>OW204027.1:6863374-7239480 GCA_934048045.1 Polygonum aviculare
CCCTCTCCAATTTGTTTGATGGATTAGATAGTTGTGCTGTGATGTGGTGGATTCCCTCTCCGAGTCGGCTCTTCTTCTATTGGCTAGGCAAGCACAGCTTCCATGACTTCAGCAGCATGGATTCCCTCTCCGAGTCCCCAGCCCCAGTGTTCGAAGTCGGAGCGCTGCTCAAGGCCGTGAGAGGCCTTGACCCTGATCAGATTGTGAAGAGTCATTATGGTGATGATCCTTGTACGATGAGGAGAGGCGTCTTCCCCATCCATGGCCGCCTCGCTGCCATCACACTCCGGGTGAACCCAAGCCATGATACCACCCATTATGTTGATGTATGGGTGATGAAGGAATACGGGATCGTGGAATCTTGGACAAGGATTCATTCGTCTGCGATTCGCTTTGAGGCCGCGTTCACCAAGTTTCTCGGCATGTTCCTCTCCCGGGACGGTGAGGCTGTCGAGAGGCTCTTCTTCCAACTGAAAATGGGCATCGTAGTGTCGTACGACTGTTCCATGGGTACTCTTAGCGAGCATGTTACTCCTGATAGCTCTCCTTCTCGTTGGACGACTAAGAAACACGATGGTTATGATGGTTCTTGGGCTTGTTGGAAAACCATAGGACTTGCAAGCTATGTTGAGACTCTTGAGCCTATTGATCTCGATTGTAACGAGGATGAGTGCACCATTTAGTGCAAACTAGGTCATAAGCTAGCTTATACCATATTTAGATCAAGCATATGTAATGTGTTTATGGTTTACGGTTGAACTGATATTTACAACATTTTCTATACTACTATATATTGCATTGTTTTGTCACCATCCTTGTACCTTGGAGGAAGAGTTTCTGATGCTGTTTCTTGCCTAGAAGGTTCAGTTACTTTCTTCTCGGTCTTCTTTGGTCTTTGCTTTGATGGGTGTTAGTTTTCTGGTCTGCTGTTGTGTTGCCTGGAGCAAATGTTCAATCTTTCCTTCCCTTTCCCTGATAAGAAAACAAGCAGCTTAGTTTTTAGATTCTAATTAGTTGGTTTCCTAGGGGTGATTTGGTTTCCTTAAAAGTTAGGATTTTTTCCCTAGGGGTGATTCTCATTAGCTAGATAGGATCAGTTGGCTGGTCTATGGTGAGAGATTGTACTTGTGCTAAACCTACATGATATCCAACTTGTTAGGAGGCCTAGTTGTAAGTTGTTGTTGGTACTTGTAGCGCATATAACATTCTCTCCAAAATGCTTTTTACGTTTAGTTTTTTAATCTGTTAGACTATTTCCACATTCTCTCCAAAGTGTTTTGTTTTTTGTTTTTCCAGAATCCTTTGATTCAAATTAGCAAATCAAGATCGCCGCTCTTCATGGTCAAGCCGACATCCTTCCTTCTTGTTGCAGTAATGAGCATGTACACACTCAATCAGATTTGTGTGTTTTCTTGCCATTTGTGTGTGACCAGCTAACAAACTTTTGGAAGGAGGAAGGGATCTTATGTAGAAGAAGGTCAGTCTAAGGAATATTTATTGGTACAGATTATGTAATGGAAGTTTCTTGTGGTATATATATGTTTAATATATATAGTAGAAGTACTAGTGAACTGGATATTAGTATGGTATAAACATATTATGTAATGACATTTTAATCTAATATAATTATAATATAATTTTGGGGATTGTTGTGTGATTTAAAATTAATATCTTGTAGATCTTGAAAATATTAACCTTAAGCGATAATAATTCTGGCATATATCTAAGAAAACGGTGAAGCTGTTTTTCGAGGCCCAAAATTAGGTCGGCGAAATGTTTTTCGCCGTATATTTGATATAGGGCGACGAGGCTTGGGCGGTAGGGGTGAGCATTCAGATTATCTGATCCGATCCAATCCGAAATGCCGGATATCGGAAATTTTTTTTGACAAAAATCTTGATCCGTATCCGATCCCTTTTGACCCGGATATCCGGTAAAATTATTCGTTTGGATCGGATATCCGGATCCGGATATCTCGGATATCCAAAGTATCCATTTCAAAAAAAGAATATAGTTGAAGTTGATGTCCAAAAATTAAGCTACAAAACATTATAAAAAAAATTATATCTAAAGTTGTAAGTGCCTTACCTAGTTATTAATAGGTAAATAGGAATTGAGAACAAATTTTGAAGCTCAAAAAGCGTCGAACTGACCTGGTGAAAATAAAAAAATTTGATGAATAAGAAAAGTTAAAGGAGAGATTCATTTCATATGTACATATGTACATATATTAATCTAAAAAGATCTTTTTAATCAACTATGACATGTGGAGCATATATTCTCTTTCTAAAAACATATATAGTATATATGATATCGGATATTTTCGGATATCCGTTTTACTGATCAACACCTCTATCCGTTTCCGATCCAAATATCCGGAAAAATTAGCAAATTGGATCGGATACGGATAATAAAGTTAAGCTATACATTGGATACGGATTTTATCGGATCGGGTCGGCGGATATTTCGGATCGGATCGACGGATCGGATAATTTTGCTCAGCCTTATTACACGGCGAACTCACGGCGAAGCAACTGTCGTCGCGTTATCCTAAGGCGGAAAAAAACCTACTTTGGACGACGAATTTTTGTGCCGCCCAAACCATGTTTTCTTGTAGTGACTTCTTAAAGACCTCTAGTCCTCGATCATAAGCCCTTGGTCCCGATTATAAGAGCAATACTTGTGCGTGTACCCATTTCTTTGACGGTGTACTAACAAGTCAACCCAAGGGTAGGTAGACACTTTGTTCATTTATATAGCTTAATATCGAACACTATCGTCATCCACGAACAAGATTGCAGGAACACAAATCCGAAATATGACACTCTCTCTCATTGCGGTATGATTTGGACTTCGGCTTCGATCTGACGCTCTCTCTCACTCTTGTTCTTGAGTTATTCTTCGTGTTCTTGAAGGCTCTTGAGAGTATATGGAAGAAGTCACCTCACAATAAATACAAGGAAAAATGACTTGGAATAATACCAAGTATCGAAAATGAACCAAAAATAATACGAACTTTAAAATAATAAAAATGTATACAAACTATTGGCATATATACCGAAAACAATACAGAACCAAATTCCGGTGAAATTTCCGGCAAGTGTGATTACGTGGCCACCGGAAAGCTGATTTGTCAAAAGAAACATATTACACCTCATTCTTTTTTTAGTCTGATCCGAACAATTTCTGACTAGATTATTTTTATTAGAAAGACAATTTTAACAAAACAAATCTTCTTCTTCTTCTTAGTCCAACACAATACAGATCTGGGTTTTTTTTCCTGGAAGCCTGACATGTGAAACTCAAATCAGGTGCTCCGAAATAACCAACTTCCAGATTAGATTCCATTAAAAGACATGCATCTCAAATCCGGTGCTCTGAATTCAAAAATCAACCAGTAAATTCAACAGAAGGCACACAGCCGGTGACAATTTCAAAACCTATATCGTCAATTTGAAGAGCAAAGCCATAGAAGAAGGTCTAGTTTGTTGTGCATAGTTAATTTCGCAGATTAGAGCAACGCCACAGATAGCTCAAGGCTTCGAAATTTGGCTACGAAACTTCTCTTACCCCCATTGAACAGGATTTTTGAGGTCGTAGAGCTCGGCGGAGCCGGAGGAGGCGATGTCGGCCGTGTCACGGAGGTTGTTGACGGAGACGTACTCAGAGGCGCCGGCGGTGTCGTTGCCGGCCTCGCGAGTGACGTTGAGGCCAAGCTTTGTAAGCGTGTGCTCGCACTGAGCGAGGGCCTACATGTAAGAAACGCGCGAGAGGTACTCCTTGCGGACGCCTGGAAGAGTGAGAAGGCAGTGGTGGACGGGGAGCTGGACCTCGTCGACGATGTGGAGGCAGTGGCGAAGGAGGAATCGCCGAAGCCCGAGCATGAACTCCGTTGAGAGGAGGAAGTCGTTGAGGTTAGAGCCGAGGATCGGGATACGGCCTTCACAAGCGTAGGATTTGAGAGCGGTATCGATGACGGCGGCGATGGAATCCGCCGAGTAAGAACTCTCCGATGAAGCAAGGGAAGAAGAGGCGTCATCGGAATCTGCTACCGAAGCCTACGAAGATGAAGGCGAAGGAGACGACGATGAGTGAGACGGCGATTTCTCCGACGCTGGTGTTGGAGTGGGAGATCCGGAGGAGTTCGTGGAAGGAGGAGGTGCCGGAGGAGAGGTGTTATCCGGTGATGATGTAGGCGAGTTTGTCGGTGGAGGTGAGATATTTGCATCGGCACCGACTTCTGGTGCAGGCTGCGATTTTTGTGCTGGGAAACAAAGAACAGTGCATTGACAAAAGGAGTATTTCTCACTGTGAGATCTATTCCTACTTCTCACCCTAAGACTCCTTATCTTAGGAGTCTTTCTCAAACCAAATAGCGCAACAAAATTCCTCAATAGCAAGAAGAATGAACGATACCAACCCGTTTTCTATTAGCGTTTCGTCTCTCTTCAAATTGCAATTTTCTAGTCAATCTCATGATATACCATGGATGAACCTACATAAGTTTTAGGATACAAAAAATTAGAAGAGGAAATTTGGAAAAATAGATGAAAACAAACACAAAGAGGAGAAGATGAGGAGGCTCGAACGTAGACCTAGTACAGATAAATCAAACAGAGCAAGTATGAAATAGGATGATTGCAATCGAAGGATTTGAGTGCCCATAGAAGCAACAACAATATCGCTGATTGAATTATAGATAATGCCCACTTCAAGTCCCTCCATCTTCAATGGGTGATGTCCCTCCATCTTCGGAAGTTTCAGAGACAAAAACCAGAAAGGAAATGGAATGAAGATATGGGCAGAGGCGTTTTTTTTTTTTTTTTTGCTAATTCTACCCCATATTATTAATACATATTCAATAATACGACACTAATGTGGTAGAGACGTTTTATGTGACAACAATTAGTGTGGGGGAATGTAGGGTCCAAAAAAATAATGCTATAAAAATATTACTATTCGTATAGAATGACGGACATTTATTGCACCAAGTTTTCTTAGTTTATACTCCCTCCGTTTCACAATAAGTGTCGTTTTAGCACTTAAAATTTGTTTCATATTATGTGTCGTTTTAGGTTTTCAAAGTGATTTATTAGGGGTGAGTAATGATAATTTTTATTGGAATGTGTATTTGTTGACTAAAGTTGTTCATTCATTGGCCAAAAAAATATAATGAGTGGTAAGATTAAGAAAAAATTGCAAGTTTTAAAGTGAATGATTGATTTTCTTAAAAACTGTGTTAAAAGCTAAAACGACACTTATTCCAATTTAGAAAATTTCGTGAAAATACTGTTCCAATTGAACAAATTGTATTTATGTCGAAATAAAAGCTGGCAACTGACCGTTGAGCCCGCCGTCGGACACATCAGAACTCAAGAGAGAGTGCAGAAGAAGCTTACGCAATACTCGGAGTTCGTTAGAACATCCAAACGACGCGTTTTGAGCAAATACCATCGTATTTTTCAGCTTAAGCTTATCGTTTTGCTACTTGCCCTGTTGACCCATTACATTTTGAACCAGCCAGAGAGGGAAACAAACCCTCTTTTTCTGCCCCTCCCACGGTTTCTTCTTGGCTTCTTCTTCTTCTACTCTCTCAATTCTCAAAATCTGAGCTCTTCTACTTTCTGGGCAGAACTCGAACAGTCTAAGAAAAATTGATTGTTCGCGCTCTGCCAAAAGTTGTCTTCAGAGGGAAATCTCCATTGAGTTGTGGGCGAGCACAAAGGCGCCTTCTTTGATCGGTTTCTTCTAGCATTGTGGTTGCAATTAGTTGGTGAGACCCACAATTCCTGTTATTTAGGGTTTGTTTCATCTTGCTGTGATTTAATAGGTGAAAAGTGAAAACCCTACTCTCTTTTTTGGTTCTTCTGAATTGCGGTGTTTTGCTGTAAAGATTGGGTCTTTGTGTGTGGGATTAGAATTTTTCATGCTCGCCTGACTCTGTTACTCGGTTTAAGTTTAATCGCTACAGTGTTTGATGTAAAGATTGCTTCTTTATGTGTGAGATTGTGTTGAACCTTGATCATCAATCTACAAATTTTACTATTATGTTGGTTGATAACTAGTTGTGTTTGATAAAGGCATATGAAATTTTGATGGAGACCCTGATTAACCTGAGGAAGGAAAGCATGTAGTTTGGATAAGTGCAGAAGATTAGTTGATTTGCGTACATTAAGTGACAAAGGCGTTTTCCTGAATATTGTATTAGTTGATAAACATTAAACATTAAAAATAAACTTGATAAACATGTTTGGTTGAGATAAATGGGTCAATTATCTTAACCAAATGGCGTACATGCTGCTTGAAAATTTAGTGAAAAGGTTGCATCCCATCAAGCTTGAAAATTGGAGAAGGGTCAGTGTCACTGTTGGGTGCCATTGTAATGTAGCTATTCTGCATCAGAATTAGCACTATTTCATTTTTCTTTGTAATTGTTTAGCGAGGGAACATAATCTCTTCAGCTTTTGACATATGGGGACCGTGTATGTGAAATGCAGATTGACTTCCATTAAAGAGCTCATTAAGTTGGGTAAAGATAGGAGCAATTCACAGTTCAATCTTCTTATCCAAAATGAATGAACCAATTTTAATATCTTCCTCGGACAGTGACAGTGATATTGATTATGAGAATTGTATAATTGAAGTAGAAGATGATGCTTTTAGTACGAATGTGAGAGCCCAAGGTCAGAATCTAGAACAGATGTATTTACTTCATGAAGTTCTTTATCAATTCATCTGATCATTTGTTGATTTGTTCAAATTCAGGCTATGGAGAACATTGGGGTGTATTTCCTCCTCAAAGTGCAACAAGTAGGATGAAGAGGCCTTTGAATCACAGCTGGACTTTACTTACTGAACATCCACAAGTTCAGTGTGGTGATGCTGGTTTTCAATCCTCAACATCTCATAGAACATTTCCGGGTTCAGAAAATCAAAATTATTCAAATAAGCTTAAAGAAGAAGCTCCAGCCTTTCCATTTCCACCTTCTTTCCATTCAAAGAAGCTTAAAGAAGATACTCCAGCCTTTCCGTTTCCATCTTCTTTCCATTCAAATAAGCGTAAAGAAGATACTCCAACCTTTCCATTTCCATCTTCTTCCCATACAAAACCTAATAATTCTTACCCTTTTGCTGGACCGAGCTATCAATCTAATGGCAGTGGAAATTTTCACCCTTTTGCTGGATCGAGCTATCAATCTAATGGCAGTGGAAATTCTCACCCTTTTGCTGGACCGAGCTATCAGTCTAATGGCAGTGGAAATTCTTATCCTTTTGCTGGACCTAGCTACCAATTCAAGGCCAGTGGAAGTTCTAACCCTTTTGCTGGACCTAGCTGTCAATCTAATGGCAGTGGAAGTTCTTACCCTTTTGCTGGACCTAGCTCACAGAATGGCAGAAATCATGAAAAGCACACATTTGACCAAGATTTTATGCGTTCAACACCATTTCCCTCTGGACATAATGGTAGTTCAGTTGATCCTACTGATCCATTCAGGAATGGTGATGAAAAGTTAGGAGGAGTAGATGAAAGTTCTGTTTTTCAGCAGGTGGTTCAGGTATATATTCTCCACCCTTACATCTATTATTGGGTGTGAGAGTATCTATGCTTTAAATTCCTTGTCATATGACTCAAATTATGAACATGTTTTACACCATTTGCTCAAGTCATGATTGCTTGTCCACTTATTATCTACCTGATCAAACTATATTGCCTTACGAAGCTTTTTTCAATGGTTTTGGTTGGTCGTCTTAATCAAAAGAAATAAGGGGGGTTTTGGTGATGCTAAAAAATTCATGACCGTCTTTGTTAAGACCAATTCCCTATGAACTGCTCACTTGATAACTAGCTGCCTATGCTGCCGAAGGTTAATCTTATGAGATTAGGATTGATGTCCTTTTCTCGTGTCATGAATCCTGTTAACCTTCCTCTATTTTTAAGTCAATGATAAAACTTCTTAAACAAATGTTGAGTAAGAGGTTTTTCATTCAGAAAGTATGTAGATGTAATAAGGTAATAAAAGTAAAGATATTCTTATAGCGTGAAGTTATCCTTAGGATCTTATACTTGACTTTGGTCCTATGTATTTCCATCCTGCTTAGTTCATGTGAGATCTGATTTCCGAATACATATGGAATGATTGATATCTATGATCGTTGATTAAGGCAAGGGGGTCAATCATGTGTCTTATCTTCCCTGCATTTCTTAATCCCTCTGTTACATGTGCTTCTTTTGACACACTTGCATTGTTGATATCTTAAAACGAAACTGTAGAGTTGGGTGCTGAACTTTAATGTCTCGTGTAGTTTACTTGACCTCTGAATTAAACTATTGAATGCCAACATCTAAAATGGTGAATTATGATATGGTAAGAAGACATATTAGCAAGATGGTAGTTTTTTTTTACCTGTGATTCAAGTTGGTTTCAAAGAAAATGCTATCAATCTTTCTGCAGGAGAAAGTATTGGAGAAAGCATTGTTTTTTATTATTATGCTTCTTTATCAGTTGTAACATGGTTCTCTAGGTGTTTAATTAGTCGATATAGGTGCTATAGTAATCAAGTTGAGAAGCAATGTGAGTTACACGAACAAAATGTTCCTGTGACTATACCATTCAGCAAGCTCCAAGTGTTGTGTATCAAACAGAAACGTATATGTACTAAGAAAATGCAATCTACAGCATTTCTATTGTCAACTCATTAATGAACTTCCATAATCAACATTGATAATGAAACCTGCAATGCATATGGCCATTACGACTTTTTTTGAATTTGCAATCATTGTTGTGCAATTCAAAGAATTTATTACATGTTGAGACTAAAAGGCAGCATTCCAGAAAAAAAAGAGCAGATTTCAAGGCTTTGATTGAAAATTGAGGCCTTCCATAGGTTTCATTGATTAATATTTAGAAACTGCTTGCATTATATGATATGTTTGTTGATTCATTTTCTTTTGAAGTCCACGTCTTATATTAAAACTGAGGCCTGAAATATCACTTGACATGCTATTAATCTATTGTTGTGGAAAATGCAGGATCTTCATCAACCAAAACAAGAAGTTGAATTACCCGATGGCCTTTTGTCGGTCCCTTTATTGAGACACCAGGTTTCTTTCAAACAAGGATTTCATTTTTCTGGGTTTTGAGCCTCTTGATGCTTTTGGCTTTTACAGTCAGCTCATTGAAAATGTCATAACAGTTAAGTTTTTGTGATCAGAAAATTGCTCTAGCGTGGATGAGACAAAAAGAAGCACGAGATATTTGTGTGGGTGGGATTCTTGCTGATGATCAGGTGCATCAGTCTCACTAGTTTACCTATGCGTGTACATATATAACTTCATGTTAATTGTTTTCTTAACTTACATTTGAAATTTTTAGGGTTTAGGGAAGACGATCTCAACAATTGCCCTTATACAGATGGAGAGATACTCAATGCAGAAATCCAAATCGGAGAAAAACAAAATTTTAGCTCTGACTTTGGATGACAACGATGATGAAGGGATTGTTAGTTTGGATGAAGTCAAGCCAACAAAAAAGGCTGCTAAATTGAACTCAACCGGGAACCATAAAACTTCAGCTCTGAATTTGGATGATGATGATGATCAGGAAGGGATTGTTAATTTGGAGGAAGTCAAGCCCAAAAAAGATTCACACTTCTTTAAATTTATCTCAAAAGGAAGTTCATCTCAACAGTCATCTTCTAAGAAAAGACCGGCTGCAGGAACGCTGGTTGTGTGTCCTGCAACAGTTCTTAGGCAATGGGCCAGGGAGTTGAAAGATAAAGTCACGGAGGAAGCAAAACTTAAAGTTTTAATATATCATGGAAGCAATAGGACAAAGGATCCTTCAAAACTGGCCTCATATGATGTGGTTCTCACCACATATGCTCTAGTCGCTAATGAAGTTCCTAAGAAACCTTTGGATGACGAGGATGACAAGGATGAAAAAAATGCTGAAAAATCTCAGGCTGCAAAGAGGAAAAAGAAACAATCTAAAATTCCCAAGAAAGGCAAGAAAATTAAGAAAGGACTTGATAGCCTTTTTGTCAGTGAGGGTGGAACTCTTGCTAAAGTTAATTGGCTGAGGGTGGTTCTTGATGAAGCTCAAACAATCAAGAATCATAGAACACAAGCTGCCAGAGCGTGCTGTGGTTTGAGAGCTAAAAAAAGGTGGTGCTTATCTGGGACCCCAATGCAGAACAATATTGACGAGCTCTTCAGTTACTTCAAATTTTTGAAGTATGATCCGTATTCATCCTTCAAAGCATTTAGGGAAAAAATAAAAGCTCCAATTTCCAAAAATGAAAATTCTGGTTACAAAAAGCTTCAAGTAGTTCTTCGAACTCTAATGCTACGCCGTACAAAAGGTGAGTCGGCCACTATGTGGCACTGAGATTTGCCACTTTCACACTAGCAAGTGTTGGAGCTTCCACACACTTGGCCAAATACTTTCGTGAATGAACTTGTAATTATCTTGCCTTTTTTATACAATTTTTTCATATCACTGACTATCTGGTCCTCTTTCTTTCCAGGAACAATATTAGATGGGAAGCCTATTCTTAATTTGCCAAAGAAGCACATAAATATGAACACGCTGGATTTGACTTCCGAGGAGAGGGCTTTCTACACTAATCTAGAACACGATTCACGGATGCAGTTCAAGGTGCTTTCCTATCTTTACTGGTTTGGGTTTCACCATGGTTCTTGATTTGTATTCAATCTTAGACCATCTTAACCTGGTTTGTATCAAACGTGCACCACCTCAACATGAAATTTAAAGTGTTATATATATCTTGCAGGCTTATGATGATGCTGGAACAGTTAACAAGAACTATGCAAACATTTTGTTGTTGCTTTTGCGCCTTCGTCAGGCTTGTGACCACCCTTATCTATGTGAAGCTGCTACCGACTTTGTCAGAAGAATCGATTCTATAAAGACACTGAAACAACTTCCCAGGGATACAGTGATCAGTCTACATAACCGCTTGAAAGGCTCGGTCCTATGTCGAAGTTGTGAGGTGTGTCATTTGTTTTTTAGCTATGTATGATGTGTCTGACCTATTTCCATCTTTGTTATATGGATGTTTGATCCAAAAGGATGAATAATTGATGTTTGGAACTCTTCACCCTACAGCCATGATTTATGTCCTGCATTTTCTGATTTATGGAGAGTGTTATTTTTTGTTCATGAAATATATAGGACATTTAAACAAAATAATTTATAAGAAGGGAAATTACACAAAACTACCTTTTATTGGGTTTGTTTGAAAATTTTCACCCATGAGCACATTTTCATTAATAAAATGTTTTTGACTTTTCTGTACAAATTATGGTCGTCTAATAGTGAACAGACGACATTTCAATAAAAATGTCTTCGTTTGATGATTTTAACTACCCTCCATTCTTTTCAAAAAGATAAATGAGTGCCATGTTTCTGCCTAATGTTTGCTTGCAGATCCTTCTTGATCATGGATTAATTGTGTTTATGCCTTATTAATATGTAGGACACACCTGAAGAGGCCATTGTTACTATATGCGGCCACATTTTTTGTGCTCAATGTATACTAGACCACTTGTCAAGTGAGGAGACCACTTGCCCTGCTACAAATTGCAAAGAAAAATTGAGCAAGAAAGTCATATTTACAAAAGCTACTTTTAGATGCTTCGTCGAGCCAATTGACAGTGAGACAATTGACAGTGAGACCAGTATCATCCAATCCAACTGTAATCAAAGTGGTGAGAAGATTCTATCAGTTTCGTCGAGCGAATATACCTCATCTAAAATTAAAACAGCGCTCCATATCCTTCAGTCACTTGGTAAGCCAAGTGTTCAGTCTCCTGGTAAACCTAGTGTTCAGTCACCTGATAAACCAAGTGTTCAGTGCATAATAGATCTAGATGGCTCGGCAGAAGAGGACTTCCCGAAATGTGATGCGCTGGTCCCTGTGAGGACGGAAATTATGGATCAAGGGTCAACCGAAGCAGGAAAGAAAGCTATTGTGTTCTCCCAATGGACTCGTATGCTAGACTTGATGGAGGCGTCACTGATTCGGTATGGCATTAGTTACCGCAGACTTGATGGGGGTATGAATTTGGCTGCAAGAGACGATGCTGTGAGAGAGTTCAATTCAGATCCCGAGGTTTGAATTCTTGCGTGTGCATTGCATATCTCTATTTTGTTTCCCCTGCATTTTCCCATCTGACTCGTGAGTATGTTTCGTATCAGGTGGATGTCATGTTGATGTCGCTGAAGGCGGGAAATCTTGGTCTGAATATGGTGGCAGCTTGTCATGTTATCCTTTTGGATCTCTGGTGGAATCCGACCACGGAAGATCAGGCCATTGATCGAGCGCATAGGATTGGGCAAACTCGTGAAGTAACGGTGTCTCGTCTCACTGTAAAAGACTCGGTGGAGGACCGTATATTGGCTCTCCAGGTACCACCTATTCACACTTATTACTTGCACAACATCAACCAAATAAGAAACGGGTTATAATAACTTTTATTGTTTAAGTTTGGTCTCTTAATGCTCATTATTACCTTAATGATCTTTGACAGGAAAAGAAGAGGAAAATAGTGGCATCTGCATATGGAGAGGAAAACGCCGGAGGTTCTTCCCGTCTCAGCGTCCAAGATCTGAGATTCTTATTCATGGGAGCCTGAAATATTTATAACTCATTCTAGGAGCAGTATGGTAAGATTCTATAGGAAAGGTTTTATAGGGTATTTTTTTGTGGGCATATATATTCATAATAATCATTCATGAGGTCCTTTTTGTATAGTGTATTGGTAGTCTAGAGCATCCAGTTTTCCTAGTTCTAGCTAATAGCTTAAGTTTACACGTTGGGAATGGGGAGGTCTTTTGCTCTAACCTATAGAGTGTGTTGTGGTCGACGCCTGAACAAACTCCGCTTCAATGGGTCGTATTAATTTATGGTATGTTGATTTTGGAAAGTGTGGAATTGAAAATTGAACTTTTTGTCTTCGTGAATCTTCAAAAACTGCCCTAGGAAAGATGGCTTTTGATTAAAACTGAATCATAAGTTCGTTTAAGTTACAATTGAACAGCTTTTCTTGTTTATACATTTGACATATATATCTTAAAAGTTAACATTGGTCACTTGTGATGACAATTACTATAATCTTGTAGTTATTTGGTGAATATTGTCACTTGTGATGACAATTAGGTGTTATCAAGAAGATCCTTTGATAACATTGGTGATGACATATATTGTCACTTATGATGATAATTTAGAGTTGTGTGCATAACCCTTGTATATTTGACATATATTGTCATTTATGATGACATATATTGTCACTTGTGATGATAATTTGGAGTTGTCACGGTTGTCGGTCGTCGAGTGATGACGGTTGTCGAGTGGTGATGGCCGTCGAGAGATTACAGTCGACGATCGTCGAGTGGTGACGGTTGTCGGCCGTCGAGTGGTGATGGTTGTCGGTCGTCGAATGGTGATAGTTATCGAGTGGTGACGGTTCAATTATCGAGGGATAATTGTTGAGTGGTGACGGTTACAAGAGGTAACGGTCGTCAAGTGGTGACAGTCGAGTGGTTTCGAGTGGTTAAATTTTATCGAGTGGTGATAGATACGACTTGTGACATTTATCGAGTGGTGACAGTTATTGAGTGGTGATAGTCGAGTGGTGACAGTTATTGAGTGATGACGGTCAACTCCGGTCAATGGTCGGGCAACACCGGTCGACAATTGGTCAATGCTGGTCAACGACCGATCAACACTGGTCAATGTTGGTCAACAATCGGTCAACACCTATCATCAGCAGGCCTGGCTAAATGGGTTGTCAAGGTAGGGCGGCCGCCATAGGCCTCCGAAAATTAGAGGCCCCATTTTGAAACAAAATTATATTATTAAAGTGTAAAATTATAGCTATTAAAATTAAAAAGGTTCATTTAAATTTCTAATTCAAAAAATATATTTAAGTTATAATATCATTACTATTCAAAAGTTTTGATACATTTTTGTAAATCGTAGTTACTCTCATTCTAAGTTTAAGAGAAGATGAATTATAGTCCGTTTGGTTTCCAACTCCTGAAATGTTAACGAAAATGAAATGAATCTAGTCTAATCATGTGTCATGAAACATTCAAAATAAAAGTTATCTTAATTTGAAACTTAAAAATTTGTGTGTTAAGACAAAGGAATTGATTACAAGTTTACAACATTACCCTACCCTTATATTAGGGAAATAAATAGAATACTGTAGGGGGGCATGCGGTGATTTTTATATGAAAATTTTGGTGACTCAATGTTTGTGATTGATGTATCATAATAGTAATATATACTATAAATGTTTCGATTCATTTACATTTCCATTGTTGGAAACCAAATGAGTTCATAGAATTTTGTAATTGCTTATATGTTATGTTGAATATATAACTTTTGTATTGGTATGGTTTTAAAAATTGTGCTAAAACATTAATATCATATTTAGTTTATATTAGTTTTCAACATAAGAGATTTCTACATACATTAATTTTAATAAATACAGCTAATTATTTGGCTTTAAAAAAAGGTGTGGATGAATCCACTTAACATTATTACGATTTGATTATATTGTATAAAGTTAGTATCTTTTACAAAATAGTTTATTATATTATAGTAATATATTAAAATTTTAAATTTTAATATATATTAAGGGCCTCTAATTTGATCTCGCCCTAGGGCGCCGAAAATGTTTGAGATGGGCCTGGTCAACAGTTGGTCAAATAGTAGAGAGAAAGTTGTTGGTAGGTTATGCTATTTGTCTTGTGTGTAGATATGGCACCTTGTGGTTTTTTTCTTGCTATATAGCATGTTGCCATTTCCATATACTTAATTCATTCTGTAAAAAGTTTGTTCCATATCCTTCTTTTATATATGTAT
This sequence comes from Polygonum aviculare, assembly GCA_934048045.1. Lineage (NCBI taxonomy): Eukaryota > Viridiplantae > Streptophyta > Magnoliopsida > Caryophyllales > Polygonaceae > Polygonum > Polygonum aviculare. Next base: position 6,878,270 of record OW204027.1, read on the forward strand.
ATTTTTTATTATTTTCGTTAGCTTGGATTTTTTTTTTGTTAAGAAACATCATGTCTCTTATTTTTTTTATAATTAAAATAGGCAATTTTGGACCAAATCAAAGAAAAAATCTATAATTCAACTTTGAGAAAGATAATAACTTTAAACGGAATTAGAAAATTCTCATATATCTTTGAATATTAAGATTAAATGAAAATAACTATCGAAATAGAGAAATTTGCTAAGTTGTAATTCAGCAAAATTAATGTTTAGTTTGGGCAATAGAGATAAACTATTATAGGACCTTTCTAAAAGAAATAACTAAGTTTTACAAAATAATAAAAATGAATTAATTGATTGATGCAAATATAAAAATCCCGTACCATGTACGGATAATGTAAATATAAAAATGAATTCATTGATGTAAGATTGAATTTTGATCGGAATCAACTAGATTAACACAATTGATACGTCTAATATCATAGATTGTATATTTTCAAGAATTGTCAATTTTAATAAAAATAATTTATAAATTTAATTTATAAAGAAATTATTCTGATTTATTAATATATCTTTTCATGCTCTATAACTAAATAAATAAATTCAACGAGTTTGATCAAGATTAATGTTTTATACAATATGTATTTAAATACTTTTTTATATGATTTATATTTATATTTAATAATATGCTTATTTTTATATTATCTATAAATGAGTAAAATACAATCACTTTAATTATGGAATCCATTATTTTACTTAATTAGATAGAATCTATAAAATTCGGATAAGATATCAAATGGATATTTGGATTCTTTTTAGATAAAAATTGGGTAAGATATCAAATGACTATCGTGATTATTGTTGGTAGATAAATTTTACAAAAAAAATCAATATTTTATTCAACGATGATGGCATGACGCAAATTTTAACAAAAACTTGGGTTCGGCTTTATACTGTATTATAGTAGAGTATTTTTTGTAAATTCTGAAGTTTATAATGCTTCATTTCAAAGTTTAAAATCAATATCAAAGTTGAATATTAAGTGGTTGTAGATTTTTTCATACAAAAGGTAAATAAAACACAACTGGTTTAGTCATCGCACCAAGTATGGACAATTGTAATAAATTTGCTAGACATATTAGTAAGAAAAATATTATATCTACAAAGTTCACTTATTTGAACAAATTTTCAATTAAAATATCTATGTACATGGTTGAACTTTTAAAATAAATATATAATATTTTTAAGTAATAAATTTTATAAGGTAAAATCTATTAAATCATTTAAAATATACCTACTTTGATTTAAAAGAATATGTTTAGTTATTATTGATATAGATTCTTAGATAGAAAATATTATACATTTAGATATAGTGTACTTATTTGTTTGAAACAACCCAAATTATATTTCAAAAATATATTATATTTGTTAAAAACTAATTTCTAGGTTATATTTCAGAAATTACTTTCCATTTTTATCTTGATTTTTTGTTTAAACGAAATGATCATGTTTTATTAAATTATATAGAAAAATTTATAGATATAGATATAGTCTGGATTATTTGTTTATACAAAAATCCGAATTATTTCAAAAGTTTGTTATAATTAAAATAATTCCAGAGTTATTATTAGAAACTACTTTCCGAATGTATCTTAACTTTTGTTTAAATTATAAATCATGGTTTATTATAGTAGATAGAAATCAATACATATAGATATAGTCTAGATTTGTTTTTTTTTATAAAATACTAATCACATTTCAAATTTATGAAAAAAATCTGACTTATATTTCAAAAATATATTATATTTGCTAAGAAATAATTTCAGAATTATATTTTAAAAATTAACTTTCACTTTTATCTTGATTTTTCATTTGTGTGAAAAGATCATGTTTTATTATATAATAATATTTATTGGAAGATCACAACTTATTATATAAAGATGGGTCCTATGAAATTTATTTTATTATATACATGACATGTGACAAAATATTTTGTGAAGCCATTGACTCCTCTTTATACTATAGTAGGCTTTATACTATAGTAGGATAGATAAATGTTTTATATTTAATGTTTGATTTAGAAAACGAAAAATTAGAAAAAGGTAAAAAAATTTGAATCTATGTTTCCTTAAAAATTCAAAAATTCATAACAAAATACCCATGTGGGTACATTAGTGATGAAAATGCGAATGCTTTATTTAACTCCCGGTCTATACGTAGGGGTGTAGGCTTATGTAACATCCACCAAACCATAATGGCTGAGTGAAGGCTGGTATGACATGGGTCATAAAGTCTCGTGCACTCCTAATCGTAAATGCTAGATGAGTGTCAAAAACCGACATTTAGTGTCAACGGTTCCTACCTACCTACATTATTACTATACATTCAAATCCTTCAACTAATACCATTGGACATTATTTCTTCCTTTCTTTTTCCTTGTCTTCTTTTCTTCTTCCTTTTTTAAAAAAGTACTTCACAATGTGTTATGGAGATTTCACATAAGTTTAATTCGACATAAGACGATATTTGAATATCTTACAACGAGGTAGTTTACTTATTACCTACCAAAGTTAAATACATTCTTTTTATTTTGGATGTGGGTGCATAACATTTGTTCATAACGTAGAGCAATTTTGGCTTTCAGAGTACTTAGAAGCATTGTCTGTTAAGATTAAGAGTACCACATCCTTAACGTTTAGGAGTGCTCCAGCCTTTAAGGCTAGTCCATTCTTGGCCCTTACTATCGGTGACCTATTTTGCCGTAATTGTTCTTCTTAACAAAATGTTTCGTTATTTGTTAAGAAGAAAGTGAGATGTATATAGGGTTAATGAAAATGCGTATCAAAATGTTGTTGATACAATAACCATTTTTGGATGATTGTCCTTATTACATGTGAATTTCTATGATGATTCTCCACTACCACCTTTGAACACATTGTGGAGGTACACCACAGCTCTATCGAGCATTCATTGTCAAGTGCTCACGTATTCATTGTCAGGCGCATTTCTATGATTGTCCTTATTATAAGCGCAATTTGATGATGATTGTCCTTTTTGTAACAATATTGCTAAACCAAGTTAACATAACTACCTTGATTTTTGTGTAACAACTACACTAAAGTTTAGGGGAGATCGTCCTTATGTTAGTCTTTTTTTTTGTACTTTTAGTTTCAAATGATTTAAAAAAATCATACTAGTTACATTCATTTGCTAGCATTCATATATTTTGGGAATGACCAACAAAGGTGTGCAGACACAATGGACGAGGTGGGTAGACGTGGTCCGCAACAATTCGAAATACTTTTGTAATTGAATCAAACAATTGGCGATGGGGTCCGATTAGATCCGATAAATGATGGTGCATACTCCCACGATTATGGCGGTGGTAGTAGTCATATATTAGGGTTAATTAAGTTTCTACTAGGATCTTGGGGTAATTTGGTGTTTTTAAATTAAAAGGTATAGTTTCGGAAAGAAAATTAATTAGTAAAAATATATGGAAAATATGATTGTTAGGGTATTCTTCTCAAATAAAAAATACATGTAAGCAAAATCGCAACCCTACTCTTCTTAGGGTATTATACGAAGGGGAGAGCACATAATACAAAAAATAACAAACCTATCGCAACCCTACTAACGTAAGAAATAATCTAAAATAGGAAAAAATAGAAATAAATGCTAAAGGAGGAAAGTTAAGCATGACATGTAGAGAGACATGCTAAGATACCTCCGCACGGTTGCGTGCCATGGGCAGGGCATAGAAGGCAGGCTAAGGTGAAAAAACCTAAAGTTGCCTTGTCATTAGGCAAGATCAGGTTGACGGGCATCTTCCTCCTTAGTTGTAGTCATGGTGGACAAGAGCGCATCACTTGCCACGTTCTTCCTCCTCTATAGCCAAGTCACTTCCTTATCATTGTCCGTTCGTGTTCATTTTCGCAGATCACCGCCTTCCTCATCATCTCTGGCCACATCTCCCCCCGCTCGGCGTCGTTCGTCTACTTCGTTGCCGACCCCGAAATCTCCTTTCACTGCCTCGTCGCCAACCTATCGCCATCCACCCTACCGACAACCCCCATATCTACTCTCGCACCTATAAAGCTCGTAAGGGTATTTTAATTATTTTTTTACTATTAAATCAAACCCCCTTTTGTCATTTTACACCAACTTATAATTTCTTAAACAATCTGCATCCTCAAACACACCCTGGATTATCTATCCAAGAAATACTCAACTTCAGCACCTACAGTAATCATCTAATATCAACATCAACACTATTAACTTCTGCATCAACATCGAATTGCTAAACGAAGCCTTAATGTTGATCAATTATTTAAGTACAACATTGGTGTTTTAATGACATATAATTGCGAAACTTCAACTGGCCTTGGTACACTACACATACTTTGAGGTAAAAAAATTCTTTTTATTTTATTTTATAAAAAACTACTTTTCTGCTATAAGTGTAGCAATGCCTACTCAAGTTGAGAGTTTTGCCCGGTCACTTGTGGATAAACCTATCAACATTAATCAACCCTAACTCCTAACCCTAGCTTCATAAATTCCCCCCATTTGAAGGTTTAGGGTCCGTTCGGTAAAACTAGCTGAAGCTTAATTAAAAGCTGGATTCAGCTTAGTTCAGCCTTGTTAAGCTTGGGGGAGGCAACTTTTTATTTTCAGCTTAATTCAGCTAGACAAGTTTCAGCTACAATGACCCTCCGAACACCAAAAATATTTTTTTTTAAAAAAATTAAGCTTCAACAAGCTCCATTAAGCTTCGTTAAGTTGCGAACCGAACAGACCCTTAAGCTCTCTCACCCCTTCATTCTAACTTTTTATTAGCTTTCTTTGGCTCGATTATACTTGAATAGAACTTCAATTGAGGTACTTTCTTATTTTTGTTCAACTTTCAACTTTTATTCTATTGGGATTTGAATTCTTCCCTCCAAAAGGGTTGAGTGCCCATGATGCGGAAAATGGATAGTTGTCGACGAAGATGTTATGTTTTCTAGATGTAATCCTAGGTTGTCGGCTTTGTGTTTTAGCTAATTTGTTCTATTCATTCTGTCTAAGAAATTGATTTGGAGTCTGGTATCGAATTGAGAAACTTTGTTTTGATAAGGGTATTCCAATTTCGTATTAATGAGTTCCCCTTCAATTATTACAATTAATAAGTTTTCGGGATCTGACACTCGAATGTCTTTGAGAAGTTTCATTTCGTTTACACGGATGCATTTTACTTGCAAACATTGTCATTATGGAAATTTAAATTTGTTCTCTTCTATCATTCTTTCGGTAACTCTTATATAGTATATGAACTTCAATTCCCTTCAAACTCATTGGATATTCATGTGGTCTCCGATTTGAGGAGCAAAGACTAAAATTGACTTAATTTTAGCCATGCTAAGAAAACTGCACCCAATTACAACAGCAGTAATCCAATTGTTTTCTAAGGAATGAGTGGGCCTGTACTGTAAATGGGAGTCACGACAGGTATTATTAAGCCGGGATAGGGTTTTGGGCTTGTGCTCTTCTTCCTACACAGTGCGGCCACCCACCCTTTACAAATTACAACCCGTGTTATACTCAAATGCTTTGCTGTGATTTAAATCATTACAATACATTTCCCAAACGGGTTATTGCTTTCCTCCTATAAATGTAACTCCCATACCATCTATACTCGATTCAAGAACTTGTTTTTCCTGCGGATCTGCTCTCGTATTCAACACCTCTTGCTCCGATGATTGCTGTTCCGTGATCTCTCAGCTCAATTTGATCCTCTTTTCCGGTAATTCTGCTAGATCCACCTTCTTGATACTAGGTCAAAAATTCTTGCTGAAATTGTCTGAATTTGGCTGTGTGTTTGGTGTTTGGTGTTTGAAGTTGAGTACTTATCAATGGCTGGTGGTGGAAAGGAAACGGCGAGCCCTGTGTGGAGCTTTGAGGAGGACAAGGCGTTTGAAAACGCCATTGCGACGTATCCGGAGGACTCGGAAGGTCGGTGGGAGAAGATAGCGGCCAAGGTGCCTGGAAAGTGCTTGGAAGAGGTTAAGCGCCACTATGAAATCTTGGTTGAGGATGTTGACCAGATTGATGCCGGTCGTGTTGCCTTGCCTAACTACAGCTCTTCCTCCGAGGGCGATGCGAGTCTGGCTGCTGAAGACGGAGCTGCGAGAAAGGCTGGCAATTTGGGGCCAGGCGATTCGAGTCATGGCGGCAAGGGCTCGAAATCGGACCAGGAACGGCGCAAGGGAATTGCTTGGACTGAGGATGAGCACAGGTATAGTTTTCTTGATATCTGTCTACTCTAAGGTTTCAATTATGCTTTCTTGATTGATGATTCTATTGAAGTCTAGTGTGCAATTTGTTGTCAACTGTAAGGAATTGGGGTTTATATGCTGCTTTTTGTTAGCGTTTGAATTCTTGTGCTATTGGTTTATAGGTCATATATCAATTTTGCTGCTATTCTATTCCATGATAGAAGAAAAGAAGCCCTGAACATGAGTGTTGTTTGCTGTCCTTAAATGTCGCCGGATTTTGTCCATTTATCAGCTATTTGGAGCATGGATGGTTGCATGTGTCTTTGCTTCTTCCATATATGTCCATGTTTTCATTTTTGAAGGCCTATGCAATATATATAGATCTTCTTTTTGTTAGCAGTACACAAGAAATGAATATGTAGCCAGACATTTGATGTTGTCCGTTATTAGGTATTGTTTACTTGTGTTTGTCCTCGAGTATTGAAAGAATGGAAAGCGAGTACTTTGTAATCAACTGTGTTCTGGTGTTATGGGTGGAGTCATATGCTGTGTGGCAGCACTTCCTTCACTTTTTCTTCTTGCTCATATGATTTAAAATTTCATTTTCTTAATCGAATCTATAAATTTAATGGGTTATAATGATTAGGGTTTGTAGGGATTTTGGATAATGTTCACATTATTATTATTATTATTGTTATTCATTTGGCTACATATCTATACTCTTAGGTGCGAACCTAGGGCTCAAGATTTTTAGCTGAATATGTTTGATTTTTATATATGTTTGGTATTTCTCAGGTTTTGATCTTAATTCAGCAATATATCTGTTTGTTATATCTTTGTTTCTTTCTTTATCTGAATCGTAAACATGATGTTCAGTTTGCTGCATGCGTTACTGAATCCCGTTAGAAATTGATTTCATTTTTACCATCTGAATCGGAAAGATTGTGGGGGGAGTTGATATGCAATTCAAATTCAGATTGGACAAGCTTTTACATTCTATAGATTGTTTGGGGTTGTATTGGAAATAGTTAAACTCACTGCTAAAACATAGTACTACAACATGAACTCATAGATTTAGTAACTTAAACAGGTGGTGTCTTCAACATCATATCTTGTGATTTAATTACTCACTTATTAGAGCTCTCCACCATGACCGAAATGAGATGTTCATCCAGAAAAGTTTAACTAGGTTGTTCAGTCTGGGTCGTACTAGTTTGTATCATATTGAGCTAATTCAAATTTAGATCTGACATTAAAAAGTTTCTTATCAAACATAGCATTGAAAGATTGGTAGTAGTTTGTTGAAGTAGACATGTGCAAAGTTAATGAAAGATGGACCAACTTTGCTTGCTATGCTCTTTCGGAAATGATTCTATCCTTAATTGATTTCATCAAAGTTTGACCAAAAAAAGGGGTATAAGGAAAGTAGAACGAATAATGTTTTCTAGCCCAGAGAAATTTTAGGGTGGGATTTCTGCCTCTTGGAAATATTGCTATAAACTTGTGAAACTGTTATGTCATTAGGATTGCTAGGACTGTTTTATTATTTGTCTGATTTGTCATGCAAAGAGTATTTTCTATCAAGGATGTCATAAATTGGCCCAAGCTTGAAGTGATCTCCATATTTATGATTATTTTCTCGACATTGCTGTCTATATCTAGTCGGAACTATTTAGAGATTCCTAGTAGGCATTTTGGATCCAGCAGCATAGTTCCTAGTAGGAATCTTTGTTGAGGGAAACACCACTGTTTGGAATTCAAATTTATGTTACCTTGTAAGAACATGATGTGTTAAGTCCGATGGTTCCTAGTAGGAACTATGTTACTTGATCCAGGATGTCTAAGACCGTGTTTGCCATAGCAGGTTATTTCTTCTGGGGCTAGAGAAATACGGTAAAGGCGATTGGAGAAGCATATCCCGAAACTTTGTTCTGACGAGAACACCCACACAGGTAGCCAGCCACGCTCAGAAGTACTTCATCAGGCTGAACTCCATGAACAAAGATAGGAGGCGATCAAGCATCCATGACATCACCAGTGTCAACAATGGAGAGGTCGCGGGACCCATCACGGGTCATACCACCACCGCCACCACTACCACCAATGCAGCTGCAGCCACAGGCGGGCCTTCAGGCAAACCCAACAAGGCCCATCCTCCTCCAACTGGCCCACCAGGAATCGCCGTCTATGGAGCTCCATCCTTTGGACAACCAATTGGTGGGCCCATGGTTTCAGCAGTTGGCACTCCTGTGGGCCCACCTCACATGGCTTACGGTGTGGTCCCCGGTGCCCCAGTCAATATGGGTCCCATGGTTTACCCAATGCCTCACCCATCTGCTCATAGGTAAGTACAACTTACATACAATGTTCAAGAAACTTTATACAGTTGACTAGAAAAAGGAGCTGTGATTGTTTAGGGAAAACGCGTTCCCTCTTACTCAAAGAGCGAGAACGGAAGTATGAGACCCATTTACCCTGGCTTTGATCTCATCTTTACTCAGGAGTGTGTTGTTGATTGGTAATAAAGGTAGTAGGAAAGAGGAGAAGCTGCGTAACCCTTTGTACATGAAATTGTAGGAGAAGGGTTATAAACTCTCAGGCTGGGTTGACTTGAAAGAGTTTGATGTTGTATTCTTGCTCGAATAGCTAACGCTTAAAAATGTTCGTTTTCATGCCGAAACAAATTTGTTTGTCTTTGTGCGCATGTGCGGAATTGCTGTCGTGTTGAATATAGCTGAGAATACAATGATTCTCAGGCTGGTTCAAAGACAAGCATCTTGGCCTGTTTGATGGAAGGTTGCCTTCAATCTATGTGGTGAATTGATTATGCTTTACAATATGAAATGTGTGATGATGCTCTACAATATGACATGTGTGATTATCTATTGGTTATATTTGGAAGATTTGGTGGTTTCAGGCCTTCTGGTCATGAAATGGTCCACTAGACTTGCTTAAAAATGCAAGCCTTCTCTGCAGGGCAGTTGATCAGGTTTGTAAATTTTGAATATTTATGAATGAAATTGGTGAGCTATAACTTGTAAAAAAGTCATAAAAGTTGTGTATCTACTTGCTTGAGCACATCATGTCCTTGGTCTATTTTTAGAAATGTAGATGTGCATGATGACTAGTATTTTGCATATTCTATCTCGTTCATACACTTTCAAAAGCTAAATTTGCGTGGTAACCCGGATTCCTGAGCCCTCCAACATTCCCTTCCTGACCAACCAACATAGCTCCACATGGGGTTACCACCTTCCAGACCAAACAATATAGCTCCACATGACTGTGGTTTGATTAAGGGTAAAATATAGGAAACCACCCTTTAAATACTTATTTTTGTACAAAATCACACTTTAAATCAATATTTATAGTAAATCATCCGTTAAACCAAATTTTATAAAAAACCACTCATTATATATACAAGTCTACTCATCACCACCCATTAAATGTAAAATTTCATATAATTATTAAAATGAATAGATTTAACAGGTATTTTAATGTATCTATTCTTAATGTTTATTATTGTTATTGTTATCCCTAATTTGTACATGTTAAACGAAAACATATCAAATAACTTATAATGTGAATATGTGCCTATTCTAATCAGGAAAGGTTAAAGAAAAAAATTAACACCGTTTAAAGAGTATGTGATTTAACATATATACATATATAAATTAGCATAATCAAATAAAGAATTAAGAGAAATTCCTTTTGGTACCCCTCTAGTTTGACGATTCCTGGTGTCCTGTAAAAAAAAACCACGGACCCCTCTGGTTTTTCACCCATTTACCTTTGGTTTTAACTTTTTAAATTACTTTTTATTTAAATTTTAAAGGGAAAGTAGATTAAGGGGGTGACAAATGAGTTTAAATGAACTTTTGGTTATGTAAACTACATTACATAAACCACAAGGGTAACAAAAGGAAAACTTTTTATTCCTTGATACCAAAATGAATTGTCAAAAACAGAGAGGTACCAAAAGAAATTTCCCATAAATAAAAAGATACAATCAACCTATAATTTATCTACTTATTTGTAATTTTTTTTGTAATTACCAATTTAGCGGGTGGTCTTGAGCGAACTTGTATATTTAACAGGTGGTTTCTTGCAAATTGTGATCTAACGGGTGTTTTCTTGCACATTAATAAGTTTATTGGGTGGTTTGCTATAAATGCAGACTTAAGGGTTAGTTTTATGCAAAGTTTTTAGGTTTAAAGGGTGGTTTTCTGCATTTTATCATTTGATTAATATGAATGTGTATGCTCATAATCGTATTGTGTGTGATTTTTTACGCGACTGTACAATGTGACGATAATGATTGTGTATTTTAAACTTAACTTGATTGTGCCCTTTCAAACAATATGATTGTGCATTTTCGAGTAATATGAATCTACATGTTCTATATTTACATTTTGTGTGATTTTTTTCCATATAAGTGTATAGTTGACAAATGAATGTGCCTTTTTTAAATAAGATGATTGTGTACTTTCACTTACCATGAATGTGCATGCCTATATCTAATTGTATGACTTTTATCACATGTAAAATGTATATACAGTCATTAATGTTATAATACATACTCATTATATATAAAAATGCAATCATATTGTATGTGACTACACAGTCATATTTTGACACTTACCCGCGTGCATTGCGCGCTTCCCATATGTGTAACTAATGGTTGAAATTCATTCTTATTTCTCTGTTAGTGACCGATTCTCACAGTCATGTTTTGACACTTACCCTGCGTGTACTGCGCGGTTCCCACACGTGTGACTAATGGTTGAAATTCATTCTTATTTCTCTGTTAGAGACCGATTCTCACATGAACCTCCCCCATTTGTATACCTTTTTAATTAATATAACATTAAAATATAAAGAATTTATAATATATGATAAGAATATATCTAAGATTAGCTTAATCACATATTTTAGAATAAAATTGATAAAAACTTTGAAATTCATATACTGTATTAGATAATTTATTCTTACTACAAAATAATCAATAAATGATTTTTTATAAATAGGATTCATTGAAAATTAAAAAAAGTAATATGTTAATTAATTAATAATCAAGAAAGATATATTATATTTTATAAAAACTAAAATGGACCAATATGTTTAAAATTAAACAGGTAAAGGATAGGATTTTTGAACCCAAGACCTCTTAAAAAGAGGTAAGAACACTCTTTAGCTATACCATCTTATAATTTATGTACTTGATGGTTGACCCGTCAGTATATACTTCAAATTATACAAGTTTCAAATATAGAAACTTGAAAAACTTTTAGTTACTTCAAATTATAATTTTTGAGGATCGTATTACCGAATCTCACAATTATTAAATTTCACTTGACAAAAAAAAAACAATTATTAAAATTTATAAAGTTGTTATGATAATGACATAACCCTAAGTAACTAAATTGATAGATTTATCCGAAGCCTAAACGTAGATTAATTATAACTTAACATATACTATTTACTGTTATAACATAGATTAATATATTTTGTGAGCAATTAAGGAAAATAATTCACCCCAAAAAAAAGCAATTAAAGAGAAGGCATTAATGTTAGAAGAGGGGGAGAATTTTAAGTGTTGTTAAGGTGTACTTCACTCATTAATAATAGTATTATTGTAAAAATATTGGGCAACTAAAAATCATAGGAATTGGGCCCATGCCCACCCTGCCCTTGCGTTTAGGTTGGGCATGTTTACCATACCCCTTACCATTGGGTTGAGTCGGTCAATACACGTGTACAGTCTTTCATAGTAGTTCGTTGTCCTTATCAGTTGAGCTATGCACCCGGGGTTTACCACCAAAGTGTGCCCCGGTTGTTCGTGTATTAACGTGTAACTTAAATGGAAATAAAAACAAAAAGAAAAATTGTAGAAGTTGTTGTATTTAGCTATTTTTTGTATTTATCTACACTTAATCTCCCATTAACTTGTTGTATAATACCTTTTTGATAAAAGTTCCACATGTGCAAACAAATCAACAAATGCCTGAAGTCTATATGATAAATCCTTTCTAATGCCGGAAATAATGGCATTATCAGACAAAATAAAGAAGCCTAAATAGTTGAATATAAGAGTGCTTGAGGTACGAGGGGATAACTTCATACTTATCAAAGTGGTAATGGAACAAATCATTGATACTCTTGTATTCCTTTAGGGGATTGACCGTTTGAGTAAGTCTGTTTCTATCATGAGAGTAGGTCGTGTAAAACTATGACCGATAAAATTGATTCTCTCGGACATAGTCTCTCATGGCAATCTATTTGGAACCACTACGAGTTTTTCGCTCTCATCCAAAAGGATGTCCTAGGAATCATGCATTAAGGCATGATCCTAATTCTCACTGTTTCAAAAAAAAAAAAATCCTTTTTAACAAATGTAGGATATATCTCTGGGTATAGACTGAATTTTTAACTAAGTTTGGGTAACAATTGAAATTTCCCATGTCAAGTGCATGTTTTTATTTCCTAATTGTGGAAAAATGGAACAGTACATGTTTTTATGCTCTTTGAGGGCCACTAATTGTTGTTTTAATCTCAAATCACGCTCCTTTATTTTCCACCAAATGTTTTGTTTCATTCACCACAATACCATTTTCAAAGCTTTTATAATAAGGAAATCAATTTCATCCCCTATCTAGGAAAACCTTTCATCATGATCAGGTTAAAAAGAAAACTCTGATAAGCTAGGGAAAGAGAGAAGAAAAAAGAAGAAGTTAATTAGAGCATAAACAAATTTAGGCATATGGTAATGGTTGCCTCTTTTGAAATCCTGACCCCTGTTTGCATCAAGGGGTCAATCCTACCTCAAAAGCTCCCTTTGTTTAGCTACATACCATATATATTAAGCTTTTTGGAGGAGCTACCTTTGCCTGGTTTGATTATTTTGAACAAGAATTTACAATTTATTTTATTTCATTATAAGTGTTTGAATATACTAAGTAAAGTTGAAGCCTATAGTCTATTCCATAAATCACATGAATAAAGTGAGACTCTTAATTAAGGAAATGTTATTCATATATATCCAGACACTACAATATGTTGAAAACGTGATGTAATAACTTTATTCCCTATAAAATTAACATTCTTTCCTTGTATATTCAAGGAGGACTCATCACCATGACTTAAAAGTACTTGTGGATGAACTATGGATTATAATACTCATCATTGCATATAAAAATACCCTATTGTGATCTAGTATATTAACCGTCTTAATTATTTTCTTTAAATTTTTTATCATAAAATTAAATATGGTGGTTATTCATTACGATGAAAGGTTCTACCTTAGTCGAAAGATAGAATTTTCGCTTGGAGGGGGAGCAAAATATCACTTGCTTGAGGATAAAAAATTTCAACTCCAACTCATCACCATGTACGAAGAACATCTTGAATAAGTTGAGAAAACAAAGTTAATTATCACTCAACTCTCTAGCAATTCTTGTCTTCTTATCCTTTATCTCAACGTTCGATTGACAACTGCTTTTTTTTATTTAGGTATCGGAGGTAGATTAGGGGGTCTCCGCCCCCTTTATTCATTATTTTGCAGGTTCTAGGTTAATAAAGCAGTTGGAACGAAAGATGAAGAAATGATTAAAGCATTGAAGACGGATGTTTGCACTATCACCTACAATTAATCAAGGTTAACCTCAAGGGGTTGGTCTAGTGGAGCATGACATGGTATCGGTCTGACAGGTCGCAGGTTCGATCCCCCCTAGTCTCCTTGAGGTGAGGCATATGTACATTTCCTTGTAAGAGCTCTTTGTTCCCTTGGGTCTTCCCTGCCTTGGACTGTGGCACCATTCCCCCACCCTAAATTTCTTTGATAAAAAAAAATACAATTAATCAAGGTTTACTCAACTCCATTCTATGATGATAGCTAGTTGGACCAAGTACTCATTTCGTTAACATAGAAAGTGCATTTTCAGAGAAATGAAATCAGATGAAGGTAAAATAAATAGGAATTCCACTTCTTGGGATTTGTAAAAAATTGTTTGTTAAAAATATTTTTCTAGAAACTAAAAACCTACGTTACATATGGTTGGATTTGAAAGTTCAAATGAAGTTACCATTGACCAAAAAAAGAAATGAATTTGCTATTAAAACCCTATGTGAAATTTAAGTGGTTAACATATAGGTATAATGGAAATTTTATAATTAATTAAATGTATAAGAAAAAATATCCTAGAAAAAGAAGAGGCAGTGGATCTTACCGACCTTCATGGTAATTACAATTTCTACATTTTGGAAGAATGGTAAATCAGAGAAATTAAACTTAATGAGATTTTGGGTACATTTTCTTCAGCCAAACACATGACTTTACTAAAATTTTATGGGATTTTATAAATAATGGAAGTTTAGTAGCAAAAAGCAAAAAGCAAAAAGCAACAAGCAACAAGCAACAAGCAACCCGGATTGACTGACTCAATTTTATATGTAGTCCACTTTATAATTCAGTTTTGATCAATCAAAATAGGCGGGCTTCAAAATGGATTACATGGCCAACTACTTCATCCCCAAATTTATTGATGTATTAGCTAGAGAGGATAACAAAAGAGCTCTTACTATATAGGACCTTGGATGATAGCAAAGTACCTATTATCTCATTGTTCGGAAGTGGCACCTTGATTTTAGGCCTTCCTTGTCAACATTCACTCAAATTGCTATTTGCATCCCTTTACTTGAGCTCCCTATCGAGTACCTCGACAATGAAGTGCTTCTTTGAACAAGGTCTTAGTAGTACTACAAAAATGGATACGATTACTAATTAACTACAAAGTGGACCAATAAATTCTTATTCCTATTCGTTGATACAACTAATGTAGGTCCAAATTTTGGATTCTTCAAAATTCACTTGAGCATGCATGACATCCTAATTTAACTTGAAAACTAAATTACATATCAAATTATGTTCTTAAAAAATAACACAAAATTTTAGAGCACCCACGTACATTAAGGATTCCTAACATTAAAAAAAAAAGTCTTTAGTTCTGACGGAGTTGTACAAATTAGTGGATTAGGAAATATCTCATTCTTGAGGATACATAGGGACGGAGCACAATCAAGTTAGGCACAAAGTTGGCCCCTCGAAATTAGTGGAAAATGCTCTCATTTTGTAGTTTTCTCAACTCATGAAAAATGAACTCAAATCCTCTGTCCCGTCCCACGTCCCCTTTCCATGTCCCTCGTTTCTTATTGGTCGAAAGTATGGGTCCCCCCTATATTTTCCCTTTAATTCTACCAAAATAAATAACTTTAACCAATAAGAAAGAAGGGGACACGGAAAGGGGACACCGGAAGGGGACGGAGGATTTGGATCCATGAAAAATATCGGCAAAAATCATTCCAATTTTGCATGGCAACTCGACATTGAGTAGCCTTCCATTAGAAAATAAGGAATATCTTCCTTAGTGTAGGCAGATCGATGCTTCTCACACTAGAGAGCCGGGGAGGCACATTGAATTTGTAGGGTCTTTTTTTATTGGAACTTCATTTCGGATAATTTTCCATAAACTAGAACTTTTTTACTGTTGATGTAAGATCTAAGTTCCATATCCTATTTGTCTAGGATTTTCGGATCTTTTTTTTGGTTGTCCACTGATTTAATAGAGTTTCATCTTTTTTTGGACCTCTTTCTTTTAGAGTAATTGCGTTGATGATTTGGTAGAGTATCATTCGTTTCTACTTGATCACCGATATGGTCGATTTGAAATGTCATTTGCCTTTATATCATTTTTCAAGGGTACGTCTCTAGTTTTTTTGGATAATCCATGGTCGCGTTAGGTTGCGTCCTAGTTTTTGGAGAATGCCATTCATTCTTAAAGCGATCTTTATGATTGTAGATGGAGTATGGTAAGACCCCAACACTAGAGGAATTAGGGACCCTACTTTGTGCAACAAAGGAGACACAATCTAGACAAAGTTACGTCCAAGTAAATGGGCTTAAGTTCTTTTTTCCCTTGAGTTTTCACATCACATGTGCAAAATACATTAGGTTATGACTAGGCACTGATGTGTCGACACCTCCCATTTTCCTTTTAATCTCCCACTCAATAAATTTAAGCTCAACAATTATGATATATATACATCCCTTTCCTTCTTCCACAAGTAAAGAAATACCAACCCCAAGAATATTCTAATGACACCTATTTCATTTGCTACATATATGCCATTGCCATATGGTTAATCAAGCAAGTAATTATATATCGTATGTTCGTAGGGATTAGCCAGTGGATTACAGCTAAATGTTTTAAGTATTAGCAACAAGCAACATCAAAAAGCAAAGATAATATCAATTAGGATTAGTAAAAATAAAAGATAGCATCAAAGCAAAAATAAAAATAAAAGATATGATGTGATAGAAAGTACTATTCTTGAAATAAATAAAAGTTGAACTAGAAACTTGGCTAGTAGTATAACAACAACAACATTTATCCAGGGGGAAACCCGCAAACGCAGGATCTGGGGGGTCAGGATGGGGGAATTCCTGACCTAGATGGAATGCGCCCAGAATTAGTATAGAGTTAATAAATCAATCGTTTAGCGTTTGTAATACTGTAGGATTTTAGAGTGTGAATAATGTGCAATATAAAAGTTATGTGTAATATTAGAAAAACTAGTGGTCGTTGGATCTATGGTTCAGATTATAATTTTATGAGCATTTAATATTTTATGATGCACTTTTGATGTAATATGATTTATCGTTACAATTTCATTTAGAAAATAATTTTTTATTTTTTATAATAGACTTTTGATAATTTACGGTATACTTTTACTTTCTGCACATTTACACATAACATTTATTTTATACAAGATTCAAACTAAGGGATTCCATTATAAGAGGTGTTTTTCTCCCATATATGATGATATAAGGTTAAAATGGCAAGAGTCTTGGAAAATCAAATCCCAAGAGTCTTTAGGAAAACTAAATTGGAGCTCCATTTCCAAAGAAAATTAAAGCGGGACTTGGAAGCTTAATTTGCCATATTTTTAATAAAATAATGCATACATATTATGAATGAGAGAATGAAACAATAGTATTCATATTAAACAATTAATGAATGGATCATGTGAGAATGAGAACTAAGGAGAGAAGTTTTTTTTTTGTCCAAGGATATAAAAAACCGATGAATAACTATACTTTTTTCACTTAAATGACCATGTTTTTTTGCTTAACATGAGTAGGCCTACTCTTATCTCAATGTCTCATTGTATGTAATTGTTTTTTCACGTGATTGTGTAATAAATGTGTAATATATGATGAATATGATTGTATATTTTCACTTAAAATGATTGTGTCTTTTCACTTAACATGAATGTGCATGCTCTTGTCTCATTGTGTATTATTTTTTCATGTGAGTATAATGAGTATGATGAATGATTATATATTTTAACTTAATATGGTTGTACGTTTTCAGCTTACCTGACTGTTGGTGCTTTTATCTCATTATGGATGACTTTTTTCACATGTAATACAATATTCACTTGGTGAAATGTCTACACTTTAGTCTGATAATACACGATCATATTAGATGATAGCCTACAATAACACACAATCATTTTCCGAAACTTATATTATACAAAGGTGAATTATTTTTACAAATATCTCGATATAATAAATGACTGAGATTCGTTCTTGGTTTTCTCTTACCTACCACTCACAGGACCAGTCAACTAAATTATCTATTGTGGCACAAGAACTAGGGCTGAGCAAAGTTATCCGATCCGCCGATCCGATCCGGAAAATCCGCCGATCCGATCCAAATATATCCGCATCCAAAAAGATCCGTTCAAAATTGATCCGTATCCGGTCCGATCCGCTAATTTTTCCGGATATTTGGACCGGATACGGATAGAGGTTTTGAGTCTTTCGGATATCCGAAAATATCCGAATATATATATATATATATATATATAAAATGTTTATATATATATATAAAATGTTTATAGAAAGGGAAAATAAAATACTATTAAAGGTCAAAACCCTAAACTTACCTTTACCACTTTCTTAGTTCTTATCGTAGGTTAATACTAATTATCTAATTATAGCTTAAGCAGGATAAAGTATTAAGTTGTTAATATTAATTATCAGTTTATGGGATGTAATTTTGACTTTGAGTATGATTATAGCTTAAGAAGGTTAATATTAATTATTGTTTATAACTCTACATTTAATTTCATATAATGTTTTATAGCTAGCTAGATTTTTGGACATGAATTAAATATAAAATTATACTACATTTTGTTGCTTGAAAATTAAAATGGATAATTTGGATATCCGGGATATCCGGTTCCGGATATCCGATCCAATCGGATAATGTTTAGCGGATATCCGGCCAGATACGGATCGGATACGGATCGAGTATTTTGCAAGAAAAAATTTCGGATATCCGGGTTTTCGGATCGGATCGGATCGGATAATCCGAATGCTCAGCCCTAACAAGAACACTTTTTCACATGCCGGTCCATGGACATCATATACGCTAACATTAGTCTTCCTCTAAAAATGTTAAGGAAATATCATATCAAATTGATGGATATGTCTATTTATATATAGTATCATCATTATACATATAAGACTCGTCATTATAGATAAGTATCATACATATAATATCCATGTCAAATTGTGCCTGTGTAGTACGATAATATAAACTTAATGTCCATCTTAGCCTTTAATTCGTTAGAATATAAACTTAGTGTCCATGTAAGCTTAAAGTAAACTGATGTAATTGCTTTTCTCCCATCTTTAATTTGACCATTAAGGGAGATAAAGGGTCTGATGTCACATACTTTATAAGATCCAATAATCCTTACGAATTTCTTCATGCAACCAATTCATCTTTGCAATGTGTGCTTTATAATTTTTTAAAATTATCATATCAACATGGTTGCCTACTTGACATCAGAAATCCTCAACGCCACCTCAGAAACAGCTTAGCTTAATTTTTTTGCTTTGTTGCTTACCTACACATTCCACCCAACCAACCAACTCTATAATTTTACATAATGATATGTTTTTTTCGAAAAATAAATTAACGCATTTGGAATATTGAAAAAAATAAATCATTCCCCTAACTAGTTTCGATTATATATATAGATTTAAGCTTTTTTTTTGGTTGAGAGCGCTGTCCATGAGAGTCGAACCGGTGACCTCTGGGTACTACCCTTGGAGGCTTAACCGTTTGACTAAATGCCCGAAGGCTATAGATTTAAGCTTTATATATTGATACGCTAATTTATAATAATACACACTGAATAATTATAAACCATTAGAGTTAAACATAATAAATTAATTAGAACTAATCTTAAAATGTCAAAGAGAAAAAAATAAAATACTTGAGAAGTGGTACGTATGGTCACATGTTATGTTATTCGCCTACATTACACGTAAAAGCAAGTAGGATAAAAAAGCATGATTATATTTATATACACATAACATCACATACGTCAAAAGCAATTCAAGAAAAAAGAGAGGCCATGCTCATGCATTCTTTTTCTGGTAGGAAAAAAGCTATGAAATCTGATGATAAGCACGATATCCCATTCATGGATGAGTCACCAAATTCTACGTCAAGCTTTTCCCTTCCTATAAATATGCCAAATCTTCACGAGGTATCAACGGCACAAGCTATCACAAATCAATATTACATTAATCATCACAAGAAGAAACTAACCGATCATCGGACGATGAAGAACAGTATTGCAACAGCGGATCAGATGATGATGATGAGGTCAACTTGCAATGGCAGAAGATTGTTGCTTCTTCCTGGGCCTTCTTCATCATCATCGTCACAGCAACACATAATCGCCAAGGGCGCCCATTCGTCTTCCAAGCATCGTAAGTTACTTGCTTAACAAGTTTTCTTCGTGCGTGCCCTAATTCTTGATCTCAAAACATATGCAATGCCTAAACATGTACGTATTTACTTTGATTACAGTGGATATCTCAGAGATGCTCAAGAGGAAGCTAAGCCTAGGAGCCCGGATCATCAAAGTGGGCGGTATCGAGAAGATGTACCGACGAGTTTTCAAGACCAATGTCTTAGAAGGTGAGCGTGTGCTCAAGGCGTCTCAATGCTCTCTTTGGACCACAACCGGGCCCATTGCGGGGCTCCTCTTTGTCTCCACGGAGAGGGTCGCGTTTTGCAGTGACCGCCCTATCAAGTTCTCGTCGGGAGAAGGAGAGCTGCTTGGCCGGTCTTACTACAAGGTGTCGATCCCGGTTGGGAAAATTGCTAGGGCGGCGAAGAAAGAGGGTGCCAAGAGGGAAAAGATGGAGAAGTATCTCAAGGTGGTGACGAGTGATGGGTTTGAGTTTTGGTTCATGGGGATTGTTGGGCTCAACAAAACTTTCAAGTGCTTGCAAGAAGTTGTATCCCAAGGTTGTGGTCGGATATAGAATTACTAGTAGTGTAACATGAGGAGCATTTGTGTAAATTCTTTTTCCTTTTTCTATGAATTTGTGTACATACTCTATGAACTTTTCCAATGGAGACAAAACTTAATTTTGAAAGGATTTTTTGAGGATGCAAATCTAATTGATTCATTCATAAACTAGAGTATTTTTACTTGATTACATACATGGCTTTGGCTCCAAGGCTTTTTGCTAGCCCATGTCAAACTTGCCATGAAGAAGGTAAAAATGCTAAGCACTAAGAGCTTTCGTGCGAATGTCAGCATACTAAGAATGAGTTCGAATATGAGTGCTTTCAACAACTCTAGACAAAACAAAATCTCGAAGAAATGACAATCAACCTCAATATGTTTTGTATGATTGTAGAAAACGAGATTTTATAGCCATATGTAATACAACCCAATTGTCAGAAAACAAGCATGTAGGGCGAGTGAGATGAAAACCAAAGGATGAAAATAGTGATAGCAAAAATGCACACCAAGAAGTTGCCAATGCCCATACTCGACCTCGGTTGATGGTCGAGGTATTGTCTTTTGCTTCTTGTCCTGCTAAGAAACAGTGGGGAGAACCAAGATGAACGTAGTAAGAGTTGATAGACCAATGTGTAAGAGGACACTATGTTAATATAAATCACAAAAAGCTGTTAGGCTAAGCGATACTCAAATAGATGACCTGACCCATAACTCCGCAAGACGAGGATGTTGATTGAGCTCTGCAAACAATGATGCTCAGGACATGGCAAGTCAAGCTTCAGATTCTCCTCTACAGGAAAATCACAAGGCATGCCTATAAGTTAACCAACCTTGGGAAAATGTCTAGAGTGTACTTTGGCTGACACAAATATAGACAATTAGGACAATGAGCAATCTTAATGCCTAAGAAATTCTTCAAAGAACCTAGATCTTTTTTTTACGAAAAACAAGAACTGAGTTCAGAACAGTATGTTTAACAACACAATAACTAATCTACAAAAACAACTTTCTCAATGGAAAGTGAACTCTATTTCCCAAGCAGAACGGGTTGTCCTAATTCAATCTTGCTTATTAAGTAAAGTAAACTATCTTATGCAAAGTTTTCTGCTTCCTTAAGGAACTCTTAATTAGATAGATAAGGTAGCAAAATCTTTTTTCTGGAACAAATTCAATAGTAATCATCACCCCCTCCTTAGCTGGGATAAAATTTGCACGCCTAAAGATGAGGGTGGACTGGGCCTGAGGTCTGCTCTTAATATTAACCTTGCTCTTCAAATGAAACTTATGTGGAAACTTGTCTCTCAACCGGACAACATTTGGGTTCGGATAGTCTCTGAGAAATATCTTAAAAATCAATCTCTTATCCATTATCAAAAAAATAATTGCTCTTGGCAGTTTGGTAGACTATATATTAAATATCCGGGACCAATTCTCCACAGGAATCCGATGGATGATTGGAAACGGAAATAACATTAAATTCTGGTCTGATCCATGGGTACCAAATATTGAGTTGATCTCTCTGTTTGACAATGGTAACATGGATTTACGAGTCTCCAACGTTATTCTCCCAAATCGAACTTGGAATTTGACTGCTTTAAATCTAATCTTACCACCTCAAATTGTCAATACAATCTCTCATCTAAGAATTCCAATTACATTCAGTGGATCGCCTTATTTGGCTCCCTGCTTCAGACGGTAATTTATCGGTTCATTCTGCTTCTACTCTAATTTCCTCCCCAAATTCAACTCCGAATAACAACATTTCTTGGAATTGGAAAACAAAGCTACCACCGAAAATTCAGAATTTTCTGTGGAAATCATGTGCAGATTGCCTCCCAACTACGGATAGGCTTAACCGGTTTGTTAACTGTGTTCCTAACCGCTGCTCATTGTGTGACCAGTTGATGAAATTTTAAATCATATTTTCTTTGAATGCTCTTTCACTCGGCTTATGATCACTCGTCTTGAGAAACTATTAAACTGCTCCTTTCAACTTACTACTACAGATTCGTTCATATCTAAAATCCAGATTACACTTAAACGTACAGGATCAAAATAGCAACCCACTTTGTTTTCTTTGGTGGTTTATATGGGCCCAAAGAAACGCAAAATTATTTGACCCTTCTAGAATTAACCCTTCTAAACTCCCCACTGAATTGGCATTTTCGCAATCTCTTGAGTGGGATAGCGTTAAAACTAAGACCCAACCTAAAATAACCAATAGACCACATCGCAAAATAAATGGAATTTCGAAAAAACCGCCACCTCATTGTGTTAAATTTAATTTTGACGCATCTAAACATGGAAATGGACCCTCTTCTGTTGGTTTCATCCTTTGTAATGAACTTGGACACATTTAAGTGTGGAAGATCTGAATGTTTACACTTATCAATCGTTCAATCTGAAGCTTCGGCCTTACTAATTGCACTTCAAAGCATAAACCTACAACTTGGTACTAAACTTATTATTGAAGGTGATAACTTAACAGTTATCAATTCTTTGAAACACCTTTCGAAAATTCCTTGGGAAATTCTATCCTTTATAAACGACATCAGACACCTTCTTTCGCATCTTCCTCATGTGGTTTTTTTACATTGTTTCAGGGAGTGCAATCAAGCGGCAGATTTTCTTACTAAGAGACAAGTCAATCTTAGTCTTCTAAATTCAGTTATTTCTAGTTCGTCTACTTCTTCTATAGACCTCTTCCCTTCTTTATCTGTAATCCAGCTTAAAGGGTTGTTGAGTCAACAGCCCAGGCTGTTTCATTTTTTTAAGATCATCCGTTGTGATGATTTAGGCTGGCCATGTAATACTCTGGTAGCCTAATGTTTGCCTGTATGAGATAGTAGCTCTTCTATCAAAAAAAAAAAAAAACATACACTCCACATGAGGGGGTATAAACGTACACATAATGTTATTATTCAAGCTTCCTTACATTAAGGTAACATCTTTAATTATATCTCCCCTTATAAGGATAGAATATCCCTCATAAAATAACGCGCTTCACCCAAATATGAAACTATTTAATTAAAATCTACCAAAAAAAACTATTTAATTAAAAACATTAAAGGTGTTTAGAATTATTAATTGTGAATTAAAATACAAAAAATAAAAAATGTCTCCATGATTTAGCATTGACAATCTCACCGACTAATGTAAATAGTGCCAAAAACTACAAGAACAAAACTTCATTTATTGATTGAGTTCGGCTATCCTCTTCTTGAAGAAGTTTGAGTTCTCTTCATGTAGTTGCACCAAACATACAAAATTACAACAATGACCATACTGGAAAATCCGGAAAAAAAACCAACGAATGATCCATCTATAAACCGGTACCGTTGCTTGTGACTTGCAATTACATCTTTCACTTCTGATGTTGTGGGATTAGAGCAAGGGCGGTGTAAGGGCTCACCACATAATGCACGATTGCCTTCAAAGTTGGACTCTTCAAAGCTAGAAATTTGGCCACCAGTTGGTATTGATCCTTCAAGATCATTATAGGATACATCAAAATGTGACAAGAAGCTGAGGCTTGTAAGTGATGTTGGAATCTCTCCGATCAGGTTGTTCGTAGAGAGATTTAGTATCTCAAGGTTCTTGATGTTCGACATTCCGTTGGGAATGTGGCCGGAAAAATGGTTGTTGTTGAGGTCTAAATCCTGAAGGTTCTGTAAGTTTCCAATCTCTTCCGGGATGGTACCGCTAAATGCGTTGTAGGAGAGAATGAGGCGACGATAATGCTCAGCCAAAGACCGGATGTAAGTGCTTCCTCCTAAGACAAAGACAGGGAGCTCAAATGGAGTGATTTCGGGATCTGCTTGTGCCTTCTGTGAGCTCAGTGCTTGCAATTGGCACAAACTCACGGGAAGCTCTCCGAATAGGCTGTTGTTATACAAATTCAAGCTGAATAAGTGCGGTAGAGTTCCTAACCAGTTTGGAACTCTGCCTACTAGGTTGTTACTTGCTAGGCCTAAAACACGCAAACCCTTCAAATTAGACAGCCAATTGGGGACGGGACCTTGCTCAAAGTCGCAAATAGATAGGGAGAGTACTTTAAGCTTTGGGAATTCACCTGAACCGATGAAGTTTTTGTTGATCGATAGAGATTCTCCATAGAAGTTGAGTGAAAGGAAAAGGGAGGTTAGGTTCTTACACTTTGCTAATGCTCCAAGTGTCGTTATGATGTTTGTAAGCAGATTATCCTTCAAAGAGATGAAGGACAATGATTTTAGGTCAGCAACTTTGGGTGAGATGTGGCCTGTTATGAAGTTTGAGGATGCTCTAATCGCGACGAGTGACTTGCATGAGTATATGCTTTCAGGCAAAGTCCCGTTCAGGCTATTGTTGTGAAGATCAAGCTTTTGTAGTTGAACAAGTCTGGAAAAATCCAGTTTCGAGATGTCTCCATCAAGATGGTTATCTCGCAAAATGAGCTCCTCCAAGTGTGTGCAACTCATCAATGATGGTGGAATATGACCGCTAAGATGATTCGCGTATAGGTGAAGCTTTGTCAAGTACAAAAGGTTCCCAATATCCCAAGGGATGGATCCGTGAATGCTATTTGAAGAGAGGTCTATGACTCTGAGGTTTGTGAGACTACTAATTTGTTGTCCTAAGGATCCATGGAGGTAATTGTCAGATAGATTGAGATGAGTTAGCATGGCAAGGTCGCGAATAGACGAAGAAATTACCCCTTTAAGGCCTCTGGAAGGCAATTGCAAATGGGTCACCCTGCTATTGCTATCACATCCTACCCCTTCCCATTCACAACAACTTAGACGAGAAGACCAGTTTAGCGGAAGATGATGAGACATGGAAATGTTGGACGCCAAGGCAAGAAGAGCAGATTGATCTTGGTTATTACAAACTTGTTGATCAGACAAGGCAAGAGAATACAAGAGCAATATGAAAAAGAGAAGATGATCAGTAGAAAGAGTGGCAAAGGGCTGTTTTTGTACGGGAAGCATGGCTTTGTAAGATTGTAGGTTAAAAAAGGATGTGCGCGCACTTGTTCTTTGCTAATGTTTCGTGTGACTGAATTGTATGCCTCCTTTATACTGATCCATCAACCACTTCAAAGTTTCACCCATAACTTGAGATGCTTGGTTGCGTGTTCCCTTGGATGTGTGGTCAACTGGTCATGTGGTGTATATATCAATTTATATGCTATTTTACTGATGTATCAAATTACATTTTATTAATGTCCAACTTTAAAACCATGTACAAGTTAAACACTTGTATTCTTTTCACTTTTTGTAAATATTAAAACAATTTGAATTTCAAACATATTTATGAATAGTTATTTATTATAGTTCTTTTTTATTTTAGTATCTTGTAAGGGTCCGGATCCGGTAGGAATGATTATTATGGTAGGAAATAGGAATGAATCTCGGCCGTTCATCAAGCGGGGGGAAAAAGCCCATACACGCGCGCGCCCATAATCTCGGCCGAATAATTCGCGTATTATACGCGTATAATACGCGAATAATTCGCGTATTATACGCGTTTTTAATTCGCGTATTATACGCGTATAATACGCGAATTATACGCGTTTTTTTCGTTTTTTTCGTTTTCGTTTTTTTCCCGATTTTTTTTTGATTATTTTTCGTTTGTGCAACTCAATGTTCACGTTTGTGCAACTCGATGGTCACGTTTGTGCAACTCAGTGGTCAATTTGTTCTTCAACTCTATTGCCAATGTGTTGAATTCTATTTGTGCAACTCAATGGTCACATTTGTGCAACTCAATGTTCACGTTTGTGCAACTCGATGGTCACGTTTGTGCAACTCAGTGGTTCAATTTGTTTTTCAACTCTATTGCCAATGTGTTGAATTCTATTTGTGCAACTCAATGGTCACGTTTGTGCAACTCAATGTTCACGTTTGTGCAACTCGATGGTCACGTTTGTGCAACTCAGTGGTTCAATTTGTTCTTCAACTCTATTGCCAATGTGTTGAATTCTATTTGTGCAACTCAATGTTCACGTTTGTGCAACTCGATGGTCACGTTTGTGCAACTCAATGTTCACGTTTGTGCAACTCAATGGTCACGTTTGTGCAACCAATGAAAATTTGTTCTTCAACTCTATTGCGAATGTGTTGAATTCTATTTGTGCAACTCAATGGTCACGTTTGTGCAACTCAATGTTCACGTTTGTGCAACTCAATGGTCACGTTTGTGCAACCAATGAAAATTTGTTCTTCAACTCTATTGCCAATGTGTTGAATTCTATTTGTGCAACTCAATGGTCACGTTTGTGCAACTCAATGTTCACGTTTGTGCAACTCAATGGTCACGTTTGTGCAACCAATGAAAATCTGTTCTTCAACTCTATTGCCAATGTGTTGAATTCTATTTGTGCACCTCAATGGTCACGTTTGTGCAACTCAATGTTCACGTTTGTGCAACTCAATGTTGAGCGGTGGATTTTGTTGCTCATAGTATGTATGTAGTAAGCTTTCTACTAGAAAAGCACAGCATATAAACAAAAAGAAGCCTGTCCACATTCATTCAGCATGCCAATTAAGAGCACAACTTCATGTCAAGTTACTTTAAGCTGCTAAGCAAGTTACTAAGCAAGTTTAGGGGAAGAAGAATCATCCATACACATTTAAGATTGTACAATGCTCTATTAATAGAGAACATTACATGTGATATACTAGCCAAATCATGTGCACCGGTCTCGATCTCCACCGACAACAATAAACCCCTGCCTAAACCGTTGGATCATTCCTCCAAACTCCTCACATCTTCCTCCCATGTCTCATGATCATTCGAACAACAACAAACAACAAGCAAATTCAGATCGAGGTCAGTCAAAAGCTGACGAAAACGAGTCTTTTCAAAGCATCGGCCACACTATTACCTGGAATCGAGAATCTTCGTCTGCGATAGCGTAACCGCCTGCCGATCGGAGGCCTTGTACTCCTCCGGCAGCTAGTGTCGCCGCCTTGTACTCCTGTGATCGCAGAAACTCTCTTCCGAGAGAGTCAGGAACGCCACCATCTCGTCCTCGGAGCTCCGATCGATCATGTCGAGTCTCGGCCAGAGCGTCTCCGACGAACCTAACAGCACAACAACAACACTCAAACTCAGCACCAAATGACCTAAACAACAATCAACTAGCCGAAATCTCGCAAATCAAGAAAAAACCTAACCTCTGCAAAGTCGCTTTGGTGAACCAGGAAGCATTCCCGGCGGACGGCGATGAAGCTTGATAGCGCAAACGTTCGAAGCCAGATCCGGTCTCCATCCTCTCAATTCTACTCAGATCTACGATGACCGACCTTCGGAGCCACCTCTCCCTCCCGATCCGAAGCCCTAGCCGATCGCTCGGACGTCGTCTGTCGCGATTGCAAATTCATATTCGACGACGGAGTGGCGGAGCAGTTCTGCGGAGCAGCGGCGACGGAGGCAAGGCCGACGGTGAAGAGGTGGACGGAGATCGGATTCTGCAGTGGAGGAAGGTGGGGAGGAAGACGCCGTCGCTTCTTCGGAGGCAGAGGCGGAAATCCTTTCGATTGAGTTTGGGGGTTTTGGCTGCGCAAAGAAAAGAGAAGTCTAGGAGGGATTTTTTTTTTTAGCAGAAATATTGATATAATCTCAGCCATTAGATCCGTGAGATCCTACGGTGGATATGCATTCCTATTTCTCACCATAAGAGTCTTTCTTACATGACTCTTTCTCATCTTGTAAAATTAAATATGAATTGGAGAAATGCTTAAATATTACTTATTGAACCAATCGTTAAAAATATACTCATGATTTATAAACTGTAAATGAAAATTACTTTTAACGCAATATTCAATATGGCTGATTTTTTGGTCAATAAAAATATATATGGTTGATTTTTCCCAGCAAAAAACATAAAGGGAAATTCCTTTGGTACCCCCGAGTTTTGTGCTTTTCCGGATGGTGCCCTCGAAAAAATCTTATTCCGAGATATACCCTTGAGCTTTTGCTTTAGTTCGGTCCGTGCCCAATTTAGTTTCTCCGTGCCCAAATCCGTTTGGTACCTTCTTCTTCACTCGGCGGATTCAGCGCAATCCTCGCCGGCGTCCGATCTCCTCTCTGTGCACCTCCTTTCGTCACTTTCCGGCGTGTTTGCAATTTCTCTTCTTGCCAATTTCGTAAATCCGCGGCTTCTTCCCCAACTCATTAAGGTTGGCTCTGGAATTTTGTAATTTTGCTCTAGAGCAATAGAAATCCCTAATTCTTTCGTAATCTGGGAAGGAAAGATGCAGATCGTAACTCTTTCCCAATTTGCTTTGCTTTTGGCCCCGGCGACCGGTCCCCTGCTCTCACCCATCACCTCGCCCTGCTTGCCCGGCCACACCACCCAACACCCGACCTCTTTTGCTCCAGATCTGCGCCCATACGCCGGCGGCCCGCTCTCGCCCTCTCTCGATCCCCCGCCTGACCGTCCCTCGCTCTACCCCCGCCTCCATAGCTTCAACCCGACGCCGGTGACCCCTCTTTCCAGATCTCACTACTCCACCCACGAAGACCCGCCACCCAATCCCGACCTCCTCTATGTACCCTTACGCCGCCGCTCAGGCCACTAGCCCTACCACCGACGACCTCGAACTCACCACTGCCGCCCTCGCCCGGACTCCGACTACCCGATTACGGCCCTCACGCTTCTGTCTTCCACCGGCTGATTAATTTCAGAATTTCTTTTTTTCTTTTAAAAATCATTTAGCGGGAAAAAAGGACGGAGAAACTAAATTGGGCACGGACCGAACTAAAGCAAAAGCTCAGGGGTATATCTCGGAATAAGATTTTTTCGAGGGCACCATCCGGAAAAGCACAAAACTCGGGGGTACCAAACGGAATTTCCCAAAAATAAAAAATCCATTCACCACAAAATGAAAGGGACAGCTCTCAACGCAATATTCATTTGGTTAATTTTTCTTCGACCAAAATAATATGGTTGATCTTTCCCATTTAAAAAATACAAATATGGTTGCTTTTTTTTTTTGTTTGTTTGAACCGGTGAAAATTAGGGCCTAGCCTTAAGGCGGGAACCCTAGGGCATCCTTACGGATGATAGCTAGAAGCTCATGATGGTTCCAAATGGTTTCCCATCAGAAATTGTGGCCCATAAATGCACTTTTGTTGGCCACAGAGTTACACTGCCTACTCCCATGATATATACGAACTGACTCGGAACCCCATAGGGAAACGAGAATGTCTGTAATAATTTTTTCAATCTCCCATGGGCATCGGATTTGTCCTAGGACAACTTTGATAACAATGATATTATCTCCTTCTATTTCCAACTTCATGACATTCTTTTGTTTAGTTTTCTTCACTCTATCCCACAGTGTCAATGTTTCTGCCATCAAGATCGAAACTTTCTACCATCAAGATCGAAACTTTTCCATATATTCTGATAGACCCATCAATTGGGTTTTCGGTCTCGTCTCTTATAATGGAACCTCCCGAAGAGTTACCATTAATTAGCTTAGATCTATCAAATTTTAGTTTTACATAACTTCAATCTGATTTCTTCCACCCTCCTCCTTTTATTCATGGTCGACTTCTTAAACATGCATGAACGGAGAAATTTTGGGCCATTCAACATTCATTAATATTGATAATGACAACATGAATTTGTTTTTGGTGTGACTTCAAGGTTGTTCTCTTTATTTATTGAATAATAATAACAAGACCAAGACCAAGACCGATTTTCATAAAAAAAGAAAAAAGAAAGACCAAGACCGATTGAAATTTCTTTTGAAAAGTTTAGATTAATAAATTTATCGGATATTTCACGTGGTAACCCCGAGGTATTGCTTAATTCACGAGGTGTACTAAAGATTGATATATTTCATACGGTAACCCTAAATTTTATTCCAATTTTGTTTTGTACCCAAAACATTAAACTTAACGTTAATCATTCTTCAAAATTTAAAAAAAAAAGAAGAATGGAAAAAAGGGTTTATAAGAAGGTTTTCTCCACGTGAGATAATGAGAATTAATTAGTAGTAGAACATGTATGTTGTAAGAAAATCACAAGTTTAAGCTATACTAGATTATTTCCCCTACCTTTTACGGGACATGATCAATAATAATTTTTTGATATATTATTCAAACATAAAAGAATGCATAATAATACTATTAAAGAAATTAGATATTATCGTTTATCTAATCCGAAATCGTTACAATATTTTGTTAACCCAAAATCGTGATATGATGGTAAGAATAAACTTAAATTATTTATTTTATATAACATGACTTAAACAAAAAGTGAAGACAAAATACTATCATATTATTTCAAAATATATTTGAGTCATTAAAAAAATCATATGTGATACGATATAAAATCTCAAGTAAAATGTTTTATTAGCATTTTTTTTTATTAATAAGATTTTTATATGATGATAGAAATCAAAGATTAAGTTAATTGTGACTTGTTTAATAAATTTTTTAGAAAACTAAACTTGTATAAGCAATAATACTTTTTGAAATAAAATGAATATTTTAATAGATCTTATAAAGTTATAATTAAATTAATAAGAGTAGAGCTATAGATCAATAGAATTTATAAATGAATACTATAACACAAATTTAGTACATATATTTTAAAGATATTTTTCAAAGATATTGTTAGATATCTGAAGCTTAAACTATAAGTTTATGGGACAAAAAAAAGACAGACAAAGAAATATGACGAATGTATATAATTATAAAAATACAATAAAACGAAAATTCAGAGTGACAAATAATTTTGACAATATAATTATAATTTGGATTTATTAAAAAAGAATGTCTAAGCAAATAGTTGAAAAAGAATTAGGTGATAGAAATTAGGTGAAAAATGATAGAAATTAGAAAAAGAAAGAGGTAGAAGATAAAAATTAGGTGATAGAAATTATTTTTCTAGATTTTATTTTCTTAAATGGAGTGAGGTCAGAATTAACGTGGGGGCTTGAAAAGTCTCGACTTTAATATATAGTATAGATTATCTAATTCCACTTTTAATTCTAAAAAAGTTAACTATGAAAAGTTAGGTTTAACATTTTTGGATATTGGATGAAATTGGAATAAAGTTTAGGGTTACCATATGAAATATACCAATCTTTAGTACACCTTGTAAATTAAGTAATACCTCAAGGTTACCGTGTGAAATATCCGTAAATTTATTACGACAATAGCCTATTGAAATGCTAGGGGTTGGAGAAGGTCCAATTTCCGGGAAAAAATTGGCTTTCTTAGGAAAATTACAAAATAAACTTTTTTTCTTAGCGGAAACTAAGTCTGAATTGGAACCACGTTCATCCATTATTCGTAAAGCTGGCATTCAATCGTTAATGTTTTGCCCTTCTATTGGCATTCGAGGTGACCTTTTCCTATTTTTTTGAGGAAGACCTTTTCCTATTAATTAGCTCTAATGTTTCCACCCATAATTGTGAAATTGTATACCAATTTCCAAAATTTAGTATAATCTATTACTATATATCAAAGCGGAAGCAAATTTCACCACCATATTGCACCACGTCACCCCTTATTGAAAATGTTATCTTATCAATCTTAGTTTTATCATAATATGAATTCTTAATCATATAAATATTTACTTAAAATCATAGTTCTATTTTAAATTTTGAGTTGTTTAAGTAGTTCTATTCTAATACATAAATCTCAATCTTATCAATATATAGTTACCTATTTAGTTAATAAATCGATTTGTCCTAAATTTTTTTGTTTAAACAAATTCATTTTTACCCATTTACACAAATATTATATTACTAATAAGTTTTATTTTCTTAATTTGGTTCTAAAAATTTCTAAAAATCATCATTAGTAGAAAATTCTAACATTATATTTACGCCACATCTCTTTTTTATTAAAAAAAAAATTAAATATGTTTTTCTATCATATCATATTGAAATCTAATAATAGTGATAATATATAAATAATTACATATCAATTTATGTTTATTTGTTATTTATATAAATTCTTATTTAATTAATTTTTCACAACATTATAGGATATATACAAGATAATTTGCTTTTTATATCTTATTGAATATTCTTTATATACTTTACAACATAATACTACATTAATCCAAACGTGTATTTTAAATTATTGAAATATTTATATAAGTCAGTTTATGCAGTTTAATTTATATTTCAAAATATTTTTATCAATTTTTTATGAAATGAAATAATGTTTCTCATCTTATTACATTCTTCTTGAACATATATATATATATATATATATATATATATATATATGTTTTATGCATGTAGAAAATGTTAATGTATAAATAAAATATTTTTATATAAATATTTGATGATATACAAGAATTATGTTATTTTATAATTTTAAGATATGTTCCGTTTTAAAGAAATTAGACATATGATAATATTTGTAATAATTATAATGAATTCATATACAATATAATAAAAACAAAAAACACCCCCGTAATTAAAGCTAAAGTGAATAACAACCGCTTCTTATTAGTGTTCATTTATTGCCCTGCCTGAGATGTTGAAACAATATTTTTAAAACAACTTATCGGTAACTATTAAACCTTTCTCTCTACCCTTTTTGCTTATTGGCGACTTGCATGAAATTGACAGTCCAAATGTCAAGTTGAGTGGAGCGATTCCCTCATCATGTCGATTTAATTGCCTTCTCTCTTTTGAAAATTCTTTTCGTCTTGTGAATGCAAAATTTGAGGGTGTTCCCTATACTTGGCGAAATAGTGCTAATACCTCAAGTAATACATTTACAAGATTAGATCGAGTATTTATTCATCCACTTATTAGTTATTAAATGGTTTTCTTCTGTTGTGGTTCATCATTATCCTTTTGCTATTTCACATCATTGGCTTATTTCTTTGTAATTTAGATCAAACCAAACAACGATTTAAATGCTCATTGATATTCTCTCTTTAGGAAGTGATAACTCTTGTGTTTTAGGGCTTTAGTGAGTGTGTTTATGTTAGACTTTGACCTTATTTATAATATGAAAATCGAAGACACAAGATGTGCAGATACGGCCAGTGGGCAAAATGAGATATGGTGAGGAGCTTCCCTCTGTTAGAAAGCAACTTGCCAGAGAGAGGAGAGAGGCTGAGATGAAGGCTGCTCAGGAAGCCGCTGCAGCTGCTGAGGGACAAGAAAATCTGCAAGTAGTGGGGACGCCAGTTGAGACTGGCGACGCCAATGAAGAAGAGCCTGATCAAGAGACTGCTCCCTCGATGGCAGAGAGATACTCCAACAAAGAACTGCTGGGTATGATGATCGAAAACCAGTGTATGATGATTGATCTCATCCAGCAAGTACATGAAACTCTCCATCAAAACACCGAGCTCATGGAACGCAACAACGAGCTTGTAGCATAGTCCAATGATCTTCACGCTCAGACTCTGAAGGCTCTTGGCAAGCATCCTCGATGATCACTCTCCCGTCATCTTCCCTGAAAAATTTAATCCTTTTGTGTGTTTTGTCAAGACTTTTGAACTACTTGGTTGTTTAAACAATGGTTATGAATGTCTGTAATATTTTGAACTCCTGCTTTTGCACTCTCTTTCTTATGAATGGCATTTGCGTTTGCATTCCATTTTGTCTAAGCGTTCTTTCCTTTAGTTATGACTTTTTGCTTGCATGCTTTATCACTTGTTCTCCTTTTCGATGATGCCAAAAGAGGGATGTATAGTTTTGCAGAGATGCGTTCGTTTTTAAGTTATCATAGAAAGCATGTGTTTAGGGAGAATTTCGGTCAAGTCCAAAGGACGTTAGTCTAAGAATAAGCTAGGACGCTCTTGAAAAAATAATTTGCATCCCAACTCTTGTCAAAGGACGTTAGAATGAAACTCTTCATGCTTAAAGCTTTATTTTTGTGCGTATTGTTTAAAGAGTTTGTGATAGAGACATATTAGGTAGTGTTTTAGGGCATATTTAGTTAGGATTTTCATGATTTTTAGTTTAGTTTTAGTTTAGTTTTATTAGTTTTGTAGTTTGTTAGGAAGATTCGGATATCTACACCTTGTTGTGGTTTTTGATTGTAGATGTGAAGACAATAAGTGCGGAGGAGGTGAAGCCAAAGCATTGGAGAAGGCAAGAAGAGAGCCAAGCCATGAGATTACCCCAAGAGGTGATGGGAAAAGCACACTTGGATCCGGACTATGTATTGGAGTTGTTGTTTCGACACCTCTTGCTTGCAAAGGCTGGATCTGGAGCTATAGTGGTCGGATCGAGCTAATTTTGGTGTCATTGGAAAGCTAACTCGAAGAGATACAATTCATCTTTTTACTCCGAGTCCAAATTCTAGCTCGAAGTGGGTCAAAACAGCCTCTGAAGTGATATGTGACGACCAGAGTTGAAAGCGCGGGCAGGAGGCCAAAGCGCGCCCGCGCTTTAGGGGTTCATCCCGCATTTCGAGACCTGAGTCTCTGCCGTGAAAGCGCGGGCAAGGCATCAAAAACGCGACCGCGTTTCTGGGTCCTTGCCCGAGTTTTCGCCCGTGTCCGAGTTATGTGCGAGATTTTTATGGGATTCTTTTTGGGCCCTTGTGGGTTATCTTTTAGATATATTTTTGGGAAGACATATTATATATAGTTAGTCCTAGTTTCTAGGTTTATTATTCCATAACTCTTGACTTTGTTTTGGTTATTGGAAACTTGGAGAACAAGAACCCTATGAGAAACTTTGTAAGCTTTTCCATGTCTTTTAGTAACTAAATTCCTTTTGCTTAACTAGTTAATTGAAGTTGTGAACGAAGTATTATTGTGAGGTTTGATTGTTCTTAATTTTCCTTGACTAGATTGTTTTCTCTGTGCTTAATTGATTAATTTCAATTAACTAGCTTGACAAGATTGGAAGCCTGAGTCTCTGTGGGATCGATCCTTACTTCCCTACTACATTCCTAGTAGGTAGTTTGGTTTATTTTGATCGGTATTAGGGCGACTAAAATACCGTTATCAAATTGGCGCCGTTGCCGGGGACTCGGTGTTTTCTTGTGTTTATTGTTTTGTTACTCTTGTGTGGACCTAGCTTACGGTCCACACCCGTGCTACTAATCCATGGCTTTGTTTGAATGTAAACAGTTTCAGGATGAGAAATTTCATTGGTACTCCATTAGATTCCAAGATTATATGGATGGACTTGGTGCTTAGGGACTTCATATTGATATTGGAAGCTTTTGCATGAGCATTATTGAGGGTATGAATCATGAAACTCTTGAGTTGGCTGAATACATGAGCAATGGACGAATTCTATGTATGGAACCTATGGAGTGTTGGGATTTTCTTTGTTATATGGGCCGTCAGTGTTTGTTGGTCGGATCATCTTCATCAATACTCCAACCTGATGAGGCTTCTGACATGTCAAGAGCCCCTGAATTGGATACTCGAATCCATGTGGAGGAGCAATTCCCTACACATGAGTTGGGTAAAGATGGTGACTTTGATATTCCATGTGATACTACTCATCTCGAGGAGACCATAGATGAGCCTTGTGGAGTCTATATTGCTAAAGAAGAGGCCACCAAACTCAATGAGCCGATTGCATTCCTTCCTATTGCTTATTCATCCGAAGAACCAAGTTTGCAGCATAATGAAAATTCTAGGGATTTCTCTGAGTTCATCTTGATTGAAAGTGGTATTTCTGGTAAGAGCTTTGATTCATTTCATACATATATTGAAAAGCCACCACTTGATTCGCATTGGTTCGAGCATATGCCATCTTATGAAAATTGGGCTCATAGGTTTGATAAGTTGAAACTGTGTTTGACTGACATGTTATTTAAACTTAACTTATTCTTGTGTTATTTATGTTTCATTAAGATGAGCTCGCAGGTATTTGATAGGTTATTAAGGGCATTGACAATGTCTGATCCTATGAAATTGTGCTCTCGTCAAGCTAAAGACGTAAAATAAGCGCTTCTTAGGAGGCAACCCAAGTGTTAGGATAGTTGTTTTTGATTCTTAGTATTAGTTTAGAGTAGTTTTGTCTTTGTTTGCTTTTTGGTTTTGTTTCTAGTTAGCCCGGCATACAAGTCTCATAACTCGGGTTGCACATGCCATAGCTCGGCTGTCGAGTGCTTCTCACCAGCACCTCAAGATCCGGATCAGTAGATGACTTGGTTAGTTTTCCTTTTCTCTTTACTTTTACTTTACATTGGGGACAATGTAAAATTTAAGCATGGGGGAAGGGATTTCTTGCTTAGTCTTAGATTGCATTCATATAGTTGCATTTGCATGTTTAATTTCATTGTTTTGCAATGATTAAAATTTTGACAAATTACAAAAAAAATTGAAAAAGTTATAAAATCACAAAAATATTGCATTGTAGGATTCAAATTTCCCTACTTGACCATTTGTCTCTCTAAGTTAAGAGTATTATCTAACCTATGACTTGCTTGTTTGGTTGAAGTTTCTTTGGATTGAAGCATCATTCTTTAAGTTATTAATCTTGATTATAGGATTGAGCATGCATAAGAAGTTGAAATCCTGAATTATTTATGAAGTTCTAGACATATATGCCTTGTGAGAATATTTTGAGCCTTTATTGCATATTTGCATCTTTTCTTGAGTGTATCGCTTTGATTGCTAGCTCTAGAACTTGCGTTTAGATATCTTTTTCAAGGCTACATTACATGATTTGAATGCATGACATTAAAATGATTGAGGCATGTTCATTAGCTCATATTATTCTTATCTACCTTGCATTATTCCTTTGCTTGATAACCCCTATTTTTGAACCTATTAGCCTTATTTTGTAGCTCCACAAAAATAACTTCTAGCCGATATAAGCTTGACCCATCCGGGAATTAGAATTTAACTAGAGTTATTCTTTGTGGTATTATGGGGATGGTTTGAAAAGAAAGAAAAGGAAGAGAGTTGTGTTGGAAAAAAGAAAACAAGATAAGGAGTTGAAAAAAAAATGTCTCTTATGAAAAGAAAAAAAAACAAAGAAGAAAGAAAAATATGAGAAAATGGATGAAGTGTTGAAAGAAAAGTGATGAGAAAAGGTGAAATAAGTAGTGGAAGTATGAAGCTAATAGTGGATTTTTGTAATTTGGGTTTTTGCTAGCACTAGTTCCCGGATTTTTAGCACCACATGACCAAATATTTCCCTACCTACTTGTTTATACCTTGGCCCCATTACAACCCTTAAAAAGTCCTCATGATTTTTGTTGTGTGTTTAATCATTCGTAGTGGAGATTTAGAACACTGATGCAAGCCTATGATAGTCTAGTTTTCAAAGTTGATTTTGAGCGAAACACATTCCTTAAGCACTTGAGTGAAGAGTGCAAAACACATTGCCTTGGTGAGGTCTAGAATGGATGAATGATTTGATATTGAAAGCTTCTCATACATGTGTGCAATGATGTCTTAATTAAGGTTTAACTTGATTGATGAAATGTGGTTTGATATTGAGATGGATGCTTGACTTGTTGGTTGTGGTGTGACTTTGATTTTATTTCTTGCTTGAGGACAAGCAAGGTTCAAGCATGGGGGAATTTGATAGACACATATTAGGTAGTGTTTTAGGGCATGTTTAGTTAGGATTTTCATGGTTTTTAGTTTAGTTTTAGTTAGTTTTATTAGTTTTGTAGTTTGTTAGGAAGATTCGGATATCTACACCTTGTTGTGGTTTTTGATTGTAGATGTGAAGACAATAAGTGTGGATGAGGTGAAGCCAAAGCATTGGAGAAGGCAAGAAGAGATCCAAGCCATGAGATTACCCCAAGAGGTGATGGGAAAAGCACACTTGGATCCGGACTATGTATTGGAGTTGTTGTTTCGACACCTCTTCTTGCAAAGGCTGGATCTGGAGCTATAGTGGTCGGATCGAGCTGATTTTGGTGTCATTGGAAATCTAACTCGAAGAGCTACAATTCATCTTTTTACTCCGAGTCCAAATTCCAACTCGAAGTGGGTCAAAACAGCCTCTGAACTGATATGTGACGACCAATGTTGAAAGCGCGGGCAGGAGGCCAAAGCGCGCCCGCGCTTTAGGGGTTCATCCCGCGTTTCGAGACCTGAGTCTCTGCCGTGAAAGCGCGGGCAAGGCATCGAAAACGCGACCGCGTTTCGGGGTCCTTGCCCGAGTTTTCGCCCGTGTCCGAGTTATGTGCGAGATTTTTATGGGATTCTTTTTGGGCCCTTGTGGGTTACCTTTTAGATATATTTTTAGGAAGACATATTATATATAGTTAGTCCTAGTTTCTAGGTTTATTATTCCATAACTCTTGACTTTGTTTTGGTTATTGGAGACTTGGAGAACAAGAACCCTATGAGAAACTTTGTAAGCTTTTCCATGTCTTTTAGTAACTAAATTCCTTTTGCTTAACTAGTTAATTGAAGTTGTGAACGAAGTATTATTGTGAGGTTTTGATTGTTCTTAATTTTCCTTGACTAGATTGTTTTCTCTATGCTTAATTGATTAATTTCAGCCTAGGGTTTTATTAGCTTGATCACCTAATATGATTTCTAGGATGAATTACAACTAGATCTTTCTAATTACCGGTCGGTGTTAATTAGATCAAAAGTATAACCTTTAATCAATCTAGGACTGGTAGGACTAATTGATTAGAGAAGAGAATTCAATTGCATGTTATTTGGATGTCTGGTTGCTCTGAATACATGTTTCTATTGATGCTTGGATCTTAATGCTGTTGTCAGGTTGAATCTAGGAGGTCTCTTAGGTTATTTGATAATTAGGGTTGTTAGTACCGGTCGGGCTAATAACTAGAATTTAAGTAGGATTAATAATGCCATGAAGTTGGGTTATTAGAATTCCGCAATAGATTGGTCAAGGTAAAAAGAGAATTTTGATAATCAATGATCAATAATCGAATTCGTAATGGATATTAACTGGTTAAGCATACTTGTCTTATATTTGATATCTCAATCTTAATTTTGCATGTTTAGTTTTGATAGTTGTTAGAATCATAATTAAAAACCCCCCTTTTCTAACTCTGAGTAGCGTAACAATAAACATTGGAAGCCTGAGTCTCTGTGGGATCGATCCTTACTTCCCTACTACATTCCTAGTAGGTAGTTTGGTTTATTTTGATCGGTATTAGGGCGACTAAAATACCGTTATCAGTTTGCCATCATCAAAAGGGGGGTTATTGTTGGGACGATATTAAGGACGCTAGTCATTAATATCTAACCAATAATAATCGTCCCTAGTTTTAATAATGACAAACCCAAAGGTATTTGATAAGTTGTCCAAGTGTTGATCTCTGGTAAGTCCGGAGGAAGCACATGAGTGAAAAGAACAACAAGTGAATGAGTGTCCCTAAGCTGTAGGGACGCACTCCATCAGAACATCCAAAGCTGAACAAAAGAATGGAGTCCCTACGAAGATAGGACAACGTCCTCATTGAGTAGGGACGCGTGCATAAATATGGACGAATTTCAAATTCAAACCAAGGCCGCCCCAACATGATTACATCATAATTGGCCGTAGTCCTCAGAAGGAAGCTTCCTATGTCTGGGCGTGTGTGAACAATTCCAAAGATGTCGCTTTCCAGAAGATGGTCCCCTGACCATGCGGAGGCTTCCCAAGCGTCAACAGAGTTGACTTCCTCAAGATGCAAATCGCACCGTTGATGGAAGACGACGGATCCTGCAAAAGCTTCAGCAGTACGCTAGAGGACAAGACCCACTACCGCTATAAATACCCCACAAGGGTTATGCATAGCGGTGTGGACTTTGAAGACTTTCTCTTGAGCTCACTCCCGAAGCATTCAAGTTCAAGAACGAAGATCAAGTGAGCTTGAAGCGAGAGAAAGAAAGTCCAACCACATCAAATCCAAACCAAACCACAAAAGTGTTAGAAAGTTAGTTTGCCTCTCACGACGTATAGTGAGAGACGTGAGTGTTTAGCTGCCTTATAGCTAAGAGAGTTAGGTTACTTATTAGGCTCAAAGGAGTGTTACTAGTGAGGCTAAGGACGCACGCTTAGCTCAGAGAAGTGTAACGACACGCCTAAGTTGTAATGAGTCTCTCTGAATAAGATAAGGACGGCTATTCGAAAATCCTCCAACGGAGGTAGAGGTGTACCCATAAGACTAGTTGGTCTTAGTGGGGTTCCTCTATAAATGCTCGTGTCCATTATCGTATTCACTTTCCTGTCTAAGTCTTTATTCCGCTGCACGTAAGAACGCTCTTAACATAGTTAAGGACTCCCATTCTAACAGACTTACGATCCAACACGCTGGTTCTCTTACTTCGCACTAAGACTATCTTTAGGATTTGTGTGATTTTTAAAGAATTGTTTGTTTGTTTTTTTTAATAAAAAGGGGTAGTTATATTAAAACTAAAATGATTACAAAACTCGCTAGTCAAACTAGCTATTTACAATCTCTCGACACTCCAATCTTTCCATATACTTCCTAGCAAGTCTGTTCTTTGGCTTAATCCAAGCCTTGAAACAGTTCCTTATGTGCCTTATGCGCCACATCTTACAATCCTCAACACTCAAGGTTTGGTCTTCAAAAACAGCCACATTTCTCATCTTTCAAATAAAATACAATTCGTTCGGTTTTTGAATTATCCTTGTCTTCTTATTCAAAGTGCAATTCGTTCGTGTGTGTGATTGTGTTACTATTGCGCGTTTGTGCGAGATTCAACAAGAATTGGTGTATTTTGTTTTTGTCCAAAGTCAAGATCCTACAATCGCTTCCAAGGCTGACGATCTACACGGGTTGTCGTGCATCACACCCACTCTTTGCCATATGCTGCTTTGGTGAAGAAGATCCTCCAAGATGAAGAGAGGTATGACGATGAGGCCTTTAAAGAAGTGTTTGGCCAGGATTTGGATCTGGTGACCCTTTTGAAGATGAAGCATGTTGAAGGAATTGTATTCCACTATCTATTTCTTAATAT
Source organism: Polygonum aviculare (assembly GCA_934048045.1). Taxonomy (NCBI): domain Eukaryota; kingdom Viridiplantae; phylum Streptophyta; class Magnoliopsida; order Caryophyllales; family Polygonaceae; genus Polygonum; species Polygonum aviculare. Next base: position 6,919,757 of record OW204027.1, read on the forward strand.
TTCCTTATTTGACTAATGCGTGCAATCTTAAGATTATCTTTAAGACAAGTGGACTAATATTCATGTTAGTCTAAACTTCCTATATTTTATAAAACCGTATAATTTGAAGGAATTGTATCCTTTAATAAAAGCTGCAATTACCGAACATGGAATAGGGCGGTTGATAGAGAGATTTATTCCAGTTATTTTAGGAGTCGTAGTGTTTTGCTAGAAATCAACTACGATTAATGGATTAAATCGTTTCAATCCATAAATATTATAAACGGGTCCTATGAGGTCACACGCATTGAGTTGACGGGCTGGAGCAGCGGGCTAAAAGTCTTTGTCAAACATAGGGTTTTAGCCCAATCAGAAAAGGAGTTAATTATCAGTAAATATATCGGGTATTATTGAAAATTAAACATATATTTATTTGGAGAAATAAATATATAAGGCTTTTAAAGAAAAGAAGAGAGTTAGGGCTTCATAAGTCTTACGTAAGAAAGAAAAGACTCTCTTCTTCTACTTTTCTTCAGTCTTTGGCACTTCGATCTAGCAATCGGAAGCGATGAAGATCCCGATACCGTGCTCGTGTGAACTAATTAGAGAAGTCACAATTGAGGCTTTTTCCCTCGAAGGGAGAACCCTAATCACACATCAAGAAGTATTCTACTAACCCTAATTTTGTCTCTAATCAAGAATGTTTTAGATCCACATTTAGGTACAAGAAATTGTTTCTAAAATTCCGCTTCTACTCGTCAAAAACCCTTCCTAATTAATATCCTATACAACCCATTTTCGTTTGGAGTCTTGTAGATTCTGATTGTCCTGAGCAACATGAATTTTCTTTTTTTGAACAAGGTAAACATTAGGCGCCTTATCTAAAATAAGGCCAACCTAGATCATCCTTGCGGATGATTGTACTAAACTCCCTAAGGAGACGGAAAATGTCCGGATGTTGGTTGTCCGGATGTGATGTTGGTGTAGTATCCTGGCCGTAAGTGTTGTAGTTATTGTGGAGATCGAAGAATGTGTCTGGAACATTGTTTCTGCCAGAAAATCAGCAGCTTGGTTACATTCACGGAGGCAGTGGAGGATCTTGACTTCCGAGAAGTTCCGAAGAATAAGGTTGATATCCTGAATAATGGGCGCAATTTCCCAAGGGACCTTCCAGATACGCTTAATGCTATTGATAACTGTCAGATTATCGCCTTCAAAGACGACTTTGTCAAGGTGGAGAACGGCCGCTTGCTTTACAACATCGAGGAAGGCAAGAGCCTCAGCTTCCAGCGCTGTAAGGGCACGACACGGCCGTCAAGATAGGGCAAGTACCTCTCCACCTGCAGAGCGAAAGACAAAAGAGGAGAAAGAACTGTCATTCGATTTAAACGAGGCATCAACATTGATTTTTATCCATCTAGTGTCTGGTTTGTGCCAGAAATAAGGCTTAGGACCGCGTTTCTTGGTTTCTCTTGTTAGTTCCTCCAAAGAAGAACTCCAAGTGAAATACGTTTGGAAAATAATATTACTTAAGGAGGCTGGGGCTTTTGTAGTTTCATTACGAAATATGATAGCGTTGCGTTGGATCCATACTTGCCACCAAGCGAAGCACAAAACGTCAAATTTGTCATTTGCCAGCCGCGTCTGGTTCATATTTGTTCTGAAGTCATTGTGAAAGATGAGAGGGATTGAGACGCGGAACATGTGTTCTAGCTCATACACAAGTGAGGTAGTTAAGGGGCAGTGAAAAAATAAGTGGTTTGAGTCTTCTTCTGCATCACCACAAAGGCAACATTGGCTATATACGGAGTGATAATGTCTGTTAAGTCTTTCAGTAGTCAGAAGACCATCTGAGCAAGCTTTCCAGAGAAATGATTTGATTTTTGCCGGCAGCTTAAGGCGCCAAATCCAAGAACTATCAAAGTTATTCTGGGGTCGGAGCTGATTTAGAAGTTTCGTTGCTGTCTTGACAGAGAATGAACCATCAGCAGCGGGGGTCCAGATAACACGGTCATCGGCTGCCGAAATCGGGATATGGATATTGGTAATCCTAGTTACTAAATCCCTAGGCAGGATTCAATAAAGCTTTTGAGTGTCCCATAGTTTCTCTGGAGTGATAAACTCAGATACTACAGAGTTAAAATCATCGCCATTGTAAAATGGAAGAAGGGGGGCGTCAGAGACCCAAAGATCAGTCCAAAATCGAATGTTGTGACCCGTTCCTAGCTGCCAGCGGAGGCCTTTTCTAAACGTGTCACGTAGCTGAAGGAACGGCTAAATTGCCACGAGGTGTTTGGTCTTTTAGTGTAATCCAGAATATTTGATGTGCATAGATATTTCTCAGTAATTACCCGAACCCACACGTTAGTAGGTTCAGTAAAAAGTTTCCATAACAACTTAAATTGGAGAGAAATGTTCACAGTTTCCGCCGTTCTAAAATTCAAACCACCTTGGTCTTTAGGAGCACAAATATTCCCCCAAGAGATCAAGGGACGATAGCCTGGGGAGTACTTGTTCCAGAAGAAGCCCTTATTAACTTTGTCTATTTGGTCAAGAACTCCTTTGGGAAGAAGGAAGCACTGCATTAGGAAGTTTGTTTTGGAAGCTAAATTTCCTTGAATTAGGATACTTCTTCCAGCTTGGGATAGAGAACTAGCTTTCCATTTTGCAAGTTATTTTTTGAGATTTTGAATTGCGTCATCAAAAAAATTTGGGTCCGAACTCGTCCTCGGACAATTGGGATACCCAAGTACTTTTCTAGATTCGTTGTTAGCGGAATGTTTAGAAGACTGGCCAAAGAAGAGGCAATTGGTCGGGGGATATTATTGGAACATTGAAGACTACTCTTTTGGAAGTTTATGACTAGGCCGGTTTTTTGCGCAAAAAAGTCAAGAGTTGACTTTATGAATTTCATATTATCCTGGGATGCATTTGCTAGAATCATAGTGTCATCAGCAAAACTTAGAAAAGGGAGACACGTTCCATTCTTGGTCAGATGAATCCCGACGCGACGCGAAGGGCTAGCAGCCTCCTTGTTCAACAGTCTAGCTAAAAATTCCATAGCTATAATGAAAATATATGGAGCTAATGGATCTCTTTGTCGTATACCCCTCATTGGTTTAAATAGCGGTCTTGGTTCATCATTTACTAGGACAGAGAAAGAGCAGGAGGTAATGCATGTCATGACCCAATTGATCCATTTCTGGTCAAAACCAAATTTCACTAGAATTTTTTGTATGAATTTCCAATCAATCTTATCATAGGCTTTTTCCATGTCAAACTTGAGGGCCATCCACCCATACTTACCTGTCTTTTTGCGATGAAAAGAGTGAAAATTTTCATGTGCTATTAAGATATTATCTTGAATGAGACGTCCCGGAAGGAAAGCCCCTTGCAGGGGATGAATGATTTTTGGCAAAATACTTCGGAGTCTATTAGCAATTAGTTTGGTGATAGCTTTATAGATCGTATTATAGAGGTTTATTGGATGGAAGTGATTTATGTTCAACGGGGATTCAACTTTCGGAATAAGCGCGATAAAGGTGTGATTAATTTCTCTGAGGAGAAGTCCTGAGTGAAAGAAGGATTTGATATCCAAACAAACTGAGGTGCCAACAATGTTCCAATATCGTTGGAAAAAATCTGCTGGAAAGCCATCTGGTCCCGGAGTTTTGTCTTCTGCTAACTCAAACATAGTGCTTTTTGTCTCTTCTGAGGAGGGCGGTCGACATAGCAATTCGTTATCTTGATCCGTTATTAATTTGGGGATAACCTCCAGTTCGTGTGCTGTTGTCATGTTGTTACCAGTACTAGTAAAACGAGACTTGAGTTGCTTTGTTATCTCCTCTGCAATTTGGTATTGGTGATGAAGGATAAGACCTTCTTGGTTTTGAAAGGAATGTATCTTCTGTCTGTAGCGTCGAAATCCTGAGCAACATGAATTGAATCAGTCAAGCAGCATACACATACAAATACTTTAGTGCGCACGTCATTAGTTTGGGCATTAAGAAAGTGTAGGTAGGGTCTGATCTATGTCATTCACTTTCTAAACACCCAATCTCTTCATGCACGTACCAAATCGAATCTCAGCAATTTGCTTTTTATACATTTTAACATCCTCATACCGACATGGTTGACAACAATTGACATCAGATATCCTCTTTGCCAACTCAGAAAAAGCATAATTTTTCTATAATTGCATGCACTCCTACATAGTTGATTAATTAATAGTAATAAAAAAATTTGACCCTAAGCGAAAATGAATACGGTTGAAAGGGGTACGTAGAATTCTAACTAGTGATTTGCTGAAAGTATAATATTGAATCTCTCAGTCTAAATAGCGAAAGTAATAATGATTTTCATAATTCTACAAATGTGTGTCACATGCTATTCTTCAAAAACTACGTGTAAAAGCAAGTTCATGAGTAGTAGGAATTGAAAAAGCATGTTTTGTTAATTCAATTGCTTACACATATATACGTCAAAAGCAATTCTCATGATAAGAACGTAACTTTATATCCCATTCATGCATGACTCACCAAATCAATTATGCCTCTTTCCATCCCTATAAATATGCCAAATCTTCATAAGGTAACAACAACAACAACAACACGTACTACAAGCCACCACAAAATCGTTACATTATTCCTCTCAAATTAGGTTATGAAGAACAGCATTGCAACAATGGACCAGATGATGAGGTCAGCCTGCATCAACAAGAAGTTGCATCTTCTTCCTGGGCCTTGTTCTTCATCATCAAGCCAACAACACACAATCGCCAAACCCCATTCTTCATCGGACATCTCGGAGACGTTAAGGAGGAAGCTGAGCCTAGGAGCCAGGATCATAAAAGTAGGCGGCATCGAGAAGTTGTACCGACGCGTTTTCAAGACCAATGTCTTCGAAGGCGAGCGCCTTCTCAAGGCGTCTCAGTGCTATCTTTCAACAACAACTGGCCCCATTGCAGGGCTCCTCTTCGTGTCCACCGCAAGGGTTGCTTTTTGCAGTGACCGGCCTATTAAGTTCTCGTCTCCCGAGGGAGAGTTGCTCGGCCGGTCATACTACAAGGTGTCGATCCCGGTTGGGAAAATAGCAAGGGCCGCAAAGAAGGAGAGTGCGAAGAGGGTCAAGATGGACAAGTATCTCAAGGTGGTGACGAATGACGAGTTTGAGTTTTGGTTCATGGGGATTGTTGGGCTCAACACAACTTTCAAGTGTTTGCAACAACTTGTCTTGTCCCAACACTAAGCTAGGATATATCTTGAATGGTTTACTAGCCTGATGTATAGTTTGAGAAAAAAAACTTGTGTACATTAATCCTTCTCCTTCTCTATTTAGCTAGTTCGCATGATGGAAAATTGTAAAAGCAAGCACAGCTTTTTAATTGAGAGAAGATATGATACAAATCCCAATTCTGTTGTCCAGTACTTTTTTTAACAAATCCAAAAAAAAAGAAGTAATTTTGTAACAAAATATAACTTATTTTATCCTGCAAAACAGAACCCATATACCTTCCATCGGGTAGTAGGATGATACAAATTTTAGTATAATCGAATTAGGACACAAAAATTGAATAACAAACAACTAGTTTAACCCCGTATCATGTGCGGGTAATGATGGCCAACAGTAAGGCCCGGCCCAGCCCGGTGTCATGGGCCCAAAAAGCCTGGCCCGGCCAGCCCGCAGGCCAGACGGGTCAAGCCCAGACGGGCCATGGACCGGGGCAGGTCCGGAGTTTTCCAGCCTGGCCCGGCCAGCCCGCAGGCCAGACGGGTCAAGCCCGGACGGGCCATGGACCGGGGCAGGTCCGGAGTTTTCCAGTCTGGCCCGGCCAGCCTGCAAGCCAGACGGGTCAAGCCCGGACGGGCCATGGACCGGGGCAGGTCCGGATTTTTCCAGCCCAGCTCGGCCGGGCTAGTCAACGGGCTGGTCAACTGGTCATGAGGCCGGCCCAGCCCGGTCCGGCCCAGACCAGCCCGGTGCATATTAATTTTATTTTTGTAAAAATAAAATTAATATGCACCCTATTACTTTAATTTTTGTAAAAATAAAATAAATATACACCCTATAAAAATAATATGCACTATAATTATTAAATTTAATTACGTAGACATCTTAATTATTAAAAATTTGATAAGCACTTATCGAAATTAAAATAATTTCGAGCAAGTCCGCCCCTCTCTTTTCCCACCTTCAAAAAAAATAACTATCGGCCCGGACCGGCCCGGTAAGTGTGGGCCGGCCCGGCCCGGCACCAACCCATTGCTAGCCCGCCCGAGCTTGTGTAGGCCAGCCCGGTAATTTGCCGGGCCGGGCCTGGGCCACGGTTTCTTGGCCCAACCCGGTGGTGGCCCGGCCCAACCCGACCCAATTCCATCTTTATGTACGGGTAATGTGATTATAAACCCAATTTAATATAGATATGATTTAATAAGTATTATTATTTAATAAATATTAAGATAAAATTGGAAAATACAATTATGAGATATTGTTTTTTTAATAATTTTGAAAAATTCTGAATTTTAAAAAATAAATAGTTAGACTATATCTATATTTTATTATTTTTACGATAAAGAACATGTTTATTAAATAATACAGTAATATACATATATGCATATATTAGATAGATCTTCCTATAGATTATAGATATTCCTAGGTGTTATATCTTAAGTTATATTTTTTTTATAGATAGTTATATGTTCTTTAAAATTATCAGATCATATATATTTATCTTTCTATTGTGAATAGGTGTTTTTTTATATACGCAAGAACCCGATTGATTATTTTAATAAAGATATGACACATGGCATAATTTTCTGTGAAGACTTTGTCTCCGTTTTATATTATAGACAGTATAGATATAATAACAAAGAAAATAAAAAAGCTCAGAGGTAAGAAATTGATGTATTTTAAGTTTTGGGAAGATAATATGCCCCTTTTTATTAATGAGGACACCTTGTTTTAGAGAAGAACGGAAGATAACTTCCCCATCTCGATTTTAAGAATTAATGCTTTTGGTAACACACCAATTACAATAATCAAGTCGAGTATAAATCTATGTATATATATAAGCCGTAAGGTTTGGAGTCACCACATTGCGCCACATAGGATGAATCCACATGTCGTCATTATATTACGCCACCTATGATTTTTACACGTGTCATTTCGTTGATTCAAGTCATATAATTGTATTTTTTAAGTAAGCCACGTGCATCATACATGTTGATCCTTGTCATATATTTATTTGAGATTTTTTTGAAGGTTAAAAGTAGGGGTGTTCAACGGGTCGGGTCGGGTCGACCCGCGGCCCGTAGTGCGGGTTGCGGTCCGACCCGCGACCCGCAAAAAATTTAAGAAGTGACCCGCGACCCGACCCGTGACCCGACCCGCAAACCCGCATGTTTTGCGGGTCGGGTCGCAGGTCGACCCGTTGGCCCGTTTGACTTGGTCAAGCTGATTTTTTTCTGCAATACGAAAATAAATTGTAGATTGACCCCAAATATGGTGAATTTTTTAAGAAAAAATATATATTTTAATACTAATAAAATTATAAAAAGACATAGTATTTCTAAAAAATACATTTTAATACTCATAAAACAATAAATATTAGTATCAAGACATATATTTTTAGTTAAAAATACATTTTAATATTAATAAAACAGTAAAAATATATATATTTTTTAAATGTAACGGGTCGCGGGTCGACCCGCAAACCCGCGGGTTTAACCCGACCCGACCCGCGACCCGCAAACTTAAAAAAACTCGACCCGCGACCCGACCCGTTATGTGCGGGTCGGGTCACTGCGGGTCGCGGGCGACCCGACCCGTTGAACACCCCTAGTTAAAAGTATTATGTGTATCAATTTATGCCATAAAATATGCTCACCAAATCTATTTTTTCATTATAAAATTTTGATATGGAAATATATACATTTTCCATTTTAGTTAGTAAAGATTCATCTTTCAAAATTAAGATGGTAATAAATCTTTCTTATTTTGTATCCAGATTAGTATTTGCTTAACTTGAGAAAGATAATACGTAGAATTGTTTTTATTAAGAATGAACTTTTAAAGATAACATGTTTAAAAATTAATTAACTTTCAAAAAACTCAATCGGGAAAATATTAATTAATGTGAATTCTATTAAATTATTAATGATTTAGTTTGAATTATAGCCATCATTAGTTTTATTTATTTACTATTTCATTTTTTATCTTTATATATTTGAAAACTTTTCTCTACTCTTAATTTAGAGTTGTAATCTATTTGCTATGATAACCGTAACCAAATCCGAGATATGTTAAGATTTATATGTCTCTCCATCTTTAAGTAAAATGCTAACGAAATAATTAAATTACATGTATTACAGGCTTATATAGATTTTTGCTTCTTCCCCAAGTTGATTTATTAAAAATTATATTCAATAATGTATCTTTGTATTTTATGTATATGTATGAATTCAACCATTTTACCGGGTGCATTCCATCTAAGTCTAGAATATCTCCATCTTGACCGCTAAGACCTCACACTTTGTGGGATATGTTGGGTAAATATTTTTGATATTGTTGTATGAATTCAATCATTATAATCAACATGTTTTTATAGTATTAGTTTATCATGTAGTATTTACTAAAATTCTTTTTAATACTAATTTATTAATAATCTCAATTATATTTAATAGTACGTAAGTACATAACTCATCGTCTTTTTAAGTAATGTTGTGTGATATAATCTTTACAAAAACCGGAGTAATTTATTATCTTTACAAAGACCGGAGTCTTATTAAGTAATGTTAGTTTTAGATCACTCATGATGTGGGCATAGCACAAGCAATTTCTTGAACCTTCTTCATTCTTCATCTTTTGAAATATTTTGTTGCCTCATCTCAACACCCCATATGTGGAAAGTATTTGTTCAAGAAGGCAAAGCGAACTCATCTCATTATCTGATGGAGTTTTGTGGAAGGCAAAGCTACTCTCTTAATAAAAAGGCTCTTATCCCTAATGCATCTTTGGATGGTGAGGGTTTTTTTGAAGACAATCTGATGGTACATTATAACTTTGTTTAAAGACAATTCTCTAATGTACGTAATCACTAAACACTTTCATACCTAGCAACTCAAAATTTAGACTTTTGAGCACTTAGAGAATGAGATTAAGGTTGCATCCCACAACCATAATTTTTAACTACTTATAATCACTTGAGTGCTTATATTTTAAAATAAGCAATTGAAAAGTCTGTTTAGTAAAAAACATTTATCGACTTATAAGCACTTCATTACTTATAAGCATCCAAGAAAGTAATCAGCTATCAGTGACGAACGCAGAACGGATATAAAGGGGGGCACAGCTGCCTAGCTCGTGTACGAGATCCAACAATTTAAGAATAATCGATAAATTTAGCTACTTAATACTCTTAAATAGTAATAAAATAGGTACTTATTTTTCAAAAAAAAATTACGGTATGTATCTAAACTATGCAGTAAACAACTAGTTTATAAACAAAAATTTGAGAGGAATGCATTAAATTTGAACAAAAAAGCTCTTCAATTCTACCAAAAAAAAAATTGAATAAAAAAGCAAAATGGTGCTATGGGGATTTGAACCTTGGTGGAATTAAAATAAAATTAAACAAGAAAGCATCTAGACTAGTTGATTTTCATGTCATGTAATACAAATTTAATTAAAATATATTAATATTTAATCAAAAATTACATATACACCGAAAATTAACCCGACGGGAGGGGGGGCACGGGCCCACTCATGCCCCCCCTAGGTTCGTCTATGGCTACCACATGCTTACGGAAAATAAGCACACAATTTTCTTAAAAATACAAGCACTCAAATAGTATATGGACTCATATATCAACACTCAAATAAGTTTTTAATTTCAGTAAAAATAGAAGGAACTAATTTCAGCATCGGTACAATCAACATCAACATTGAGTTGCCGAACGAAGCGCAATTTGACCCAAGATCCACTTTCATTATTAGCTAATCCAATTTATGGATAGAATGCAAATCAACATCAGCTGGCGGCGACCGCTGCCCATAGGCGGCGCCAGCTGCTAGTGCCGAGACGGATTTCCCCTTTAAACGTTGCGTTTTGTTTTAGTGACTTATGGATATTATTCTAGGCCCGGTTTTAATGTATTTTTGGATAGATTATTGTCTCATATTTAAGGGCTTTGGACCCTTTGTTTAGACCTAGTTTTTGAGTTTTGGAATTAATTTGTATTTTGGAGATCTATGGAGAACTAAACCTCTTTGCTTAGATAGACAATTGAAGTGTTCATTCTGATTCAGTTGTGAGATTTCTAATTCCTTATCGATTGCATGGATTTAATCTCTTCTCTTGCTTGAATTATTATTGACTTTGTTGCAATAATTTCTAGGATTTATTGTTATTAGGTTATTGCTAGATTTAGTGTTTCTAGTTGAGCATCTCTAATTCATAAGTAGCAATTGCATTGTGCTAATATCTGGTTGTGTTAGTTGTATGCATAAGAGAATTGATTTGCATTCTAGGGTAAAAGCTGGTTTTTTTTATCTTAGTTTGTATCCAATTATATTCCTGATGTTGAATGCTGCTAGTTAGATTGAATCTTGATAGTTCCATGATTATTTATCTAGTTAGGGTTAATAGTATCTGGTTGTGCTATTAATTACTTTTGAAAAGGAATTGGAATTTCCATTGTATAGATATTGAATGAAATCAATGATCAACTTGCCAAGCGAATGCGGATATTTGTTTGCCTAAGTGTTTCTAAATACTGATTAATAAACTCTTGAATTCGGATGACTTGCATGTTAGTATGTGAATTAAACCTAAAAACCCCCCTTGTTACTTCTGTTTGACACATAATTCTCTACTAAAGATAACTTGTCTCCCTGTGGAATCGACCCTTACTTTCTTTGTACTTTGGTTTAAATTAGTGTGGTTTTATTTGTATAATTGTGGTTTAAAACGATTAAATCATCGTTATCAATTCTACTACAAAATAATACATTCCAAGCTCAATTTCTTAATTGGCTACTCACTAAAATTATCATTTTTCTCTTTAACCAGTTCCAATTCAAATAAGCTACTATGTTAATGAGCATCTAGAATTGAATCGAACAACGTTGTAATATATATATATAGGTTTTGGTTCCGGTAGGGACCCATCTTATGGTAAGGACTTTAGCTTATAGTGTGGACTCATCTTAGCCCTTGATTTTATTAAATAAACAATCCAGATTATAATCATCAGCGTTTCTTTCTTGTGTGGACTCCTGACGCGTGTTTCTTTCTTACGCACAAAGCCAGTGTTTCTTCCCAATTTTTTTCCAGAATTCTCTTCCCGATTTGCTTCTCAATTGATCCCGATTTTCTTCCCGATTGCATCTAATCATCGCCATCGCAACTCCGTCTTTCTCGCCTCGGATTCTGAATTTGAGGAGGAGGAGATTGAGAGCAATTACAGGCTTGGCGTAGGCGGCCATCTCGGCAATGAAATTCCGGTTGACGAGGATGACGGTTCTCCCGGAGGAGGATTCGGCAACGGGAGGAGGTTCGGCGATGGCTGAAGGTATTAGGCAGAGGCGGCGTCCTTGTTCAAATCTAACGATTTTCTTCAAATCTGTATACTGCTTGATCTCTATAACGATGATGGCTGAAGGTTAGTGACAAATTCTACCCGATCCTCTTAAATTTGATCAATTGTCCTTTGATTTCTTTCCTTCAACATCTTCATATGTATCTCGAGCTCAACAATCTGCTTGAGATGAACAATTTGTATAACCAATTCACAATGTATATCTTGCCAATTGAACTCAGTTACAATTGAACAATCTGCTTGAGAACATGTACATCCAAGTTTTGAAGGTTCCGTTTCAATCTCAATTACAATTGATGTGTTAATGTTCGTGTGCGATTGAGATTTACAATGTGATGTTGCAATTTGGAGTTTTCATGATCTGATTTTCTGACTTCAATTAAGATATATGTGTTGTGTATGTGTGGATGTTTCTTTGTTCCATCTGTTTTCAATTTTGATTTCAATTAAGATATTATGTTGCAATTTTGATTTTGATTTTGACAGCAAATTGTTTGTAGCTGATTTTTATTTTGATTTTGACAGCAAATTCTCTTGCGGATTGCTCTTAACTTGATGTGGTGTTGTTGATGTGGTGTTGATTTCGATTTTGACAACAAATCAGCAAATTGTTTGTTGATTTTTCACTTGTGTTTAATGATTTTTGTGTGCTGAATTTCACTTGACAGCAAATTGCTTGTTGAATTTCTCTCTTGTGATTAAGTGTGGTGCTGATTTGTTGTTGATGTGTTTGCTGTTTTTCACTTGATTTGTGATTTTTGTGTGCTAAATTTCACTTGACAGCACATTGCTTGTTGAATTTCTCTTGACAATAGATTAAGTGTGTGAATTGTTGATGTTCAATTGTGATTTTTTCGCTTTACTTCTTCTTTCATGTAACCTACAAGCTGTTTGATGAAATGCTTGATCTAATTCATGAGCAATACATGTTGTGTGGCATTTCAATGCCAATTTGTAATAACAATGATTCAGGCAAAAGATCATCTTATACATGTTTGCTATGGCAGTTTTCTACGTTGTCAAGTGTGATTGTGTTTAGGTTTGTATGACATGCTCTGCTTTTATGCAATTTGTTTTTTTGAACTCATGCTCACTAGTTTTTGAACTCATATCACTATTTTCTGAACTATGTTCACTGGTTTCCAAGGAATCATTGAATTCTTCTTTGTGTAAGTGCACCAAGCAAGGAGGATTTAGTTAATTAAGAGCTTTGTTGGGGTCAAGGCTCCGATTCAAGTTACTGTGTTGCCACCAGAACAGGCCAAATGTAAGGGTAGTGGAAAGCGCATCAAAGGTGGTAAAGAGAAACCGGTTGAAAAAAAGGATCGTCCCAAAAGGAAGTGCAACAAGTGTAATCATGACTGCAGGAACTGTGACAAAATGCAGAGGAAAAAGAAGAAGATGACTTCTGAATGAAAGTGATCGTCAGAATTTTTTGAACTCATTTTCACTAGTTTTTGAACTTATATCACTATTTTTTGAACTATGTTTTGTCATTTATAGATATTAATCGGAGTCCATCAAAGGTCAATGGTTTGCATGGACTGACCATGTGGAAGAACTTTGTCACAACTTCTCTGTCATATTTTGCTTCTTTTGCAGCCTATAAACATCAAAGTCATTAGGCCGGAGAAAGAAACATCAATTGTGAACTTTGATAGAGCAAGCAATCTACACTACAACCCTTCTAGGGAGTTTGGCACCTTCCTGATCGCTTTTAAAATCTAATAAATTGCGCTATGCGCGTTCTTTACCAAAAAAAAAAAAAAAGAGCAAGCAATCTAACCAAAGGCAAAAATATTTGCCTTGGACTCGAGTGATTTACATATGAGAATATAGAAAGAAATTACACTTGTGGCATATGATAGTAAGTTGCCCTGTACATGAAAAATGAACTCAGCTTCCTAAACCCTTAAGAATCTGTAACCAATGGTAGTTTACATATTAACTTATAATACAAACACACTGTAGTAACAAATAAAATCGTAAAACACGTGAAATCTACTTTTGATTTCTACTTTCTCAATTTTACATTCATGTGCCTATAACATTAGTAACAAATAAAATGGTAACTCTCAGGCTAATCAGTTAACTAACGCAATCCAACATGATTGTTCAAGAGTCATAAGAATTGTACATGATATGAGGGCGCAGTTATCTCATAGCTAAAAGTGCACCATTGCCTAGCTAGGAAACTCTCAACAAGAGAAAGCTCTTCACTCTAGGGAAGTAAACCCTGCTTCTCAACCCGCTGGCGGGCCATATCAACAAGATTACCGCTGCTAACTTTGCCGCCTTCCTTTGCAACTATATCTGCCTTGTTTTTTAGAAAAATGTATGTAATAGAAAGGCCACCAGGTCCGACAGATCCCATGGGGGCAGAGAAAGTTCCAGTTGCTACATTAATTTCTAAGGCCCATTTGATCAAGTTTGTCTTGGTATTTCGTTGGGAGAGATCATACACAAAATTACACTTGTATAAGTTTATTACCAAAGAAAATGGATCTTGACTTAGAAAGGATAGGTTTCACAGACCGACTGAATCAAGCAATATAAACAGCAAATCCTAGCTATCTTACCATTAACTTGGGAATAGAAAATCGATCTAGAATCTTTGTAACGATCGTATCTAGAAATATCCCATAGTTCTACAAAGAAATCTTGTTCAGCATCACTTTTGGTAATACTTGAAGAGCTAACAGGACAAATTTACAGAACTACAGTGAATGCAAAATTTTGAACTACTTATACAAAACTTTGAACTATCAATACAAAAATTTGAACTATTCACAGAAATGCAAGAGTAGAATGTAAGTTCTTATGAAAATAAAAGCACATCAGGACAAAACTAAATTCTATGGGAAGCTTGCTACTAAATTAGCACAACTGTTGTACATTATAAGGCAGGACAAGACATCATTGATCCATTAAAAGTATATCTAGTAATATCAATACAAAATCAATTTTAAATAGACCTTCTAATATGAGCAGGTAGGACAAGACATCATTATAAGGCGGTTTATTTTTAAGACTTACAGCAGAATGAAAAAATTTGAACTACCTGTACAAAAATTTGAACTGCCAATACAAAAATATGAACTTGAGATTAGAACGCATCACATTTTAAAATGTTGGGACACAACAGACATCCAGCATATTTAAAATGATACTTATAAAGGAGGTATACAAAAATGAGACTTATGTAAGTTCTTTTGACCGGATTGAAGTTCCTATCATGAGCCTACGACATAGAATTTTGTCTTTTATAACTGAACAATAACACATATCAAAACCTAACTATAAGTATCTTGAACTATTACAAAAGTGATTATAGGAAAGAGTTGCCAAATCTTCTAGTTGTTTCAGATCCCAAAATTCAACTATAACCTTCTCCATAATTAGCAAAATTCACAAGATTAGTACTTATACAGCTATTCACCACCAAGTTGACAACAAGAACCAAATTGTGATTCTGAACTAGTCAAAAGCTCAGCAACAACAAATGCAATTCTAGAAGCAAAATATCAATCTCTAATTCCAGAAGCATGAGACACAAAAACAAAAACATAACAAGAACATTTGAACACCAGATTCAAACAACAGCTCAAGCAAATCTCTAATTCAAGATCCAGATCCAAACACGAGCTCAAGCAAATCTCGAGACACAAAAACATAACAAGCAAGCGTTAGATTTAACCCCTAAATTGCCAAAAATCTAAGCGTCCCACGCAGGAATCAATAGCAATTTTTTGAACTCCAATTCATAAAAGTTTGAACTACTCACATAAAAATTTGAACTAGTCTCACTTGAACTACTCACATAAAAAACATCATCGGCATCAGAGAAGAGCAATTTGACGATCGCACAAATCATCATCAATTCATCATCATGAACTACAACAGCAACGACTAACAAATTTCACATGAAAAACCCTTTTGATCAACAAGCTTTTTCAATTTTTCCTCAGTCAAATTTTGATACTACATCTAGAATCTCACCGGCATCAGTCAAATTTTTCCTCAGTCAAATCAATTAAGAAAATTTTGCAAGTTTTGAACTTTGAACAACCTCCTCACTGACAAATTAAGACAATTTTGTAGGTCTTAAATCCTACCACTAGAACCCCATAATAATACACTAGAATTCAAAAATGGCAAAAATAGTCAAATTCCATGGGAAGCTTGCTACTAATTAGCACTACTACTAAAATCGAAAATGGTAATGCTTCAGAAACACCCCTGAAACATTCACATTCACATCCTGCATTAGTAAGGTGCACCAATCAAACATGATAAACAACCAACTGAAACATGCACCAATCAATTCCAATCAACAAATACCATGCACTACAAAACAACCAACTTGTGACATTCACATCATGCAGGAATCAAACATGCACCGATCTGCTCATGTTTTGTTTTGAACAACTAATAAAAAAAATTGAACTACTCGTGTAAAAACTTGAACTAGCTAGTAAGAGCAGAGAAGTTCACAGCTCAAAATTTGCAGCATATTAGCAGATTTAACATATAATATGGAAACAGGGAATCTAGAGTTTATTATATTGTTCAAATCAGAGAATGAGCATCCATTTCTACTACAAACCTTTCAATTTCGCCTAGAATTCAACCAAATTAGTACCAGAATTCGTATTTTAGGGCTTCAAAAATAAACAAATTCGTACAAACCCTAGGGCTTCATAATTTTGCATAAATCAGCAGCATTACGTCAAATAGAAGCGACTTCGAGTTGTTTAAACGCAAAATTAGCAAAAGAATTCAACAAAGGGGAGAAATCACAAGCAACAAATGAAATTGCAAGTACTTTCTTGTTCGAAGCAGAATGACGATTAGAAAACGAAATCAACAAAAAAATCAGAATGAGCGTCTACTTACTTGTTCGAATCAGCAAAGAAATTGATAGTAGAGAACGAATCGAAGTCGTTTGTTGTGGAGTTTGGTGGAGAGCAAATCAAAGAACGAAGGAGGAAGAAGTCTGAGAGAGTCGTAGGTCTGAGAGAGTTGAAGAAGGACTGAGGCACGGGATAGAAGGAATAAGCCAAAATTACAATCTTGCCACTAAAAAAAAAACTCTTCTACTAGCATGCATCCTATCTTATAATCTCATCCGTCCATTTCTTTGTATCAACGGTTATTATTAGTCCCTACTATAAGCCTTCTCCTTACTATAAGGTAGTCCCTACCCGAACTCAACTCTCTCTCTCTCTCTCTATATATATATATATATAGAATTAGGATCTAGTAGAACCCTCTCTACTAGTGTAACCGGTGAAGTAATTATAACCGTTAGATCTAATAATATAAATGGTGGAGATTAAAACAAAAAATGTGCATGATATGGTATATCAACACTAGATTGAGTCCAAAATCCTAAAATCTCTCCTCATCTCTCTCCGTATCTTTAATTTACTCCAATTAACTAACTATATTATTTGCTAAATTAAATCCAAATTTATATCAGATCAAACAACTCTGTAACGATGAAAATCCAAAACGCCTTCAAAGCATGATCGTCCTCCACCGCCTCACCGGCCGCGCAGTTTGTGTCTCCGACGTCTCATGATATCTCAACTCCCGTGAAAATCCGTTGATACTCAATCAATTTATGGTTCTATGATCCTAGATTTTCTCAAATCTCATCTCTGATCTTGGTACGTTAGTCAATTTTAATTTGATATCCTTTCATCTTTTTACTACTAAATACTACATTGTGTTATGGGATTTGTTGGAATTTTTTTGTTTGGTTGGAATCTCTTGTTTTTCATCATATTATCTTATAACCTTTGAAAATGGGAATCAACGAGGGGTAATAATCAAAGACAGGAATCAAAGACGTAGTGCGCCGGTGGTAATCATTAAATTGGATAATATTATATGAATAGGGAGTGCTAATCCATCTAAAACATATATTGCCCGGTTGTATGTTTCGGTGTTGGTAATGACTTGATTGGATAGAGTGTTATAAATATCTATTGTTTTCTTCAATGCTAATAGTTTTTCTAGATAGATATGTGAATTGTGGACAGTTTGTGCTTAGAATATTTGATTTGAGTATTTTTCTTTTTGCTCTATAAAATCGATGAGGTAGTTATGGATATTTAATTACTAGTATTTGCATGTCTTAACAATATTCAATACATGTAAAAAAATATTCAATATGTATATAAAAGGCCTGGAATATATTTTCGGAACAACTGAATATTCATGGGTAAACGCTGAATATTTTTTTGGTTGAAAGTAAACGCTGAATATTTGGATAATAGAAAAAATTTGAATACATATTTATAAACGCTAAATATGTGGATGATAGTAAACATTGAATTCATAGTTACTTAACGTTGAATTTTTTGTTTTTTTAGTTGAATATGGAATCTTGAAAGTCGGAGCATGCCAAAAAGGTTAACGAATTTTGATATGCATGGTTTGAATTGTGAATAAATGATTTTCGAATGCAATGGTCTGTGAATATACGTATTGAATTGATGTAGTAACCTGAATTTTAGGTAGTATAATCTGAACTTCTAAGATAATTGCATTAATGTTCTTATGAAACATTTGATTATAGTATATTATGAAGTATGATTTGAATCGATGATGTAGTAACTTGAATGTTTCTATGTATGTTTTGAATTGTAAATATATGGTTTTTGAATGTAATGGTTTGTGAATATATGTTTTGAATTGATGAAGTAACTTGAATTCTATGTAGCATAATCTGAATTTGTAAGTTAATCACAAGAATATTCTTATTAATTATTTGAATATAGTGTATTACGAAGAATGATTTGAATATGATAAAATTTTGAATCATAGTTATTTCACTCTGAATTTTTATGTGTTGTTTGTGGAATATGCAGTCTTGAAGTTGGAATATATCGAGATCATTGAGGAATATACAGAAGTTTAAAGCGAATGGAAGAAGAGGGATATGGATCAAAGGCGACAATGAACACTATAGAAGCAAATATTTATCATTTTTATTTTATGATGTATTCAAGTTCAATTCAATTGTATTTATTCATGAAATGTAGAATTATTTGTTTTTGTCAAATACAATGTACTACCAGTGATATTCAATGTTGTTGTATTTATATTCAATGTAGTTTCACCTCACATAAGACTATAATTTGAATTCGACAAAATCGATTGCATATTCAAACCACTACAAATTACATTAAATTTTGATTAATATTCAAAAAATGTTCAATCAAATTCAACCATGAACTTGATAAATTCAAACATTTGTTTACTCGAATATTGAATCAATATTATCGAATATTGAAGTAGCTTTGTCGAATTTGTGATGACTGAACAATGCATATATACGATTTGTATTTTTAATTTATTTATAAAATCTAGTTTTAATTTTGGAAAAAACCCTAAATTTCACATCCCTTAAATTCAGGAGCTCCCATTTTAAGAAAAATCTCATACGAATTTGTACATCAACTTCTTCCTATTCTTATGGAAGTTTAATTGAATATATAACTAATTGTGAATTTTCTATTACTCAACCATTATTTTCAAAAATTCAGTCTAATCTTAGCCCTTGATTTCATGGTAATCCAACGCCTATTATTAATTCACCCGTTTCACTATAAGAGGTGTTTTACTTGAACCCTCCCCTATATATATATATATATATATATATACACACATTAGATTATGATTAGTCTACCTACACGTCATTGGGTTCATCTTAATCTTAGAATTGAGACTTTATGTATATGTGAAGAAGAGAGAAATCAATTCAATCAAAAGAATAAAGTATCAAATTTAGAAAACAAGAACTTTTTATTAAGATCCAGCCAATTTAAACTCTCAATCAACAAGGTCTTCAAATCTACAATTAGAGCTCTCAAACTTGCATCCCAATCAAAAAATATTTGATGAATAATAAAATCTCTTCTAACAATTTTTTTTATAGTTTTCCTACAAAAGATAAGGATAAATATCCTAATACACCATAGACGCTATTGGTATGAAGTACCCCGGTTGAGTTTGCGATGAATCCAAACAAGTACAAATCAGGTGATCTCATCATATATGTTCACCCGGTCAAGTACTCGAGTAAGAACCCGATTGTGCTCTTCTTAGTTATGACTACCCACGTAACTACGCACTCAGACAAGTATGTGGTCACATATTTACTAAGGGAAGCTTTTGGTGCACTTTTCAAAGGCTCTTTTGACCCTCTTTGTGTAGGAATTTGGACTAAGTAAACATGAAAAGTATCTCATAAAAATAGCTTTCTTAAGACATCAAAATGACCTTCAAATGACAGCATATATAGCTCGCAAACGAAGTGTCTCAAGCTAGAGGCATTGAAACAACAACTCCAATTCATAGCACAGTTTTAAATGTTCTTTTTCCATAACCTCTTATGACTTAAGGTTTCTTCAAAATTGGCTTGTATATGCCCAAAAAAATCACTTGAGCATCTCTAAATGTCCTCATTCATCTTATAAGCTCCTCAAATCATCCCTAACTTGGGTGTAGACATCGATCCAAAAAAGAATAATGACAATAATGTAAGAAAACAACTAATAAGTACTCTTACCGACATGTACTTTTACATTTTTATTATCAATAAAGGCATTTAACTAATGATCAAGTTATTCCACTATTTTATATATATTAGTATATATATTATGTTAACCATTTGATTTGATTATATTATCTAAGTACAATTCAATAAAAATATTTGATTATAATTGTAGTAATTTGGATTTGAACAACCCCTCTTACAAAACACACATGTAGATAACAATGTGACGAGAATTATTAAATTAAAGCTAAGACATTCCATATACTTTTTATGAGGATATTGTTTAATTACCTATAAAAACCGACAAAACAATAAGCATAAACTTACAATAAAAAACAAATTAATATTGAATTTGAACTACCCACTCGAGTGACGCGAATGTAGATACTAGTCCATGACCAAGGTCTAAAATATATGTATTAAAAGGATCCAAAACATCCATGATTAAGACCTAAATGTGTGTACTTAAATGACCTAAAAGGCATGCTATCGGAGTGCGGTTGAAGAATGAACTAGAATAAGTGATGATAATCGTACATCCACGAATGTCTGACTGATTGTGAGAATTAATCTTCATCAGTTTCGCCATTAAGAAAGTTGTGGGGTCTGATCCATGCATGTCGATTACGTACTTTAGATTCAATCTCTACATACATGGGAAAAAGAAAAAGATCATGCACCTAATCTTAGCAATATGCTTTTTATAATTGTCTCCTTTTCTTTTTTTGTTCGAAATAATTGTCTCTTTTTTGACATCATGCCGACTATGGTTAACAACTTGACATCAAGAAAACTCATTGCCAACTCAGAAAATCATCTTTTTTTTTTTTATAATTATCTCTATATATATATATTGTATATCTTTCTTTTTTTTTGTCAAGAGGAGTGATTATTAGAGTTGATTATGATGATCTCTGAATCTAGATATTACCCCCGAAGAGTTAACCGCTTAACTAACATTCGAGTAATGAACGAAAATAACTGATTGCCTAAATTTGATGTTTGTGGATATACGTTTGACCGGTTGTGGGAATAACAAAAATTAAACAGTATACAAAGAAAAATAGCACGTCGTTTGTCACATGCAACCAAAACTACGCGTAAAGGCACGTAGCTAGTAGGATTCAAAAAGCATATGCTTGATTCATGCTTTAATTTGTTAATTCAATGCTTACACATATATGCGTCAAAAGCTAGTGTCATGATAAGAACATTACTATCCCATTCATGCATGAGTCACCACATTAATAAAGAAATCACATCTTTCCATCCCTATAAATATACCAAATCTTCACAAACCATGTACCAATCACACAAACTTTCACAAATCATTTCATTAATAATCTCAATTAAGTTATGAAGAACGTCATTGCAACTGCTGTTGATCATATGATGAGGTCAACTTGTAACGGTAGAAGGCTGTTGCTTCTTCCAGGTCCATCTTCTTCATCATCAACCCAACAACACACAATCGCCAAACCCCATTCCTCGTCTGACATCTCGGAGACGTTAAGGAGGAAGTTGAGCCTAGGAGCCAGGATCATAAAAGTAGGCGGCATCGAGAAGTTGTACCGACGCGTTTTCAAGACCAATGTCTTCGAAGGCGAGCGCCTTCTCAAGGCGTCTCAGTGCTATCTTTGGACAACAACCGGCCCCATTGCAGGGCTACTGTTCGTGTCCACCGCAAGGGTTGCCTTTTGTAGTGACCGGGCTATCAAGTTCTCGTCTCCCGAGGGAGAGTTGCTCGGTCGGTCTTACTACAAGGTGTCGATCCCGGTTGGGAAAATCGCAAGGGCCGCGAAGAAAGAGGGTGCAAAGAGGGTCAAGATGGACAAGTATCTGAAGGTGGTGACGAGTGATGGGTTTGAGTTTTGGTTCATGGGGATTGTTGGGCTCAACAAAACTTTCAAGTGCTTGCAACAACTTGTGTTGCCCGAACTAAGCTAAGCTCTTGAAAAGTTTACTACCAAGTTGTACAGTGTGAATTGAGAGAAAAAACTTGTGTACATTAATTAATCTTTCTCCTTCTCTATTACTATTAGCTAGTTCACATGATGGAAATTTGTAAAAGCAAGCAAAGCTTTTTGGTGTCCAGTACGTTTTTAACAAATCCATTAAAAAGAAAAAGAAAGCAATTTTGTAGCAAAATATAACTTTCATTCTGCAAAACAGAACCCATCCCTCCAACCGGGTATATTGGTCTATTAGAGTTAGGGCACAAAATACGGAGAAGTGAGGTTGTGTTGGTATGGCCATGTTCAGAGGCGGAGTCCTGATACGACAATTAGGAGGTGTGAGCGTCTGGATTTGGGGAATTGTTAGAGGCGTAGAGGTCGTCCGAAGAAGCGTTGGATGGACAGTATCAAGCAGGATATCGTCTTGCTAGGGATTTCAGAGAATTTGGCTCAGAGCAGAGAGAGTTGGAGGGAGAAGATCAGGGTGCCAGACAGCTAGGCAGCGTTGGGTTAGAGCTTGTTTTATCGAGTTGGCTGACGGTCTCTACTTAGGCGGCTAGTTTTTGTTGTTGATAACTTTAGTCCCCTTTTCTATCTTTTTCTTTTATTTGGGTCCTAGTGTGCGGGTACGTAGTGTTAGTTTTTAGTATCCTTTGGTGCATGTTTTTAGGTTTTTTGGCATATTTTTCCTTTTGGTTTGGTTCGTTTCCCTTGGGTTGGATTAGGCTCATTCCGTCTAGGTCTGGTATGTCTTTATCTTGATCGACCCCCAGATCCTGCTTTTACAGGACTTTTTTGGGTAAATGTTGTTGTTGTTGAGAGTTAGGACACAAAATTGATCAGTCAAAATAATAAAGAGAGCACAAGGAATTGATATGTTTAAATTTTGGGAAGAAAACATGCATGCCCATTTCATTAAGTGTTAATAATAGTTTATGCCCAACAAGAGTTGCTGATGGTAAAAAAGGCCTTCATTTTCTCTAAAATGTATCATTGCCCGAAATAACTAAAGTCAATGCCCAAATAAATATTACAGCTTGGACTATTTTCCAAATTCTATAATATTTGTTATTTTTATCTTACAATTCTGATAGAGATAAAAAAAAACCAATAAGTATATATTAAAGTTTCAATTTTTTATATCACCAAAACAATTCTAACCCTATTTTAGATTAAATCAATTATACTTTTAAGTTTTATCAACAAATATATCATATTTATCTTTTTTTTCATTAAATTGTTTAACATTTTTCTTTATATTTATGTCTTTAATATATGAAATTCAAAATTTTCTTTGAAAAATGATCAATAGATCAATTATTTTTAAAATTCGGCTATGACCCCATCTTATATTAAATCGATTATATTATCTTTAGTTGTTTATTAACTTTAAATTTTGACATGAAAAAATGATGAAACATTCTCTACATTTTCCTTCTTATGTATTAATGCAAAATAAATTTAAGTTTTGATATTTAATGGAAAAAGTTTTTATGCAAATACACGTTATCTTATATTAGCTAAATATAACTTATATTAAAATTAGTTTCAACCAAAAATAAAACTTATATTAAAATTAGATCAATTATTTTCTTTGAAATTCAAAATTGGTCAATTTGCAATTTTGGTCAAATTTGTATACATGTATGATATTTTGTAAAAGGCTGAATTTCGATCAAAAAAGATGAAAATTTACTTTACTTTTTGTTTTTATGTATTTAATAAATTATTCTATAACTAAACTATTACTACTATTACTATATATTCTATTAAATATGTTTTCAAAATATGATATCATATTCTTAGTAAAGTATTTGTCATTACTTCCTGATTTATAATTCTAATATTGTTATAAGAAACTTCATTTCACAAAGTTTTATATTTAGTTTTCATGAAAATAAATTTCTAGTATACGTACATTTGTAAATTTAAACATGCACTCATTTAACCTACATGAGGGAATCTGTTAATTTATCATGTTTTCTAGGGCATTCATGCAAATTCACCTCTAATTAATTGGTCACCGCATAACCAGTGAGAAAAGCCAGGTGCTTCTACAAGTCTAGCCTTCAAATGCCTTATGTCATAAATGTCAATATTATGATCCCCTAATATATAAAAACCTATCACTTTTATTATTTCTTTCTCCTCCACATCATCTCATACTCTTCTCATTTTATTTCGCGATATCCACTTAAATAATGAAATCTTAAAACCCATTTTTTCACTTTCCAACACCCATTTATTTACTTATCATCACAATTCAATTACAACTATACCCTTTATTAATTAGTACAAAATATTTCTTTATGCAAATAAACATCATTAACTAAATCTAATTATTTATTCAACTAAATAAACATCAATAATTAATTTTAATACATCCCAATAACGATTTTTTTTAAAGAATGCAAAAATATACAAAATTAAAGTCTACTGATAGATAAAAGAAATTATGGATTGTGGTATATTTAAAATGTATTTATTTTAATTATAATTATAGCCCAATAACTACTTGTATTTTAGTTAATGTCTAAATAAATATCAATAATTAATTTCAAATTAATGTCCAAGTGTATGTCCTTTCTCCCACAACAAGAAACGAGGTTTATTAGACCAATAAAATGACAATTGTTTTTGTTTTTCTATTTCTTTATTGTTTTTTTATCTTAAAAGTTATTTTTTTTTATTTTTTTTTTGAATAATAAGGGTAAAATATTATTGCTAAAAAAACGATTACAAAAACGCTAGTAGAACTAGCTATTTACAACCGCACCACACTCTATTCTCTCCAAAATTCTCCTATCAGCTCTAGTCTTAGGCTTTGATTTTGCCTTACAACAATCTCTAATATGCCTAATACAAGCCCTTGAGCACTCATCAATATCATATCTCTGACTGTTAAAGATAACAACATTTCTACTCTTCCAAACATAGCACATGACAGTGCAATGACTCATGTTCCACAACTTTGTAGCAAGGGAATTACGATCTCTGGATTTACCAAATTGATGCAGCCAGTCAACTGTATCTTTGCTCCTCCAGCCTAAGTGCGCCCACTTCAGCACTTTGCCCAGCACAGATGCTGAATAAGTACACTGGAACCATAGGTGGTTCATTGTTTCGTCATGGTTGCTGCTACACAGCACGCAAGCAGCTTCATTTGTCAGTCCCCATCTCTTCAATTTGCTCCTAGTGGCATTCCCCTCATTGAAGGTTTTCCAAGCAAAAAATGCCACACGAGAGGTATTGCCTCTACACCACACAATATCATGCCAGGCAACCAGCTCCCCTTTGTCTCTCAGCCCTTCATAGAGGGTTTTGCTGTCAAATTTCCCTTGATTGGCAATAATCACACACGGATCCACATCCTGGTTAAGGGACTCAAAAAAAGTGTCTCTAAGGCTAAGGACAATTTTCCAAATGGAGCTGGACGTGGATTTATGGTTGATGGTCCAAATGTTCTACCCCCTAAGATGAGTTTCGTTCACCCAATTACTTCAAATAGAGTTGACACCATTCGTGGCATCAAACAGCAGCTCATCCATACCTGTTTTGTTCCAGGCCAAGAGGTCCTTAATACCAAGACCCTCCTCTAGTTTTGGGTGACATACCTTCCTCCACGCAATGGGAGTTTTAGCGCCAGCACTACTCCCACTCCAGAGGAAGTTCTTAAGGAATTTGTTTATTTTGTTGATCGCAGCCCTGGGGAACAAGAAGAGTTTACACCAGTATTGTATCACACCATAAAACACAACTCTTATGATTTCAAGTCTCCCTGCGTAAGAGAGGTTTCTAGCCGCCCAAGAGTTGGATTTCTTGCGGATTTTAGTGATCAGCTCCCTGAAGTCTTTAACTTGTGCCCTGGAACTACACAAAGGTACCCCAAGGTACTTTACTGGCAACTCTCCACAGCTTATGCCCATGATCCTACATATATCTTCAGCCTCATTACCTCTCATGCCGGCACAGAAATTTTTTGATTTGTCAAGGTTCATATGGAGGCCAGAACATCTACTGAAATCGTTGAGTACAGCTTTGATAGATTCCATGGACTCTGGATTACCATGGCTGAATATGAAAAGATCATCTGCGAAGCAAAGGTTTATGATGTTGGCTCGTTTGCACCCCGGATGATATTTGAAACTATTACTTTCAGCCATGCCCTTGTAGGGTCTTGAGAGGTACTCCATGATGAGAACAAATAAGTAAGGGGCAAGGGGATCCCCTTGTCTAAGCCCCCTTTTAGCCTTGAAATGACCGCAGAATTCATTCCCTATTTTGATGGTGAATTAACAACTAGTGATACACTCGCGGATCCAGCTGACCATGATGGGATGGAATTTAAGATGATCAAGTAAGCTGAAAAGGAACTCCCAGTTGACAGTAACATAGGCCTTTCTAAGATCGATTTTAAGAGCACATCTCGGGCTAATGAACTTTCTTGCATAACTTTTGACTATATCCTGGCAAACAACAATGTTGTGGCGTATACTCCTCCACTTAATGAATGCGCCTTGATTATGATCGACAAGGATCGGTCTCCCCACTGCATTACCAATTTTCTCAAAAAACTCATCGTCCCAAAATCTAACGTCCAGGCCGGGCAAGTTTGCCCACACTTGAGTTGACTCAAAGCTAGAAGGGTCGAGTTTAGCCCCCTCGCTCCATCTTTTCAATGCCATCGGTCTCATACCTCCCACCATCCATGGACCGTTCGAAAGGACCCAATCCATATCGGCTTCGGTTTCAAACTTGAAGACGAAAACACCAGAGTCAGTGAGGATGATTTTGGGAGTGGCCACCATCCACCTATTGCTGACGAAGTTCTGCACGACATTGTACGAGGTCTTTCCTCCAGCAATCATGCCAAGAAGGGTTGTACGCCACTTCTCGACGTTTTTCTCAACATCCTTTTTCTTGAATCTGATTATTCCGTCTTCACACCCTTGGACGTAGTTGAGTCTACGTCCTTCTTTGTTAGCCCTATTGCCTGCCAGTGCATCTCTGAACGAGATCTTCCGCGAGTGGGCGTTGGCATTAGGTTCGCTGTGGTGGAGCTCAGGGGCAACCTCCCCTTCTTCAAGCTCAACCCCTATCTTCGGCGGATGCTCAAGGTCCTTAAGAGGTTGAGAGGTGTTCTCCTGGATGGGCTCTAGGATGGAGTTTGGGACCCCATCCACAACACTTTCACTTCCATCCACCGACTCATCTATCGATTCCATAGCAACGATGGCGTTCGCTACTTTCTCCGACCGGCGCCTTTCCCCTTGGCCATGGCCTAGGGATCACCTTGACGGCGCGATCTAACACATTGGAGAAACGCAGGTTTTTTTTTTTGCCTAGCGCGTGGGGCGCGTACTCTTTTTACGTTTAGTTCCTCCCTCAATAATTTTATCTTAAAAGTTATTTATTGTTATCCACATCATCACATCTATGTTACATGGCAGGCCATGTCAGCTTCCAACAACATCCCACTCTATTCAAGCCAAATCTACTGGCACGTTGGTTACACGAGCGAATTAATTTTGGATTCAAGTATTCAATAGGTCACAACGTGTGGAGCTGAGTGATTCAATAGGTAAACTCCTAAGGTGAGGTAGTAAACTGATCATTTTGCAAAAGGTCAGGGAGCCGTATACATGTATTTGGCCAAATTTAAACTCTCAATCAACAAGGTCTTCAAATCTCCAATTAGAGCTCTCAAACTTGCATCCCGGTCAAGTAATATTAGATGAATAATAAAACGTCTTCTAACAAGTTTTTTTTATAGTTTTCCTACAAAAGATAAGGACAAATATCCTATTATATCATAGGCACTATTGTTACGAAGTACCCGAATGAGTCTACTATGAAGTATGAACCCAAACATGTACCAATTGCAATTAGGTGATCTCATATATGTTTACCCGGTCGGTCAAGTACTTGAGTAAGAGCCCGATTGGGGTCTTCTTAGTTATGACTACCTAAACAACTACTCGAACAAGTATGTGATCACGTGTTTACCAAGGTAAGCTTTTGGTACACGTTTTAGAGGCTCTTTTGACCCTCTTAATATAGGAATTCAGACTCAATAAACATGAAAAGTAGCTCATCAAGATAGCTAGAGGCATCAAAGCAACAACTCCAATTCACAGCACGGATCGGATTTAAACTTTATTTTCCTACAACCTCTTTCAACTTAATGTTCTTCACCATTGGCTTGTATTTGCCCAGAAAAAGCACTTGAACATCTCTAAATGTCCTCATTCATCTTATAAGCTCGATTTTAACCAGAAGTACCTGAAATCATCCCTAACTTCGGTGTAGACACATCTGACACAAAATAATGACAATTATGCTAGAAAACAACTAATAAGTACATAAAACATCTTACCTACATAATATTAATATTTTTACATTTTTTAACAATAAATGCATTTAAC
This sequence comes from Polygonum aviculare, assembly GCA_934048045.1. NCBI lineage: Eukaryota > Viridiplantae > Streptophyta > Magnoliopsida > Caryophyllales > Polygonaceae > Polygonum > Polygonum aviculare. The sequence goes on from OW204027.1 coordinate 6,948,282, forward strand.
TAGTGATCAAAGTACTACACTATTTTATATGTATTGTGTATGAGAAAGAGTCATGTAGGAAGGATTATTGTGGTGAGAAATAAGAATAGATCTCCACCGTCCGATCTAACAGATCCAATGGCTTAGATTTAAGTAAAAGAGACGGGAAAGCTTCCCAAACGCGTTACTAAGGTCTGAACCAAAAAAAGAAGAACGAAAAAGGAGACGGGAAAGCTTCCCAATCTCCCCCTCCCCAAATCCTCCCATGAATCTCGGACCAACATTCCGGCCAGTCCTTCTTCCACCGCGACTTCCACTACCACCACCACCACCGATTTCCTCCCGAGATCCGGCGATTTTGGCAGAGGACGTATGCGCGAGGGAGGAGGCGTTGTTGAGGTCGTCGGCGCGGATTAGGGCTTGGACGCGGTTCTGGATGTTGAGGCGGAGGTCGGCGAGGGAGGAGGTGGAGGCGAGGAGGCGAGGGGCGGTCGAATCTTAGGAGAAACGAAGGCGTCGATCGCTCCGCCGGAATGTTGCAATGCCTTGCCTGTCTTACATCTCGGCTCCTCCGAGCAACGAATCGTCGATCGCTACGCCGGAATGTTGCAATGACTTCACCTCTATCTTCTTCTCCGGCCGAGGCCGCTCCGTCGGCGTCGATGTCAGATCTGGATTCCCACGAGTTCATGCTCGCCGTCCTTTAAACGACGAGATTCGCACGGAGATCGGTCCCTCAGTAAACCGGAGCCAAGATCCGAGCTCCTCGTGGCCGGATCTGACCGAGGCCGTGGTGCTCTCTCTTCCGAACATCCACAATTTCAACCTCCTTCTCATTTCGATCCAGGTTCGGAAACATCATCTGCATTTCTGGTAATTGTTGCGGGCTCTTTATGTTTTCCGATTTCTCTGTGTTCTGTTGAATAGAAAGGAATTGAAATTCTTGAAATTGGATATAGATGTGGATAGGATTTGATTTGTTACGCTCTTGTTGCTGTCATTGAGTCCTGAATTGCTCGATTTGTGCTCAATTCTTGTGATGGCTTGTAAAAAGCTAATCCAACTAGCAGTTTCTATAGGTTATTGATTTCAATGGTCTGAGTTTTTTTGTTCGCTGCTTTTGCTCTGGTGGAGTGCTGATTTGGCATGGTTATTGAGTGAGAGAGTAGGTATCAAGTACAACAATAGATGGCTTTGTTAATCTAAGTACATGTCTCCCGTTAATTATGTGAATGTTGTTGTTGAAATATGTTAGTATGTGGATTGGAATTTGTTTTTGCTTTTTTAACTAAAATGCTTTTCTTCAGCTGTGATTTTTTTTTTTTGAGCATCTTCAGCTGTGATTGGGGAAGGAGAAGATTAATTCTAGATGGAAGCCAGGAGCCTTATCAAAATCTTTGTGAAGATGGTAGAAGTATTCCGAATATAGATGACTGTCCTGTTCTTGGATGTAAGCAACATCGTCACTTTGTTCTTCCAAGGGAAAGCTATATGAACTCCATGAGGTCTTTAAACAAGGAAAATCCTATCTTTTGTATTATGCCTAATGGCTCTGATTCTACTCTTGGAATTTGGGATTTTTTTTTTGTTTTTGTTTTTTGTTTAATATTAATGACTAATTTTCACCTTGTACAAGTAAAAAGGTCGTAATTCTTCTTCTTCGAGTTATATCATGAATATAGGTAACTTAAATTTAGTTCCTATAATTTCGATTGCTATAAAATTTGGATGAACAAATTGACCATTGAGTTGCACAAACTTGACCATTGAGCTGCACAAATTTGACCATTGAATTGCACAAATATTGACGAACAAATTGACCATAGAATTCAACACATTAGCAATAGAGTTGAACAAATATGAATGAACAAATTGATTATTGAGTTGCACAAACGTGACCATTGAGTTGCACAAACGTGATCATTGAGTTGCACAAATGAAAAAAAAAATCAAAAAAAATCAAAAACAAATCGGAAAAAAAACAAAAAAAACGGAAAAAAGGTGACCATTGAGTTGTACAAACGTGACCATTGAGTTGCACAAACGAAAACAAAAACAAAAAAAAATCAAAAACAAATCGGAAAAAAAACAAAAAACGGAAAAAAACGAAAAAAAAACGTGACCACTGAGTTGCACAAACGTGATCATTGAGTTGCACAAACGAAAAAAAATCAAAAAAAATCGGAAAAAAACAAAAAAAAAAAGGGGGAAAAAACGAAAACGGAAAAAATCGAAAAAAACGTGTATAATTCGCGTATTATACGCGAATTATTCGCGTATTAAAAACGCGTATAAAACGCGAATAATACGCGAATTATACGCGTATTATACGCCTGTGTGGCTTGTTGGGCTGCTTTCCCTCCGCGTGATGGACGACCGAGATTCATTCCTATTTCCTACCATAATAATCATTCCTACCGGATCCGGACCCAATATATATTATGCTAACTATTTGATTTAACTCTTCATTAAGAAAGTTGTAGGGCCTGATCCATGTCGATCACGCACTTTTGGAGATTCAATCTTTGCAAGGGAAAAAGAAATGGATCGTGCACCCAATCTCAGCAATATGCTTTTCATAATTGTCTCTTTTTTGACATCATGCCGACATGGCTAACAACTTGACATCAAGAAACCTCATTGCCAACTCAGAAAATCCCGTTCTTGTTTTTTTTTGGCTTACCCATATATTGTATACCTACAATATCAAAAGAGAAAATGAACGCAGTTGAGGAATCAACGAAAATAACTGATGGCCTGAATTTGATATCCATGGTGTATATATATGTTTGACCGGTTGTGGGAATAACAAAAAATAAACAAATATACAAAGAAAAATAGCACGTCTTTTATCACATGCAATTCACCAAAACTACGCGTAAAGGCACGTAGCTAGTAGGATTCAAAAACCATGCTTTAATTTGTTAACTCAATGCATACACATTAACACATATATACGTCAAAAGCTATTGTCATGATAAGAACATTACTATCCCATTCATGCATGACTCACCACACTAATAAAGAAATCACCTCTTTCCATCCCTATAAATATACCAAATCTTCACAAGCCATGTACCAACGACACAAGCTTTCACAAATCATTTCATTAATAATCTCAATTAATTAAGTTATGAAGAACGTCATTGCAACTGTTGTTGATCAGGTAATGAGGTCAACTTGTAATGGTAGAAGGTTGTTGCTTCTTCCTGGCCCGTCTTCTTCATCATCAAACCAACAACACACAATCTCCAAACCCCATTCTTCCACGGATATCTCGGAGACGTTAAGGAGGAAGCTGAGCCTAGGAGCCAGGATCATAAAAGTGGGCGGCATCGAGAAGTTGTACCGACGCGTTTTCAAGACCAATGTCTTTGAAGGTGAGCGCGTTCTCAAGGCGTCTCAGTGCTATCTTTGGACAACAACCGGCCCCATTGCAGGGCTCCTCTTCGTGTCCACCGCAAGGGTTGCCTTTTGTAGTGACCGGCCTATCAAGTTCTCGTCTCCCGAGGGAGACTTGCTCGGTCGGTCTTACTACAAGGTGTCGATCCCGGTTGGGAAAATAGCAAGGGCCGCGAAGAAGGAGAGTGCGAAGAGGGTCAAGATGGACAAGTATCTCAAGGTGGTGACGAATGACGAGTTTGAGTTTTGGTTTATGGGGATTGTTGGGCTCAACAAAACCTTCAAGTGCTTGCAACAACTTGTGTTGTCCCAATGATCGATCCATCGAGAGATTATATGTATGTTTTGTAGTTGTAATATTAGACAAAAGAAATTGTGATATATATTGTACATTCTTTAATTTTCCCTGCCTTCTCTACATATGAGTACGTTCTCATAACGAAAAATATGTATAGTAAACACAAGCAAAGCGTGTTAATCGAGCTTAACCTTACGTGTCAACGCACTCAACTAGCTACAAACTGTCTATAAGAACTTAAATTAAGTTGACTTCATGTTGGTTAATTTTGCTTAAATTGAGCTAATTGAATGCCTTAATTTGGTAAAATCAGGTTTCAATTGGGATTTGGGAAAGTGGGCTTGGTTTCATTCTTGTACACTTGCATGATTCGTGCCTGCAACGAGGTTTCAAATGTAAAGGATTCAGTTGGTAGATTGGAAGGAATGTGACTTGTGATTGAGCATAATTAAATTTAATTAAGATAGTTTGATATAATAGCTTAAATTTCAACCGAAGTGAAAATATATTTGATATGAAAATATATTTTCATTTAAATGTTTTTTTTTTATTTTAGGTAAAATTGATTTTTGCATTTTCGTGAAGATTCTACATAATTAATTAAAAGAATAGACTTCACAATCAAAATTATAAAAAATAAAATACATATACAGGTTAATATGTCCAAACTTGGGCCTATCGTGCTTGAGTTATACATTCTCGATTAAAAAACAGGCTCGGGTCAAAATCTGATCCCGAATTAATTAAGTCGAGTTTACAAGTATTTATATTACCCGTACATGGTACTAGATCTGTACTGTTACGGGTCAAATACGTAACGGGTGAAATGTTAAGGGAAAAATTTCCTCAAAAGCAAAGACGCTGGGAGGTGCAGCGCGTTTAGGCCCAAAGTGCCTATATTGGGAAATAAAAAAATTTCATGCCTAATTTGATAATTAAAAGTTCAAATCTCTTTTGTTCTAAATAAAACTTCATTAGATAGCTAACTAGTTATATCCCGGGCTCTGCCCGGGGTCTTGTGTCAAATAATACTTTCAATATGTTAATTTACATATCATATAAGTATTATAAATTAAAAACATAACTTATTTTAATCCGGTTACTTGTTTAATTTTAGTGACATGAACCTATATATGTAGAGTAAACTTGAACTTAATGTTGTGAACATACAATTAATGAGCCGATGCTTATCCGATAACTTTTTTAATTAGAAAACGCAATATGTTAATTTAAATATAGTATATGAATCCTACACCTTAACTATTCATCAACAGCAATCCCGAACCAAATAAAAATGAGTAACAAAAAAATGGGAAGAAATGGCAAATATTGATTCAGTTCGATTGGATTTAAGCCAAAAAGGCTAGGATTTAAGATCAGATAAACTTGGCTTTTATTAACTAACAAATTTTGGATTGTAATACAATATTTAATTAAATGGGTGAAATATTAAGATTATGATCTATACATTATGACTAAATAAAAATATTTTTTGAAAACAAAAAGTTAATGATAGATTTTTTGCTATAATGATAAGATTGAGGTTTACATATGTGGATAAAATTATTAAAACAACTCAAATTATAAGATAGAACTAATATACATAAGATTATGATAAAATTACGATTAAATAAGATAACTTTAAAAAATAAAATAGTGATGTAACGCAATATGATGACAGAATTTGCTTTAGCTTTAGTATATAGTACATATGAACCCCCCAAAAAAAATTGCTTTAGAAAGGAAATGAATTTGAAAGCATTTAAAAACCCCAGTCCACTATTCAACGAATGACAAAAAGTTCATTTAGCGCGCCGGGCCGATCACGGGCCTGTGCTCTTTAAACAGGCCCAAGCAAGTTCCAAGTTCATTCAAACTGATTTTCAAATATCACTCTGAGCTCGGGGTCGAGGTCGGTGTAGAAGACGAAACCGTAGAACCAGATCGTCACAGGAATATCCGCCCTCGAGAGTTCGTCAAGGAGAACGAATTCTTCATCGGCGGCTTCACATCTTCTCCGCTTTCGTCGAAGTCTAGTACTAAGGTAGGTTTAAACTTCCGCGTATGCAGATCTCTAGGTTTTGTTGTCGTTCGTCATTATAAGGTCTAAAATGCGATCGGTTTGAACTTGTCGTGCTCAATTTAGCTTGTTGTTGCTTGATGCTCATGATATATGGGATCTAGATGGTTTTGTATGGGATCTAGATGGTTGATTCGCCTGTAAAACTCGATTTCAGGATCAAATGAGTGAAGCTCGTAGTTTCGGAAGCAATTACCAGATGTGTAGTCAGTCTAGGAAGATGTCCATTGGCATCGCTCCAGCTTCGTCTGCTACTATGTCTAATGTCACTGGAAATAGGCATAATCCTAAACGGCAGAAAGGCTCCCCTTGGATTTCTCCCAAACCGCTTGGGAGAGTTAAAAGTTTGGGTGAGTCCGTTAATACAGCGAAAAAGGTGTCAAATGTTACTGATGTAGATGCTGCCTGTGTCAATGTGAAAGGCGTGAAAGAGCCAACTGCAGGAACAGGTTTACAGTCAGGTAATGGCAAGCAGAAGAAAGTGGATACTGTCTTTCCTGGAAAGGAAAACATCAAGGATGTGAGTAATATCCTTGAGAAAGGCAAGGGATCAACACAAGAGCCTGGTAAGGAAATTAGGGTTCCAAATGATGGAGTAAAGCAGCTGAAGCCATTGGAGAATAGAGGCAAAGACTCCCTGAAGATGAAGTTGTGGGAGGTACTGAGGCCTACTCCTCCAAGAAACAAGGAGCTTGATGGCTTTGGAGGTGTTGAGGCGGATGCTGATGTCATGGTGCAGAGGGATGGGAAAACAGATGCTAATGTCGTGGTGCAAAGCGATGGGAAGAAGGATGCTAATGTCTTGATGCAGAAGGATGGGAAGACGAATGCTAATGTCATGATGGAGAAAGATGGGATGAATGATGCTAATGCCATGATGCAGAAAGATGGAAAGAAGGATGCTAATATCGTGATGCAGAAGCACAGGAAGAAGGAAGATGCTTCTCTCAAGCCAAGGGTAAATTCAGACACAATCGAAACTGACTCAGAAAATCCTGAAGTAGTTGTTAGCAGACCTGTGACTCGTTCTTTGACCAGAAAGAGAGGTGCAGCTGTTGCAAGTCCAAAGAGGTTAAGGAAAAAGCTATTTCCTTCTAGTGAGGAGAAGAATGTGTTCTCATTTGAAGAAAAATGCAATCGTGGCGAGCATGCTGCAACTTCTAGGCACTTGCAGTCTAAGACAAAAAGTACTGGCAAAAAGAATCTTGACATTAGGAGAGTTCAGACTTCTGATCCTCCACCTCGACTGAGTAACATTCAGAAAGCTTTGTCTGGAAGCAAAAGGTCATCAAATGCTGAGGAAATATCCTTACGCAGTGGCTTGGGAATTGCTTATGGATATCAAGATCAGGGAAGAATGAAGCAAGCTATCAGGAAGAATGCTCAATCTTCCCCAGAAGCAAATGAGAGTGGTCAACTTGGAGAAGGGAATAATCTAATTTCACCAGATAATGGAGGGAAGCAAGACTACTTAAACTGTGAATCAGCACCCAAAATTGCCAATCTGACCAATGAAATATTTGGTCCAGCAAACAAAATGAAAGCAGATGCTCCACTGGACATACCATCTGCTCAGGCAAAAGGGACTGAAAAGCAAACATACACACGTTTGCTGGGTAGGAGAATTGTATTGGTCAAGGATTCTTACAGATTGAAGAGTAGTCAGACTGCAAAGGAGATAAGTTCGGGATCATATTCTAGGAGAGAATCATCAGTATCCTTGTTTTACTTTGTGTTCATTTTTAACTGGTGTGCATACTAGTTTCTGGTACTTGATGATAAATTATCCTATCATCTGTGTTTTTCCTATATGATTTCCAGAATGATCCAACACATTCTGATGATACATTGCAACCTATGAGGCAAAAGCATGGTGCTGAACTATCTACTCCAGGGAAACGAAAGTTCAATAGAACTGAAGGAGAGTTGCCTATCAGTAAAGGTCAGTTTCTGGAAGTTAAGATTGCACATATGCTACATGTTTTGCTTTGTTCTGCACATAGTTGGTTATTCTGTATTTTCACTTCTTCCTGCTAAAAGACATGGTTGTTTTCCGTATTTTCTGATTTATTCCGCAAGTCTGCAAAATATGTAGGATATACTTTCCAAGACCAAGTTCAGATGCAGCAGCTTTGAACAGTGGTTGACTATTAACTGCTGCCTTTTCCATCTTGTATCTGTTTATCTCTTCCCTTCTAAAGAGAGTGATCCAAAAAACAAAAAAGACAACAGAGCAAAAGGAGAAAAAAAAAGTAGCTATGATAAGAATAAGTATCTAGGCTGGTCAGTGGACAACTTGCTGAGTTTGAGGATTAAGTAATTCAAAAGGATAGATCAACAAACTGCTATGACTAAGGGTCCACCAGAAGCTAGTGGAAAAGTGTTGGCTTGATTATTGCCGGCCAGGAAGCTAGGTAAAAGAAGACCTAAATGGGCCATATACAATCACAATTTGAAGATAGTGGGCCATCAATATAAGTGACATGATTTTTCGAAGGGTGACATATTCAAGGGCATTATTTGTGCAAGTAACATTTTAAGCCGGCCTATTATTGCAAGTGGACTTGTTTCCAGTTACCTATGTCACACTTGGTCAAAATAAGGCCTGGATCTTCTTAGCATAATATAAAGTAGGTGTGGTTCTTTGATTCTCTATCTGATCTTGCATTGCAAATCATTATTTAGACTTGTATCAGTATAACTGACATTATTTATTCAAGGACAGCATATTCAAGTGGTTTATATGTACAAACAACATTTTAAGCCGGCCTATGATTGCAAATTGATTTATTGCCTGTTACGTATGTCACACTTGGTGAAAATAAGGCCCGGATCTTCTTAGCATAATATTAAATAGCTTTGGCTCTTTGATTTTCTTATGTGATCTTGTGCTGCAAATCTTTATTTAGACTTGTACCAGTATAAGTGCCATTATTTTTGACGGCTGACATATTGAAGTGGCTTATTTGTGCAAACATCATTTTAAGCTGGCCTATAATTGCAAATCAATGTATTGCCAGTTACATATGTCCCACTTGGTGAAAATACGGCCCGGATCTTCTTAGCATAATATTAAATAGCTGTGGCTCTTTGATTTTCTATGTGATCTTGTGCTGCAAATCTTTATTTGGACTTGTACCAGTATAAGTGTTATTATTTTTAACGGCTGACATATTGAAGTGGTTTATTTGTGCAAACATCATTTTAAGCTGGCCTATAATTGCAAATCAATGTATTGCCAGTTACATAAGGCATGGATCCTCTTATAATCATATAACATAGCTGTGGTTTTTTAATTTTCTATGTGATCTTGTGCTGCAAATCTGTATTTGGCCTAGTATTGTTTATAACACTGTCCAAAATTTCTTTCATTTTCATTTCTCCATTTTAATTACGTTTCATTTTATTTTAGGCAACCTGAAGCTGTTATATCTTCTTTGGTAAAATCATCAAGGTTTACTTCATTTTACAAAATCTTGCTGTTGTAGGTGATGAAGAACATATGTATGTCACTCCTGGAAAGCGCAGTGAATTCAGTCCTATCTTGCATTTTCCATATGGTATTGCTGCCTCGATGTTAATACTGTGCTTATTTCATGTCAAAGTCAGATTTTTTATATTTTTTTCTTGTAACCTGGACTGTTATTTTACTTTTTACTGAGGATCTGTTATTACTCTATTATATAGAAGGTAACATGTTTTGTCCATTTGTCTGTGTAAGCAAAAATTGGAGAGTTTGCTTGAGAATCAGTCAATATCGCTTGTTCTAACAAGATGAGTGTGCATATTTTACCTTGAAATAGCATATTTCATTGTGAGGCTCGTTAGAGCAGAAAGTTGTTATCCATTGTATGATCAAGTCTTTTCTTTATTGAACTTACCATGTTTTTACTCATTCTTCGATTTTACTGCAAGCATCTTGAAGCTTGCATCCTTTTCTAATTTTTTTTTAAAAACTTGTCTTACTGCCATAGTTCCTGGAGAACATATGGACACCACTCCCAGAACTGGCCTTATTGAGAAACAAATGGCTGGTAAGAGCAAAAAAGTTGAGGCTCCTCCAAGGCTCAACTATAGCGAACCTAGTTCTCCCTTCTGCTTTCCCAATGGTATGCTATGCCAAACATATCACATTATTATCTTGTGAAAGACTTGATCTATCCTATGCTATTTCCACACATGGGTGATCTACTAATACCATAGAACCATATAGACAAAATGTATCTATGGCTGAAAGCTTTTCCTGTATAGCTTTTCCGTCTGACACTTTTAAAGCTGTAATGTTGTATAAAAGCTCATTGTGTTTGTTCTTCAGAAGTCCCTGTGGTTGAAAGTTCCGGAGATGATGCTGAAACCCTTCCTGAAGTTGGTCATGCTGAGAAACAGATTTCTTCCCATGGGCGCCATGAAACCCATGAAGCAGTCAACTTCAATGATCAAAATCCTACCTTTGGCTCTCCTGATGGTACATTTTATAACTAACGCTCATATCAATCCTTGTTTTCATTTCAAAGGTAAATTTAACCAAATCTATTCATCAACAGCAACCAGATTGCCTGACGCTTCCCAAGAATATCAAGAGGACGAATTGGAGAGGTCACTTTCTTCTCTTTGCTTTAAAAACTCATGAAGAGTTTTTTAGCTGGACAAAAAAGTTGAGTCAGTTTGTGCAATATTGATCTAAGTGATAATTGTTTCCTTTTTGTAAAATCTTCTTCAGGGCTGTTTCTTTATTTAGAAGTGCTTTAGAGAAGTTCAAGAACAAACTCGTATCAAAAACAAAGAAAAGGAGCTCGGAAGTACTGGAATCTACTGCAGAGGAAATACATTCAAAGTTCGAGTCAGCCAAATCTCAGATCGAGAAAGACGTGACCAAGCTAACAAATGACAGTAGATCCAAAAGGCAAGTCCTGGAAAAGAGCTTCAAGGAGCAACAAGAACAGCTGCAACTCATACACAAGAAGTTCAAAGACGAAATCCGCCGTCACATTGAAGCTTATACTAGAACCGTTGAAAACTTAGAAGCAGATGGGAATGATCTCAAAAAAGTTATAGAGACGAGAAAGGCATCACATCAGAAGCTGATCAAGCAAGTGGAAGAAGCAGTTGAGAATTGTCTTAGTGATGCGCAGAGAAAGTTGATTTCTATTCAAAAGGAAGGAAGATCCAAGATGCAACACCTGAAAACAGCAGTTTCAGAGTGCATGGAAGATGGAACCTTCTTTTGATCTCAACTTCTGGCCATGGTTTGTGTAATTTCAGGTATCATGAGCAAAAAAAAAAAAACATGAATTTGATTGAAATATAGATCTTCTGTACCGACAAAATGCATTTTTTTTTTTGTTGTTTGCAGCTGATATCAAGAAGCAGCAGACTCGTAGGAGCGTTAACATAATAGGCATCACCAACACGACTATTATTCGCAGGCAAGTGTTTGTTTTTTCCTTGGCTGTGCCAATACTGTTGAAATATGGCTTGGGTTTTCTTGAGGGCTTGAAACGGGGTCGAAAGCTATTGTGATTAGGAGATTCAGTTGACAAAAGAACGTCATAAATCAGCAGAACATAGTAGACTTGATTATAGTATATCCATGTCATCTTTTTTATCCTTTTAGTTTGATGATGAGTTTGGATAACACGACTAAACTAAGATTGACTCCCAAGTAAGACCTTTACAATGAATGAAATAGTTATTGTAATCCATATTTTTGTCATTTTTATTAGATGAATTACCAGGTTCAGGTACTGATGCTCGATCACTCGTAGATTCATAGTATTTCTAGGATTTATAGGAGGTTCCAATCTTGCATTTGTACAAGAACTAGCACTTTTAGACTTTATATGAAAGATGTTTACAACACTGAATATGTGAAATTTATGAGTGCGGTAACTCGTGAAATGAGCACACATTAAGACTCGATACAACTAAATTTACAAAAAGAGCATGTAGCTCGTCCAACATTGAGACTTTTGATTTTTTCTTTCTCTCTTTATTTCTTTTTTATTTCTTTTTTTTTTTGCAAAATATAAATGCCATAGATTCTTGTTAGGTTTTGTAGCGGTTATCTATTGTATTTGGGATGACAATTGTTTTATTTTTTGGGTGAAATTATTTTGGATGACAATTGACAATACTCAATGTGGTCTTTGAGCTTTGTTAAGGAGATAATTCACTGAAGATGTGAACGTATTATTGCTCTGAGTCCTTTCCAACTTACTTTGCCTCTATTATTAATTCGAGTTACTGCCTAGAAAAAAATCTGATTTGATTTCTTAGAAAACTTAGTTGTCAGCTCGGAATTAATGAACAAAAAGGCTTGTGAACTCAAAAGTGTTTGAACAAGTGATATGATGCACACAAGTTTAAACTGACCAAGTTCAGAAAAAACAATCTTTTTTTTTTTTTTTTTTTTGAGCACCAGAAAAAACAATCTTAGAACCGAAAGAAAGGGTTGGAACAAAACATGGCACAAATTTTGGAAGTTTTAAAATTTGATCAATATACTATAGCAAAACTTTTCATTCGGGAATATACAATACCTATAAACTTTTGCACTAAAACTCAAAACATGTTGTAAGTAAATGCACAAGTAAACGTGACATAGAAGTTTATTCAACGACCACCTTTTTAGAAGGGTTTAAGGCCTATCAACTCCTCACCTATGTTCCTTTTACCTTATCATGATGCATGAGCACATATCTAACCGTTGCTTTGATGCATCAATATAGATCACATAGTCATCGTGACTATTTGGCACAGTCTAGATTGGAGCATTGATTAAGCGTTTGTTTAGCTCTTGGAAGCTTGTCTCACACTTTTCGTCCCAAACAAACTTCTTGTGCACTTTGCAAAGTAGTACGGGCATGGGTAAGGCAATTTTAGAAAACCCTTCAACGAAACGTCTATAATACACGGCAAGAACCAAGAAACTAAGCACTTCTTTCACATTTTGTGGTTTCCTCCATTCTACCACAACCTTGATCTTCTGAGGATCGACCATTATGCCTTCTTGGTTGATCACATACCCTAAGAAGGCAGCTTCCTGTAACCAAATCGCACTTCAACAACTTAGCATATAATTGATTATCTTTGATAACCGACAATGCGATCCTTAAATGTTCTACATGCTCTTCTTCACTGGGTGAATAAATCAGTATATCGTCTATAAACACCACTACAAACTTGTCCAAATACTCCATCAAGCAACGATGCATTAAGTCCATAAGTATCGGTGGTGTATTCATTAGACCAAACAGCATAACAACGAATTCATAATGCCCATAGCGAGTGCGAAAGGCTGTCTTCGAGATGTCTTCCTCTCGTATCCTCAATTGGTGATATCCGAACCTCAAATCAATCTTGGAAAACACCTTCACCCCTCGTAGTTGGTCCAATAGATCATCAATTCATGCAGGCCCGTCCATGAGCATTTGTAAACAACCCTACGGGACAGGGCCCCCAAATTAAACTTGTATCATGCCTATGATGCCTATGCGGTCTTCGCCTTGGACATCGGATGCCGCCAAGGGGGTTATTCATGCAGGCCCGTCCATGTATGCGGTCTTCGCCTTGGACAATGGATGATCTATTGGACTCTTCATACCTACGCATAATTGACATGTCATCTTTCCGGTAGGCCACGTCATCACCGTTTCACCGGAAATTAAACTCGTATCATTTTTGGTATATATTGTGATAGTTCGGGTATCGTTTTACAATTTATAAAGTTCGTATTATTTTTGGTCTAAAAGCGAGAGTTGGTATAATAAGAGACATTTTTCCATTGTAATTTTTGGGTATCTCTTACTTTTTCACTCATGGATAAAATAGATTCTACTCCCTCCATCCCATTATTTCCTTCCCACTTTCCATATTGGGTGTCCTATTTTTTCCTTCCCATTTACAAAACTTTCCTTTTTTAGATATGTGTAAAGTCAAATTTACCCTTATCAATCTCTACAAACTACCTACTTTTTATACCTCTCTCCTTTTCTTTTACCATCTTACCCTTATTAAACCCTCTAAATTACCACCTTCTTATCACTTTTTCTCTACTTTTATCAAACTATCCCATCAAATCTTTCAAATCTTACAACTTTTACCCAATTCCTTAATTCTTGTGCATTTTGTAAAATGGGAAGGAAAAATTGGGACGGAGGGAGTATCTATTATTGTACTCTAATTTTTAATCCAATGGTACAAGTGCTTTATCAATCCAAACGTTCTGTTGTGCATGATCGGTTGGAGATTGAGCGAGTCCGATGTCAAGTGCTTTATCAATCCAATGGTGCAATCTGTTGGACGCCAACGGTTCACTTGTGTATGACATTACTCAAATGTCATGGAGGGTGAAAACATAAAAGGACCGTAATTAGCCCACTTTAGATATAGTAAAACACAATTGTAATGGTGCAACTTTGGGATACAAAATACAACTCCGAACCGAGCCTATATCATAAAAGTGAGAATGGTGATGTGTACCCAATACCATATGAAAGCGATGAAATTTTCTTGACGCTGTGGCGACTCCTTGACCGGTGATGAAACCAACCTAACCAAGGGGCTACAAACACACACAGCCTAGTGCTTCCAATTCGGTTCGCTGAGAATACGAAGTTCTCTGCAATCCCCCATCTTCTTCCCCGTAGCACGATGAGCGGAGCATGCCAATTCACTCAGCAATCCAGAGAATGGGATAGCATAGGGATTCATTCCAATCTCAAACCCTCTTCCCTTTCCAAATCTTCTTTCCTCAGAAATCACCGTCTTCGGCTTAAAACTCGCCGATTTCTCAGCAACTCCGCTGTGTATGGGAATCGAAATGCCAAGATTACCGTTTTCCCTCGTCTCCTCGCCAATTGTCTTCAATCTAAGGCTCCCGGTATCTCTGATTGTTTCAGGTAACTCTATCCTCTGTAGTAAATATGGATGATATAATCTTAGAAGGAGAGCCAAATTGTAATGAGTGTTTGGTGAGTAGTAAGTAGTTCTAGCTCTCTCAGCTCTCAAATGGGTTCTGACCAGTTTCAGATGCTTTACTATGAAGCTGTTACGAATAAGTGGTAATAGTATCCATAGGTGTCTTGTCTGACCAAATGACAAAAGAAAACGGTTGTGTTATGCTCATACTATCTTCTAAAATAATTTCTGTTTATTCTCATTGAGGATTGGTTCACTAGAAAAGGATAGCTGTATGTTAGTATTGATTGTTTGTATGGTAGTTTCTTTGTTGTTGTAATTTTCTTTTTAAAAAATATCTGCCTTTATTGGCAATGCCTTGTTGATACTTGGATTATCATACTCTCTAATCCTTTTGGTTTACTTTTTGTGCAGCCAAAAGGAAGATGACCATGAGCTTTCATCTGACAGTTTGACATCAGTGCAAGGTGTCTTGCTGAATCCTCTTCTGTAATACTCTTGAATTGACACTCTTGATATTTTTGATATGAAATGGGTTTCTTGCTCAATGTTCCTAAATGTAGTAGTACAGACGCGTAGCTGCAGACTTGGTGTGTTAAAAAAATTATACAAAATGTTGCTCTTGTCCTCAACGGATTAGTTAGTGAAAGTGCTACTTTCTCTAGCATATCTTCGTTTTTAGGAAGTGCCACTGTTTTAAGTAGGCAATGCACAAATCAATTTATAAGAAGGAGGTTTTTATTCGAGAAAGGATGGAAACTTAAGGAAGATGGTATACCTATATGGTTATCCAAGCTAATCATTGAGGTGGTAATTGATCTTACTTTCTTGCTGACTTTTGTAGTTTGAGAAATTCCTCTGAATTTCGCTTCAAATTGATGCTGGGTATTTGTTATATCATTTAATGGTTCCTCACTGAAATACAATTTTCATCTGTAGGATAACTATGTTAATATATCTTCTTTTTTTGACACCGCATAATAGGTGGCATTGTTGCATTAGGAAAGTTTGATGCCCTTCACATTGGACATCGAGAACTAGCAATTCAAGCATCAAAAGTTGGAGCTCCATTTCTTCTATCATTCGTAGGGATGGCAGAAGTACTGGGTTGGGAACCTAGGTAATAATTTTCTTTTGTCAACTTGTCTTTGTTTTATTAACATCTGTGTGGAGTATGAAGCATAAGGGGTACTCATACAAACTTTAGTTCATGGTTCATCAGTGAATGTGTACATGGTATAGATGAGATCAAAAGCATTTTAAGTTTCTGTTGGTAGTGGTAAAGACTTTCAATTGACATGGCCAAATCAGCCCTCAGGAATAAACTTTAAGGAATCCGACTAGGTCTTAGAATTTGAGGTTGTACTAGTCCCCAAGATTAATGATACATGTTTTAAATATTTAACAGTTTACAACATTGATTAGAATAGTGTGGCTCTCTTCCAAGTACTAAGGCTGTTTACACTATAAAAGTTTCCCTTGACAGCTTTTTGTTTATATTGTGTCAGCGTTCAGCAAGACATAGATTTTAGAATCCACGTGTATGCATCTGCTTTTAATATCAGGATTCTAAAAACCCTTGAATATAAAAGACTACCTGGGATTCTGACATGAAACCTAATTTAGATTTTGGGCATATTGGTGAATTTTTTGCTTGTTATTTTGCCAATCATTATTACCATGTCACATGCCATATTATATACAACTGAGGTTGTTATTTAACATTACGTCATTACCTAATCAGTGCTTAAATTAGAAAATAAGAGTTGATTTTGATCTTTATGCTGTGGATAGACCTCCCATTGTTGCAAAATGTGATCGGAAGAGAGTTCTCTCTTCATGGGCGTCATGCTGTGGTAACGTCACTCCAAAGGAGCTTCTCATTGAATTTTCAAGCGTAAGACATCTTAATCCACGACAGTTTGTCGAGAAACTATCAAAGGAATTTGGCATCCGTGGTGTTGTGGCAGGTTTGCCATTTAAATATTTTCAACTACCTTTTTACAAGATGAACACTACTTTCTCTCCTTTGAACTCACCAACGTATTTTGGCAGGTCAGAATTATAGGTTTGGATATAAAGCTTCTGGTAGTGCATCTGATCTGGTGAAGCTGTGTGATGAATATGGTATCGGGGCATATATTATAAATTCGGTAATGGACAAAAATCAAGGCCTTGTAAATTCATTGCCTGAAGGTACCAAGGAAAGAGGACAAGTGTCATCTACCCGGGTTCGTTATGCTCTGGCTAAGGGTGATATAAGATATGTCAATGAATTACTCGGCCGTAGGCACCGAGTTATACTATCAATAGAAAACAAAGAAGGAATAAGCTGCACTGGAAATAAGGTTTCCATTCCTAGATCTTGTTTATTGAATCTTCCACCGAAGGACAGCTTATATGAGAATTGCGTACTTATATCTGGCCATGGGTTTCATTTACAATGTGCGGTGACCATTGATCCAGAGAATATATATTTGGATTCGGATGACATCAGTAAGGTATTGCAGTTTGTGGAGGAGTTTAGGCTGCTTGGTATTGAGTTTGTAGATGATTGATTTCGTGGTTGGCTGCATCTGGACTCCTCTTTGAGATTTTGCAAGTGATTATGAAGCTCAACCATTCTTTCCAATTCCCTTATGGAATATACTGATCTAGGGAAAAAGGGTGCTTAATTGTAGCTAAAGAGTTATTTATAGCGGTATGTGCAACTTCTGATGCTTGGTAAATTGACATTTTTTCCCATCTTTGTTGTCATCTGAGCTATCATTTTTAACATTGAGTTTGCAATCTTTGCAGAGTTGGATTGTGATCACTGGTGGGCACTGATGATTGCACTATATCAGTCTGAATAATGAGGTCAATTTTCTGAACTGATGATTGCACTATATCCAGCTTTTCATTTGCTGGGTTGTCTAATGGATAAAGGTATGGGGATTGGAAGATCTTGTATGGTATGCTTTAAATGTACAAGCAGAGCAAATTGATTTTCTGGTTTGCATTTGCATCTGTAAGTATTTGTTGCTGAGGCTGTCCGTGCCATGCTTGCCTAATAAGAGAAGGGCGTTGTAAAAATCTTGAACCACCCTTTGTTTCTTGATTTAGACTGTGCCAACATTTGACAAAACTAAACCTCCAATTCAACATTTTGATCATGATCTTTTCACCCACAAATCCAAAGTGCGAGGAAGGAATTGAAAAATAAATGTAACTTTCTTGCGAAATGTACTTTAAAGGAAAAATCAAACCAAACCTCCTTTTAGGACTAGTGAGAGAGAGAACTGATTTCACTGGTTTGGATTTGGGTTATTCGTGGTTTACCTATTTAGAAGTTAACAGCTTAATATAGACTACAATGAAGAGCCCCTATAGCTCAGTGATAGAGCGTCAGTCTTGTAAACTGAAGGTCTGTAGTTCGATCCTGCATGGGGGCAATTGATTTTTAGGGGCATTAAATCCAATCTCATTATCATGTCCCCTGTGGAAAATTTATCACTCATGCTTCTAGGTGGAACAATGACTAACTTTTTTTATCACTCAATTGATGAATGTTTCATGGATTACTTGGGACTTCAACATATGGAGATTTTCGATCTTATGTCCTTGATAAAAGCCCAAGCATTTTCTAAGTTCACTTAGTGAGATCTCTTTTCTTATGATAATGTTTGTCTTTTTTAACTAAGAGCATTGCCATTAGTTGTTTAGTTTTCGGACATCAAGTCATAAATTTATGCATCCTCTTGGCGCCCCGGTCAGAGCTACGAACATCTCGACCGGTGTGGATTTTTTCAACTACGGATGCCATGGCCGTGGTTGGAGTGAATGAGGTGGCAATCACAACGACTATGAACTGTGTAGTTGGTATGACTAGGAATGCCCCAACCAAACCTTGTTGTGATCAATGCTTCCAAAGTCAATGAGAGATGTCCTTAGGAAATTGACTAAATTAAATTATATTAGATTTTTTTGTTTCTTTTCAAGATTTTGAGTCGGTGTTTCTACCAAAAAAAAAGATTTTGAGTCGGTGTCGGTTAAACATGTGGCTAAGGCTTTTAACTTGGCGACTAATAAAATTACCAAGTTGGGCTATGATCTCCATACCGATCATATGGGGAGCCACACAAAACATAATAATCTCATGTATAAGGATTGCTTTTGGGTTACCCTTTTTAGAGGATCTCATAAACCTTATCATTTCAAAAAAAAAAAAACGTACAATTTTCTCGTACAAAAGTATCATTTTATTCATTTTATTTTTTAAGAAAGTTAATTTGTTTTATTAAATAAAAATCATGTCCAAAGAACCCATCATAACCAAGACTTAAACGGGAAATTCCAATCTTGTCCTCAATCCATGTTTTTGAGGTAAGTTGGTCCATCAGGTCCGTTTCTTGGACCGATGTCCACCCTCACTTCCGTTGTGCCATTAACTACTAATTGATTACAACATCCTAATTTCTCTCATCTTACCTCAAAAACATCGCACTATGCATGTTGTTTGCAAGTCTTTGATACCATTTTTATTTTCTGTTTTTCCAATCAAGGCTAATAAACATAAATCGAAATCGCTGCTAGCCGGGTGAGGTCCCCTGTTTGAGCCACACTACTATTCTGTCCAGTCCTTGAAGATAAGCATCATGTAGAGAGTCACATTGAGCATGGCTATAGTCGAAATGAAACCTATTGTCCGCACAACTCGTTGTATGGTCAACTTTTCTCTTGGTTTGCTCAGCGTTGAGGCAAGCGTTGTTGCACCAACTTCGTTCCCTTCAAGATCCACATGCATGCCCGCATCCTGATCTTGGTTCGTTTGTCGTCTAGTTGGCCTCATAATAGTAGTACCCCTACATGTATGTATATATATAAATATCAGTAATGACCGTATGCATATATAAGAACTGGTTCAAGCGAATGAATGGCAGAGTAGTTTGACTGACCTGTCAAGAAGTACCGTCTCTTTGGGAGCAAGGGGAGGTGGCAGCTTTGGAGGTTTTCTGACAAGATGCATTGACCCTTGTGCATCCCAAACCATCTCATACTCACGGTCCTCGTCATCATCACTCTTTTGCTTCGTGCCACCACTCCTTAACTTGTCCAAGACTCCCACAAAAGGACCAAGGAAGTTCCCCCCAACCTCTATGCCTTGTGAAGGCCAGAGTAGCAACAGAAGAATGGTAATAGCGCACAAAATTATATACCTGACATATATTTGAAAACAAAGTTGCTTACAATGGCATCTAGGAGATGCACTAGTACACATTTTGAGTTTAGCCAGTTAAAGAAGCAACAAACAGACTGTGTTACCACATGTAGATAAAAGTCTGATTTGGAAGAAAGCATAGTTGAGTGTTTACTATACTTGGAAGAGACCCATTTGTACTTGAAATGTTACTGACAGATAATAGCATGAATGATGGAGATAAGTTTCCCTGTTGCCAGCTGACTGTACCAACTGTGTGCTGTGTCAAGATAAACAAGAGTCAATATCAACGCATCCTTAAGGATTCTAGTCTATGGACGTTCGCAGCAACTGACCTCCTTAATAGGCCCATTTTTTGTCATGTGAGTGACTGAGCATTGGTCGTGATCATGACCAGAGAGGACAAGTACCTGGTTGAACATCCAGAAATGCAACATTATATTTAAACAGTTTTAACACACCATTCCATTTCACTCGTACAGGCAACATACAAAGGCTGCGATGGATATAAGAAAGAAAGCTTACGGGTTGGATAAGGTCTAACAAAATTTTTGAGGATTCCTTAGTCACATAATTCTGGTATCTGCATCAACAAATACAGCATCAATCCAAGAAAGCAATTAGAGTCATATAATTATAGAGCTAGAACTGTTAATCACTTTTTGAGGGGTGTAAGAATCACCGAATCAGATGGAGAATCTTACACTATCTCCTTATCATTCCCAGCAAAAGCAATCCTCTAGATAGTTAAAGGACAAAAATAACATGTTATGAATTTAGCCATTAATAATATACACCACTCAAGTTTAGAACATAAGAGACAGATCAGGACAACTTTTAAGAGATTTGTGACTTTATTTCACAAAGATTTACCTGATCAATAACTGGTGAAGAACGGTGTGGGCCACAAGAAGTCTGATCAGGCCGGTATAATGGAATGTGTGTCAACAACAATCTTGGATTTGCTTCTATGTAAGAAAGAAGCAGAAACTATAATAAAAAACACAGGATTTGATTCTACCTCAAAATTTGGTTATTCATTGCAAACAAACATTCCTTTTGGTGAATTCCAAAAATAAATCTGAGAATAGCATATCAACCGCCGTAAAATGGACAGCTAAAAAAAACACAAGATTTTGGTGGTCTTGTTAATTCGAAACATAAAATATATCACCTCATAACAAATCGAATGTGAGCAGAATGGGAAACAACATTGTGTTATGCACTGCCTAGTATATCAGACAGGACAAAAGAACTTTGTAGGCTCGAGGCAGTGAATTTTGAAGGAAACAATTAACATGACTTGATTTTGACTTACCTATTTGAACCTTTTTCACAAAATCCCATGCCATACGAGCTAGACCCCTGCCTTTGTTACCTGCAGATAAATAATTCAATTTAGCAACCTAGACAAGTAAAAAATCAGAAATGCAACTTCTAATAGTTTTTCATAAACTTTTTCACAGCAACAAGTATCATATCATTGCATCAAATAGATGACATTACTACACTCCTCCAAACAAGATGTACACCACTTAAATCAATGTATTGAAGTTTAGGGGCAGGATTGGGTGTTCCTACGGTAAGACAAAAGAAGCCAAATAGCAAGAGGAATTACAAATTGCTCTCACAAAAAAGGAACTCCAAAAAACAGCAACAGAAATTGAACCTGGGATCAATGCCACCAAGTCAAATCAAACAGAAAGGGTTATGACTTACGCATTAAACGAGGAGGAAACAAACAGAAACAGGACTATAACATCTACCTTATTTGGACCAAAAAAAAAAAAAAAAAAGAAATCTACCTTATAGTTATAGGGAAGCAAACCAGAGAGCATTTTGACTTACACATTAAAAGGTTTATGACCTTTCTAATTACAAGTTTGAACTGGAGGAAAATATTAGGGGGGTGAAGCTTTCTCCGTTACCGTCTATAGCTTGGGCATCAATGGCAATGAAATCAAGTTTTCCAATGCTGATCTTATAGTTTCTCATTCCAAACACCTTCTCATAACGTCTGACAACCTGCAAAAAAAAATTCCATACAGTAAACGCACAATAAGTGTTAGCAAAATTACAATTCTACATTTGTATCATCATTGGAAACTACATTGGCTTAAGTACGAATACCCATTCTGCAAAAGTGTAACCTTAAGAAAATGGTTTGTACCTTTGGGTTATTGAAGATATGTGCGGCATAGCCAATATCATGGTTTCCAGGAATGTAGAACACTTCCATGCCATTAGTCCTTTCTACTGTATTCAGACCAAAAATATGCTTAAAGCGATTCAACGAGTCCTCCCACCTATCATTACATAAGACCTCAATGGATCAGTACTTACTCTTCAACAAATGATTCTGAAAGTGATCATATGCTCGTTGTATCGTTGGTTTCCCCGAAAGTCAGTATCAACCAAATGAGTAATATTATGCTAGCATTTCCCTCTTTTTAACCATTTCAATGGAAAAGATAGTGAAAAAAGCCATAATCCAAGCATCCAGCTTTAGTATATAAAAAGTACAGGGTCAATAGTTACTCTTCATCAGACAGAATATGCCCTCCATCAAAGTAGTCGCCCAAGAACAATAGGACATCAGGTTTGAAGGGCAAAATTGATCCAACAAACGCTCTCCGCATGTACAAGTCAGAGTAGAACTGTACAGCCTCCAATGCAAGTGATTTCGGAGCAAGCCGAAGAGAGGTTCTGTCCGTGAGCTGTTAAGGGATAATTATAGGCAAATCATTATGAATAAGAATAATGAAGGAATGATAGAACACTGCACAAAGATTGCGAAAGATGTACTCAGCCAGACACAAACAAAATGGGAAGCTAACCTGTGGATCGGTGATAACAGCTACTTTTACAAAGTCACCATGACTAACCCCTCCATTTGTCTGGAAGAATTAAACTAGAGAAGCAAAAATTAGCATAAAAAACCACAATCACCCAATTGAGCTACAAGAACTAAACTAGAGTAGCATAGAAATCACAATCATCCAGAAATTAAGCTAGAATCTAATTAATGAGCATCAGAAACATCACATTTCCCAATTTGGCGGAATAAATTCAATGAAATTAAGATCTGAAACATTGAGCTCGATGTATAGAGGAAATGAGAAGGAAAGGGTTAACCTGGGGATGAGTGAGATGAGGCCAGGAACAAGACCAAAGATAGGGAACCCAGAAGGCGAACATCTCACCATACAGAAGGCTGACTCCCCAAATCCCACACAAGAAAAGGGTCAACCTCCATGCCTTCACTCTCATTTTTGCTTGAAACCACGAGAATTTTGCCCCCCGGTATAAACTTTGCTATATGTCGGAGATTTACATGCGCACTGAATTATACTGCACTCATGTCTAAATGCTCAGTTTGGTTGTCCAAATAGCATTTTCATCCTATATTAAAAACAAATTATCATTATTTGTTTTTGTATATTATCTCTATCAATATACAGTTCATTATTAATTTAAAGAAATATGACAAAGTGTATATAATTATGATAAAATTAATTATTAGGGATATAAATGAAAGAAATAATAATAAAAAATGAAATAGACAAATATCGTGAAAACAAGAAAAAATGACAATATGAACAACTATTTTGAAGTAGATAACTAGAGGTCATGTCCACGTGTTATGTATAGGTAAAATTATTTTTCTAAATTTTATATTAAATATTTATGATTTACTAATTTTATGAAAAAATAATTTTAAGATAAAGTTCTTATATAATTAGGAATGAAATTTCTAATATGTATAGATGAGATAAATGAAATGAAATAAGACAAAATTCTTATTAACAAAATATGGAAGTATTTATTTACACGTACCGACAACTTTCATATGTCAAACTTGTTATTTTGTTTAAGAACTCATTGCTAGACCTATTTAGCTTATATCGTTAATAGCTCATGTGTGTTGATTAACAACTTGAAAGTAGAATGTGAAAGAAAAATGGTACATACACAACATTTTTCTTTCTTTCATATATAGCAAACCGTATGAACCCTACTCGATTGTACAACTTGTTAATAGATATGAAATTAGCATTTATTTCTAATTGCTTCTATATTATCATACTATTTACCAATTTGTTTTGCGGTCTATGATAAAATCACTTCTATTTACATGAGATATACTTAAGACAGTAAAAACAATCTACAAAACCAGCAAAAGGTTATATTAGAAGCATTTGTATAAGATAATAAAAGATGTAATAACACTTCATATGGAAAAAAAGGAAAGAAGAAGAACCATCTACTTGTTCAATTTTTCTTGCAAAAACCTACAATACTATATTATCCTTCCTCGAATAAAAAACATATTAACCCTCCCTTGAATATCTACTATAATCTATTACTATATACTAAAGTGGAAGCAAATTCCGCCACCATATTGCGCCACATCACCCCCTTATTTAAAAATCTATCTTATGAAATCTTGATTTTATCATAATCTTATACATACTTAATTAAGATATTAGTTCTATCTTAGAATTTGAGTTGTTTAATTAATAATTCTATCCAAATATATAAATCTCTATCCTATCATTATACACATTTAATTAATACATAGATATATCATAAACCTTTTATTTATAAAAATATTTGTTTCGTCATAATCTATAAATCATAATCATAATATTTTATCCATTTAATTAATATCATATTAAATTTAAATTATTTTTCGTAATTTAATTATGGTATTTTTTTAAAACATCAATGATAGCAATTTCTACCACTATATTTAAGAAAAAATTCTTTCTATTAAAATAATATATTAAATACATTTCTACTATCGTATCATATTAAAATATCAATTAAAAAAGTATATGTTATATTTACCATATATATCACTAATATTGCATATTGATTACACTTTAGAAAAAAAAGATAGATTTTTTAATTAAGATAATAAATTGTTAACATTTTCATTACATGTTTATATATTTATTGTCTAGTTTTTTTTTTAAAATAACATATATAGGAGATAATTCGGTTTTCTATTGAACTTATTAAATACTATTCATAAATTTAATATTATAATATATTAGTCTGAGTTTTTATTTAAACTTATTGATTTTATTATATAAGTTAATTTATGTAATTTAGTTTAAATGCCAAAAGATTTGTATCAACTGTTAATAAAATGTGAAAATTCATGTTATCTTATTTCATTCTTCCTAAATTATTTTAATATATGTTTATGTATGTATAAAAAGTAAATATATAAATAAAAATTTTTTTATATATGATGTTATACAAGAATTATGTCATTTTATAATCCAAAAAATAAGTGTTGCTGCAAAACAAATTATACATATGATAATAATTGTGATTGTTATAATAAATTCATACACAAAGGAATAAATAAATAACACCCCCGTACAAGGTACGGGTCATCTGCTAGTACACTATAAAGCAGAACCCAAGTCTTTGTTAAAATTTGCGCCACATCATGAACCTTGAGTATAATAATGATTTTATTTTTTACCTTGATTTTCAAAAAATAACTTATATATCTTCTTAATATCTTATCTAGTTTCCTTATGTATACTTAATATCTTACTCAATTATATACCCTTATACGAATAAGGAGATTCAAGTGATTTTCTTTTATATTCTTAAAAAAAACTTATTAATTAGTATACATTTTTTTCATTATTGAAACTTGAAGAATTGTGAAAAAAAAATCACATGTGTCAATAGTATATTCATTAATAATATATATTTGAAAAATTGAATATAAACTATTTTAGAATTAAAATTGTATGAATAAAAGTATATATAAAGGTCAATAGGTTCAGACTTTGGTCTATCGGATTTGGATTATAAGTTCTCGAGTTAAAAGCGTATTCGTATCAAAATTCGATCTCAAATCGGTTAATTCGGTTTTATATTTACATTACCCGTACATGGTACGGGGTTTGTACTAGTTTTCATAATATGAGGCCTACATTACTTATAGCAGTTATCAAATTCCTATAAACTATGAATCTTCTATATATATAACTTAGGTGGTGTTCTCATTCAATGCTTCATTTAGTGTTGATTGCAATCCTACCTATATAATAATCATCATTATGAAAATTAAAATCTAAGAAACATCATTAGCTTAGTGGTAGTAGTGTTGCCCAATAACCCATAGGTCCAAGGTTCAAAACTCTACGCTAACAATGTTTTGAAACAAATGCTAATAATAATTTTTCGGATTTTTTTTTCCGCTATAGAAAATTTTAATTAATGTCTTAAAAGGATCTAAAATTAATTTACCAATAATAAAATAAGGGTAATTTATAACAATTTTTCCATCCATCACTATTAATATATTAAGAAGACACATTGACTATTTGTATTCATTTTTAGTATTTATCATTTTATTTTTATTATATAATATTATAATAAGATATTTGCTTATTATAGGTCCCTAAAGTATGCCATACAAGTATGTTAGATACTATTAGTTTGTAATCATGATTTTTAATATATTTGATCATCATTATACATTAGATGACAAATTTAGACTAACAATAATGCAAGTATAAAAAAAAATTGGAGAAATTTCATATATATATACATACGCATTCATATATGGTGACAATTTCCATAGTAAATTTGTTAGTTGGTAATTGAAAACTAAAAAGATGACATCTAAAATAAATTAGAATTCTTCATTGATGGCCGAAAAAAATAAAAATCTTTATATTTGTCTTAATTTATAAAATTTATTATATCTATTATATAATAATATTGGTTGAAACAATAGAAAAATAATAAACTTCTAACATTACAAAATACAGTATTCATGCAAAAAAAATAGCAAACTATTTTATTAAAACTTAAGAATGTTTTAAAATTATTTTTTATAAATTAAATAAATGATAATTGAAATAGAAAAAAATAAAATGCTTCGCGAGGTTTTGCAACAAGGATCTTAGCTCGAGATTCAATGTGTGTGCTTCGCGAGGTTTTCGATCCCTGTCTTTGTGCGCAAAGCCCGCTATTTACAACCGAGTTTTAGGCCGAAATCGTGTGAGATGTCGATGTGGGACGAATGCCGCCCAGGTACATGTCACTCTCTAGTGGTCTGTTGGAGCGGTGGCCGCGGGATTGGCCAATGGCAGGTCAGGGTGGGACGTTGCCGCCCACCACTTGCCTGGATCGAACGTTGCCGCCCATCCACTTGCATGGATGGGACGTCGTCACCATCCGTGATTACTACCAGCGTGATGAGAGCACCCTTAACGGACCTTTATTCTTGAGGGATTCGGTTTTGGAGGGGGTCATCGTCACTGCTCGCGATGGCGGTAGGACCGGGGTTGACGCCATTGAGAGGTTCATACTTAGTAGTATTTTGTTTTGTTGGGGTCGTCTGACCGTGTTGATGGTTCTTGGTATCAACACCATCATTCATAACGTTTCTTCCGATGTATCTAACACATTTTTTGTGTTACGTATCAATGTACCTAATATATTTTTAAAGATAGATAGTATAAGTTTTAAGATTGATATAAGAAAAAAGATGAAATTAAAAGTAGATAATTAAGAAAAATTTAAAGATAAATAGTATGGCCTCAAAGATAGATATTTCTCCGTAGATGAATTAGAAAAAAGATAAATTTAACGGAAATTTCACGTGGTATCCTCCAGTTTAAGACAATTTCGCATGGTACCCAACCAGATTTAAATTTTTGTGTACTGCCCCTCACTGCCCCATATCCACTTTGTTAATAAAAGTTAGATTTTGTCTTCGTTTTTGTTTTTGTTTTTGGATAAAAACATATTAAATATTATGTTTTTATCCAGAAACAAAACAATAAAAAATATCATTATTTTAAACAAAAAAAGAGTTAAAACTTAACATTATGTTTTATCATTATTTTAAAACCAAAACTTATGTTTTTATCCAAAAACAAAAAAAAAAAATTATCATTATTTTATAACAAAAAAAGAGTGAAAAGTTGTCATCATGCTTTTATCGTTATTTTAAAACCAAAATTTTGAAGAGAAGAGTTGATAAGAAAGAGTGAAAACAAACATTTATCATTATTTGAAGACCAAAATTTATGTTTTTATCAAAAAAAAATTATTATTTTATAAAAAAAAGAGTGAAAAATTATCATTATGTTTTTATTATTATTTTAAAACCAAAGTTGTGAGAAGAGTTGATAAGAAAGTGTGAAAAGTAATCAATATTTTAATACCAAAATTTTATGGTTTTATCCAAAATTATAAATAAAAAAAACTTTCCATTAACATAATGATAACAAAAAAAAATCATTAAAAAAAATCATTATTTTAAAACCAAATTTTATGTTTTTATCTAAAAACAAAAACAAAAACATATTTTTACTTTCAAGAAGGCATGGGGCAAAATTTGTTTAAACGTGAGGGGCATCACGTGATAATTTTAAACTAGTTGGGTACCATGCAAAATTGTCTTAAACTAGAGGGTACCACATGAAATTTCCGTAAATTTAAAGTTTGGATAATTATAAAAAAATATATAGAGTTGTTAATATCTATTTGAGTTCAAAAAAAATTAAAATCAAGCGAGGCTAGAATTAACGCGGTGGCTTGAAATTCCTCGGCTTTAATATAAAGTATACAAGTTTTCTTTTGTAGAGGTTAACTTTATAATTAGAAAAGCCTTAATATGTAAAATACGTCAATAAAATAGTATTTTAGGAAAATAATGATTCTAGAAATTAAAAATTAGCAATACTAACAATGTTCATGGTTTTATTCGATTGTAATAAAATAATAGAGTTGAAAAAATTCAAATTATTAAATCATGGATAACTTTTTCGGGTAGTTTTATTCACATAAGTTTTGCATGTCCACACCATGTATCATGGCTGATTTTATTTTTGTGTTTATACTTTATAATTTCTTTGTGCTCATTTGTCTCTAAGTAAACACACATTGAGATTCAATCAAGAAAGATATTACTCCATATTGTGTTATTTACCATGTTTAGCTACAAAAATCGTAGGATACTATATCTTTGTTTGATTAGTCTTCTTACGATATTCTTATTAAAATTACTTGGTGATGATCTAGAGTAAATTTATATGCTGCTCTATTTGCTTATAGGTAGAATCAGGAAGGGATTAAGCTAAATAATGATTCTGATATTGTTTGAAATCTAAAGCAATTTTAAAAATTAAAATTGTAACGAATTCTTGTTACGAAGAATCAATGATTTACTTGGGTGGTTAAAATATTACTTGGTTATGAAAAATCCGGGATCTTCACTTAAGATTAATTGTATATGGTTAACAATATTTCATGCTAAAAATATTGATTTAGTAAAAAAAAGAAACAAATTTGAAATGATTGGGATGGTTTAATCAATATATATTACAAAAGCCGACCGTTTTCGAGCCACCACGTTGATTCTGGCCCCACTTTATATTTTGATTTTAATGTTTTTTTCTTATTCAACTCAAATAGATAAATAACAACTTTATATCTTTTATTTTCCTTAATTATCTAATCTTTATTTTTATCATTAAATCCATACGTACTATTTATCTTTAAATAGATAAATAATAACTGTATATCTTTTATTTCCCTTAATTATCTAATCTCTAATTTTATTGTGAAAGCATCATTATGCAAATTAATAACTACAAATTAAGATAGTATCTTTTATACCCGTACCAGACTAATAACGTCAAAGATAGTAGTACCCGTTGAAAAAATACAAGAACAAAGATAAAAGAATGTACTGAAATGTACCCGATAATAGTTAATAGTTAATTAATAATAATTATTGGCCATCATTTTGAGTTTGGTAAAATTACGTTGTCAAATTCACGTTGTTAATTCACTCATTCAGGTAGTACTGAAAGTTTCCTTTGTATTCCTTCTCAATAGAACAAATAATTTATTAATTCACATAGATCGATCTCACCATATATTTTTAGTAGAATTAACTTAAGTTATTTTCTATATTTACATGATCATCAATATTTTTTAACCTAATACGATATTATCAAATTTTACTATGAAGATATTAGAAAGATATTATCCGATCTTATTTGATTTACCAAGATATTATCTTAATGAAATTATTTGATATTATTTGTCATCAAATCAAACAAAAATATTATAGAGATATTAGAATAACTTTATCAAGATATTATTAAGATATTATCGGGTATAAAAATATTATCAAACGTCATAGCATGTATTTGATATTATTTGTTATTAAATCAAATAAAGATATTGTAGAGATAGTAGTATAATTTTATCAATATATTATTAATATATTATCGGGTATAAAAACATTATCAAACTTAGTAACATATAAAGATATCGGAAATGTATTATTTGATTTACTTAAATAAACACATAAAGATAATATCTTAATAATTAAATATTGGTAAAAAAATAAGGTACCGCTAGTGGCTAGTAAATCTCCAAAATTTTAAAAGCCATTATACTTTTCCATATCAATATTCGATTATAAAAAATCTAATCGTAATTTAATATTTTAAAGTCAAATTGTCGTGCATGGCACGACGGGTACCGCTAGTGGCTAGTAAATCTCCAAAATTTTAAAAAATAGAGCCATTATATTTTTCTAACATGATGATACATTAAAAGCCATTATATTTTTATAACATGATGATACATTAAAAGCCATTATATTTTTCCATATCAATATTCGATTATAAAAAATCTAATCGTAATTTAATATTTTAAAGTCAAATTGTCGTGCATGGCACGACGGGTACCGCTAGTGGCTAGTAAATCTCCAAAATTTTAAAAAATAGAGAATTTGAGAATTTGAGTATAAATAATCAACTCGTTTATAGTAGTTTGTTCAATATAAACCTAAAAAATTCCAAAACCTACAAATTTTTTATTTTTTTGGTCATGGAGCCAAGTTACTCCGTATTTATTAAAAGTCAATTGAAAATATTACGTTATTGATTGAAATATATTGGGAAAAGAATTTCAAAATCTAAGATTTGTATCAAAGATACTACAAAATAATTAAAGATTGTGTTTCCATCGTTTGAATTTTATCCCAATTAAAAAGATTATGGAAACTTAAATATTTGGTAGATATAGTATCAACCTGATAATGTAAATATGACATGTAAATGATAAAGAAAGAAATTGTAAAAAAAAAAGAAAGAAAGAAATTGTATTACGTGGCATATGACATAGAAAAAATGATATGACATGGCTTAATGAAAATGTGACATGTGGCAAAATCCGAGGTGGCGTAATGTATGAACGCCATGTACGTGGAAAAAGTTGACGTGACGCAATGAGAAGACTTTAATCCTTAGCGGTTTTAAATATATATATTATGAATTGGCCTTAATTTTATTATCCTTCATAGATTTGGTTATTATAATGACATTTCATTTGACGATTTCATGTTTCATGGAAATTGAAAGGTAATTATGTAGCCCGATATTGGATGTAAAGATATTGCATTATATATGAATCCAAAGTGCATGTAGGTGGGAGCAAGCGTTTCCTTACGTCATTGAATTTAATTGAATGTTGTGTTTTCATATCGACTGTTTAGGCTAGAGTGTCGATTTAGGTTGATTGGCGTTAGATTATTCTATGTTAATTTGGGATACACTTTTTGTAACTTAGGATCTATATTTTTCTTTTATCTATTAATTGTATTACATGCACTTCAAATAATTTTATATAATGCGCTGCATAATTTGGAATAGATTTTACCATATCTAATTTGTAGTAGTGTAGTAAGTAATAGCCTAATTAACTTTGCATCTCTTTCCACCAAAAATAAAATAAAATAAACTTTGCACTTCTTTTAAGAAACAAATTGTTGTAACAACTTGGAGTATATTCCGGGTATTATAATTACTACATTTCCCTAAACTCCCATCCTCGTCACTCACAGCTATACTCACCTTGCTTTCCTGCATGCATAGCTGACGTATAATCCAAGACCCATTGGACCTCCTTCATCTTCTCTTTTACTCTTCTTCACCGGTGCTCCTCCATCAATCGGTAAGTTCATCGATCTCCATCCTGAATCCAACAGCAAAATCTTATGTAATTCAATTTGAGAGGCAAATTATTTCCGTCTCAGCGATTCTGATTTTTCTATTTTTAGGGACTCTAATTTATTTTCATGGAAAAGAGGGGAATTCCCAAATCCGAATTCCCTTTGGATCTTTGGCCTGAGGTTTTCTCACGTGTCCCCGTCAAATCCCTCCTCCGCTTCCGGTGCGTGTGCCGCTCATGGTTGGCCCTGATCGACGATCCCGACTTCGCTCATTCACACCTCGCACGCTTCCCCAACAATCTCCATGAGAATCGCTTGCTCACAGTCCACCCCTATAACTCCACGAACAATGAATGCATTCTAAGATCCAGTGAAACCTTCGAACTTGAATCCAGGCTCGCTATCCTCAGCACAACTTCTCAATCGCTCCGATCCTACACAACCACCGTTCCTGCATATGATGGTGTTCAAGGTTGGGTTGTTGTTTCCTCAACTGATGGATTGCTCATGTTGAAGAGCAATTCCTTTTTGGTGGGTGACGAGGTGTTCTTCATGTTGTGGAATCCCTCCATCAGGAGGTTCCGGAATGTTCCAACATTGCCTGAGTTTGTGATCTCTGAGGACGTGGAGATCCTGGAGTGGGGGCTCGGATTCGATCCAGTGAGCAACGACTATAAGTATGTCAGGGTTGTTCAGGCCGATGACTTTAAGTTCGTTGCCGTTTACGCTGCCCGCACGAATTCATGGAGCAAGATCAAGCTCCAGGGAGGCGATGAGAGCGATCAATGGCGCCGGTGCTTCAACTATTACGTGCAAGGTGTCTGTTTCAGGGGCGTGTTGTATATAACCAACTTGATGGAAGACGATGCTATTGAGTTGGTTTCCTTTGATTTGGGGAGTGAGACGGTTGATTCTACCATTTTGCCTGATGAGCTGAAAATCAAGAATCCCAACACTTATCAGGTGCTCACAAGGGCTGATGGTGGGAATTCCCTTGCTATGTTGAGAATTGTGAGTAACACAGGGTCTTTATGGGTGTGTCAGTCAACTGAAGGTGATGATAAGTTCTCGAGTTGGACTCAGCGATACACCTTTAGTTGCAATATGCATGTGTTTTGCAAATGGGGTCGGTTCCATCCTTGTTTGTTGTACTTGAAGAAGAACAATGAGATGTTGATCAGGTGGTCTAGGATGGTGTCATCTTACCACCTTGAAACTCAAGAGGAGAAGACTTTACTGCAATATTGTTTGGGCGAGGGTCCGTACTGGGCTTACATTGAAAGCTTGATGTTGCTCAGCTAAATATGGTATGTGTTTTCTTTTATTGTTTTAAATTAATATTTTTTCCTATTTTCTTTGATTGTTGATGTTATTGGCACTCTCATAGATCAAATAGTTTCATTTCATGCCACGAATAACCTTAGTTTACTCTAGACGGAATGTAACCACCAACCCAATTCCCAAATCCTATATGAGAACACTTACTTAATGTGGTTTGCAAATTTGGTTAAAAAAAGTTATGACATGTAGATTTCTCAATACCGTATGTTTCTTGGAGCTCTCAACATTTCGACTTTCTATTGTATATTTGCACACTGTTAATTTAGTAGGCATGTACTTGCTACATAAGGGCCATAAGGCTTCCAATTTGAACCGTCTACATCATCTATCCTATAAAACAATAAAGAACATTGTGACTAATTAAGTATTGTAGATGTCTCTTGTTGTTTATCTCTATTATTGAGGTTTTGTTTTCCCTCTCTAACAACAATAAATGTTTGCACTTTTAGTTGGTCAAGTTGTTAGGTTTAAAGGTATCGAGGGATAGTTTTCTTTTCCATTAATTGCAAATTTTTTGTGTCTTTATGTATGCTATGCTTATTTACATCCAAAGTTAGTCAGTGTGACATAGAAAAACTTTTTGCTTAGGAAAATATGGAAGATTGACCAAAGCCTTTGAGCTCGATTCAACTTAAAACTAATAGTTAATACTCTCAACTTTGATCATCAACCCAATAAAATTTCCAATTAATACTGTTTTTTGTGACTTGAATCATAGTAACCGGTGCCATATTCTATTCCTAGTTTGAGCAAGACTGTTACTTACATCCTAAGTACTAAAGAACTAGACTGTGGTTATTAGTAGTACCTTAAGATGGTTTTGGCTTAATTGTGTATAACTAAGACATCTCAATTTAAGACGGCCTTGTCCGTTCATCTTGTTAAATGTTCTCATGGGTCAATATATATGTTTTATTTCTTGTAATCCAAATATCAATTAGAAGAGCTGAATGTTATCAAATTGGCCACCTTTTTTCAATTTCAGGCCAAGCTTGAACCCCCATTGAGATCAAGTGTGTTCAGTTGGAGGCAAGACACAACTTCTTCTTCACCCTAAGGAATGATGATGGTAAGTCCCGAAAGAAGCTTAATTCTTCTTTCCCATTGCTTTTGTCATCTACCCGGAATCATATTGGGAAATGGATGGAATCCCAGAAACTCCAAGTTTAATTCTTCTTTCCAAGTTTAATTTGTCTTTCTTGTTGCTTTTGTCTTGAAAGAAGCTTAATTCTTCTTTCCCGTACTTTAGATGATGTGTTTTTCTATGACTTTTGATAAGATGAGATATTGGGGTGTTTGGTCTGTGGGTACAACAACGTATTGGGAAATGAACGGCATCCCATAAACTCCAAGTTTGGTTCCTCATTCCAAACCTATACCCCAATTTCAATCAAAGTAGTCAATTTCGATGTTGAAATGCTCTACTCTTTTAGTTGTGGTTGTGTTTGACACAATTGTTATTGGGTATCTTGCTGAAAACTTTATTATATGAAAAATTTGTGATTGCCAGTGAGACTAAACGTTGCTTTCACGATTTAGCCTAGAATCGCTTAAGACAATTATACTTGCTCAATAACAAACATGATTGAAATAAAGAACTGCAATCAAGTTTGTACCATGTTTTGCTATGTCATTTTCTGCCTGGAGGAATCTTGTTCGGAATAATGATGCATTATGCTATGATCACCACTTGTTTTGAGCTAGTTGTGCTCATAAGTCGACCAAGACTTTTGAACTTATCATTGAACTCATGCCCGGTTTCGTGCTTTGATCACCTTTATTTACCTCTTTTCAAGCAACGCAAAACATTATTTTAGAACACTTACATGAGACATTACACTAGTAAGTTCTTTGGTAAGACAAACATGGGATAGTTAAAATGCACAACATTATATTAATACAAATTATTGACCTTTTTTTATTTGGTTGAAACAATTTATTGATC
Source organism: Polygonum aviculare (assembly GCA_934048045.1). Classification (NCBI taxonomy): domain Eukaryota; kingdom Viridiplantae; phylum Streptophyta; class Magnoliopsida; order Caryophyllales; family Polygonaceae; genus Polygonum; species Polygonum aviculare. Next base: position 6,983,462 of record OW204027.1, read on the forward strand.
TAATATAGTAGCAGGAAAACCACTCTAACTTTTTTTTTATAAAAGTAGCAGTAGCACTAGTAGGAGTAGATTGAAGTAGTATTTAGTGAGCAATCTTCAATTTTTTAATGATTTTTTTCAATATTTTAGTCAATACAAAACAATAAAAATAAACATGTTAATGCAACTATATGAATGCAAACTAAGCAAGAAATCTCTTCCCCCACATGAATGCAACTATGTAAATGCAACTATATGAATGCAAACTAAGCAAGAAATCCTTTCAAAATTTTACTTTGTCCCGAATGTAAAGTAAAAGTAAAGAGAAAATACAAACTAACCATGTCATTTCAAAATTTTACTTTGTCCCGAATGTAAAGTAAAAGTAAAGAGAAAATACAAATTAACCAGGTCATTTACATATCTGGATCTTGAGGAGGTGTTGGTGGAAACTACTAAGGTGGATATCCAAGATAGGACTGATATGTATATGCAAGGAAACCCTCTGAAGTTATCCATCCATACATCCTGGCAAGAGTCATCTCGAGCTCTAAATCAAAAGGAGTAAGAGACGAGTTAGTAGCATGGGTGTCAGGGTGTGGACCATAAGCTAGGTCGACACAGGAGTAACAAAATAATAAACACAAGAATGAAATTGAGTCCCCAACAATGGCACCAATTTGACAAACGGTGTTTTCGTCGCTCTAATATCAATCAAAGTAATCCAAACTACCCAACAAGTAATATAATAGGGAAGTAAGAGTCGATTTCACAGAGACTCAAGTTTTCCAATATTTATTCTCATATTACTCAAAAATGTTTTTTTTAAAGGTTCATCTATAAACTACTAAAACAAAGAACAAATCAAACTAAGATTGTAAAACAGATATGATGAACATATCCAACCAGTTTTATCAATTGCAGAAGTGAATGTTGATCATTGATTATCATTACTCCAATTTCACCTTAACCAATATATTGTGAAACTCTTAACAACCCGACTTCATGGAATTAGTTACAACTTTCAAACATCAAATATAGTTATTAATCCGTCTGGACTTCACAACCCTAATCATCAAACAACCTAAGAAACTTCCTAGATTCAATTTGACAACATCATAAGATCCAAGCATCAATAGAAATAACCCTTGAAAGCAACCGGACAATCAAAGCAATTATGGTTGAAATTTCTTTCTTTAACCAATTGATCCGATCGGATTAATTAGATAAAGAGTTCTACTTTAATCAATTCAACACCAACCGGTTATTAAATCAATCATGTCGTAATTCATCATAGAAATCATATTAGGTGATCAAGCTAATAAAACCCTAGACTGAAATTAAGTCCTCAAGCACAGAGAAATCAATCTAGTTAAGGTTCAATTAGTACATTCAAACCTCACAACAATTCAAATCAAACAACTTCAATAAACTAGTTAGATAAAAGAAGATTTTCAAGAAAAAGCCTTTGAAGAACTTACAAAGGTTTCTAGGGTTTATTCTTCTACAAAGAGAAAATAACATCCAAGATTTAAAGACAAGATATCAAGATAAATTCTAAGGTCTTAACATCCCAATATATAAAGTGTATAAGCAATTAACATTATCCTAAAATAAACAAAAAGATATAAAATAAAAAGAAAATAAAACAAGCCATCGGTTTATTAAAGTTTCGCCCGATCAGACGAAAAGAAAAGAAAACAAGACACGAGCAACCATTATGCATCAAGTCTCAAAACTCTAGCAAAGACCCCAAGACGTGGTCGCGTCATGAGCCTCTTGCCCGCGTCATGAGCACTGGTCGTGTTTTCTCTTCGTTCTTCACTTGGTCCGCGCTTCTTGGGCAAGTCTCATGGCTTAATTCCCTTCATGCCTCCTCCAATGCTTCAGCTTCACTTCCTCCACACTTGTTGTCTTCACAGCTACAGTAAAAAAACCACAACATAGTGTAGATATCTGAATCTTCCTAACAAACTAACAAAACTAATAAAACTTAACCAATAACAATGAAAATTCTACCTAAACATGCCCTAAAATACTGCCTAACAAGTGTGTATCACGTGCTAAAAAGATCAAAACTGTATCGTTCCGAGATGAGATAATTCTTGACTTGTAAGGATCAAGCCACTCAATTTTGACATACCAAATAAGATTTTGTCTAGCCTTCCACTTTTGCTCAATTCTAGTGATATACTGTATTAGGATGTGACAACTCATGTATTTTAGGGTTTTATTGAGTGCTCTAGGCTAGACAATATGCATAATTGTACTATCAAGATCGAAGACACAAGGATTCAAAATTCAAGAGTTTTCACAACGTTTCATTGAAGAAGAGTCAAAATTATAGACGTACCGCGAGCTCGGTGGCTTGGCCGCGGGCGCATTGTCATGCCATGTAATTTCATATAACACATGCAAAAACCGCATGCACGAATCCCAAAAGGTGTGCACACTAGAAGACGATTTGTGAAGAGCAAAGAAATCCCAATTGAGGAGGCACCGCGGCGCAATTTGCCTAGCGCGTGCACGGTGGTTGCAAGATCCAAAACGGAATTTTTTTATGTTCTTTTCCTTTTTCCGTATCTTTTGTAATTTCAGGTGACTTGTTTTTCGGAGGTTATTGATTAGGTTTTAAGGTAGAATTTTCATAATTCACTCTCTTTTTAATTTAGACTTTAGTTTTAAACCTAGATTTCTCTTTTATGGAGAACTAACTCTTTAGGATTTATTCAATGGTGAAGCTTTGATTTATGGCTTTGTGAGACCTAGACTTCTATCCTTTGGTTAATATTAATTCTCTTGCACTTGAATGTTCATGAATGTTGATTGATTTTGCTTGTCTAGCCAACTTGTTGAGTTGATTAATTTTCTATTATTGGATCTGGGTTTGGACCATGGACAAACCTATTTTGTGAAAACAACTTGATTGCCTAGCACAATAGACTACGGAGTTAAGGAGGTGATTTAATTATATGTTTCTACAATTGACTCGTAGCTTGATTGCGTTAACTTGTATCTTACATATCCTTGTTTGCATTGTTAGTATTGATTTGAGCGTCCTCTGTTAGTATTAAGATTTTTCTAGACTGTGGACATGCGATTAAATAAGATCAAGATAGGAATTAACCATAGGGGTAAGAGGAATCAGTGGATGATCAATGATCGAATGTTTTTATCAAAGTGGATCTTTTGAATAAACTTACTTTCCAATTAATTGATTGTTTGCTTGTTTATAGTTTGATAGTTTAGTAAAATTTAAACCTCTTGAATTTCCTTTGTTATCTTTAGTTGATAGAGATATTAATACTAGAAGCAACAAGTTCTCTTAGGTACGACCCTGACTTACTTGCTATACTAAAGCTTCAATTAGGGTTAATTATCTTTGATCTTGGCATAACGACTTATGCGGAGTCATCTAGCTAACTCTTCATTGTATTGCTACTCTTTGGTTGTATTAAACAATGATCTATACTCACTTGAGAAGTATGTAGCAATAGCTTCTTCGCTCTCCCTTCAATATTCTTTAGAATGTGAAGTCTATAGAGGAGGTGCTTTGAACTTGGAAACAAGGCATCAAACAGCTTTATCAAAGCCTTCTCCCGACATGTCACCATACATGTGGGCAATTTCTATGCAATTCCACATAGCTTTGAAAGCTGTCGTACAACCCATGCGTACTCCTCAATTGTCTTATGGCTAAATATGCACCCACAAGACTATAATTCTTCCATGTGGATGTGAAGCCAACAATTTCGAGAAAGGGCAAGTTGTATCTGCATGAAAATACACTTGTGAAATTAATATTAAACTGTAAAACCTACAAGTATGATTTAAATTGTCCATATTTTCACATTACTTACATGTTTGTGATGTAGATGGAATCCAATATTAAAATATAGGAAAATGCCTTAATTAGAGATAAAAAAAGCACATTCGATATCATGATCATCTTCTAAGTATCTCACAAAGCACCTGTTTTTCCTAGCTTTATGGGAGAATTTTTGGACCATAATTCTGCCGTACATTTCTTCCCTACGTACATTATATCGTTCATTGTATATTTTCCTCTTGCTTGTGTAGTTGAAGGGGAATTTATTTAATGTACATGCAGCTTGGTTTGTTGTACAATTGCTCTATGTCATCATTATCCACACATCCTTCTTCTCTGACGTTAGTTTTCCGGCCAATCGATGACTACATAAATTGGATCCAATGTGTGTAGTCATTTTTCCTTCTACTTTTTCCCATCCCCATATGAACGTTTGAATGACTAAATACAAGATAATTATTTCCCAAAAAACTTAGGCTATGTGACTGATCTTAAAGCAACTCTTGTGAAGTTGCATGTGAGTTTGAGATAACATTCCCCCTACCCTATTCATAATACTATGTATTTTCTCACTTCATGTTAGATCAATGCATTTGCTTCTAAAATGATTTTGTCAGGAGGAAAATCTGTCAGCAATGAACACAGATCCTTTGTATTCAACTTATCACTATTGTGATCCTATACTCGTTGAAGAACTTGCCAAAATTGACGATTCTAGTAGTAGGAAAGAAGACTATATTGAGCATGTGGAGAATAGTCATCTAACACTAAAAAGGGATGATATACTTCGGGTATCAAAATGTGGGTTAGTATTTTTTCAGATTATAACTTTGTGGAAAAGATAATGGGAAGGTACACCTCACAATTCGGGTCATTCGGATCGGGTTCATTCGGGTCAAATAGCTATTTTGGGTCTTGTGCTGTTTGGTTCAGGTTCGATACGGGTTCGGGTCTAATTCGGATTCGGGTCATTTCGGATCATAATATTTCAGATTAGTTCGGATTCGATTCGTTTTGGATCAGATGTTGTTCGGATCGGATGTTGTTCGGTTTTGAGTCAAGTTCGGTTCGGGTCCTTATCAGATTTCTTTGAATCGGGTCAATTCGGATTCAGAAGTTATTTACAAACACCCAAGCAGATGGTACACATGATTTTTATTTAAAATTTTAAATAGTGTTACTTCATTTTTGTATATTTATGTTATTTATACGGTTAAAATAATTTATCATGCTTATCTTGCATCATAAATCATTAATTAGATTGGATAACATGTTATTGATACATTCAAGACATATTTATATTTTTTAACATGTGTCTCAATTTAACTATGTTAATTAGTCTCAAGCCTGACTAATTACCCGGTTAACCGGTTTGATGGAGCACGGCCCCCAAATAAGTGGGACCCCTTATATATCAAATATTTAACGTAAGATTTAGGGATACAACTTGTCTTGGTGGTAGGGGTGAACAAACATATCCAATTCGTCGATCCGGCTGATCCGATAAAATCCGTATAATTTGGATAGTTATATTTTTTTTATTCATAAATAATTTTCTTATTTTTAATAATATAATTTGAAAAAGAATGCTAAAACGGATAATTTGGATATCCAAAATATCCGATCCAAACGGATATTTCTTACCGGATATCCGACTAATAACGGATCGGATACGGATCGCTAATTTTGACCAAATTTTATTTCGTGTATCCGTTATTTCGGATCGGTTAATCCGTTTGGTCACCCCTACTTGGTGGTGTAGAGTGTAGAGTTTATGTTCTAGATTTTTATATTACTCTCTACATCAAAGAAGCTCATTGTTTCAACTAACATGTGTGATACTAGTATGGCTTTTGATTACAGGTTCTAAATTTTTATTGCTTTGATGTATATATCTAAACAACAATTTTCCATTTTAAGTAAATCAGACATTATATAGCTAAATAATAATAATCCGGGTTTCAACAATCGGTGAGTATGTGTAACATATTATACTCCAGGCTTAACAAACCGGTGTATATACCTTAAGTAATATACCCTAGATTTTAATATCCGGTGTATACACCCTTCACTTTATACTTCGGACTTTAATACTCGGTGCATTAAGTTATTAGATACCCCGGATAAACAAAACGCAAATATACCTCGGGTAGAGATCTATCCGGTGTATTTAAACTACTAATACACCAGATATAGTTATTAGAGGGAAAAATTAAGGAGAGCATTGAACTTGGACTTGAACCAGTGTATTAGGTTACTAAGCAAATACCTCTGCAACCTTTACCTCAGGTGTCATCTAGTTTGTTTGGTGATAAATGCCCGGGTTATCTAGTCCATTTTGTAGTAGTGGGAGTTAACTTTGTGGTTGTGGATATACATCAACAATCTTCCATGATGCTCCAAGTCGTTCATGACACTTCAATCTAAAACGGAATTCTGACACCTTTTACGAATTGATTTGTTTTCACTTGACAGGATGTGTTTGCTCTCTCTCTCTCTCTCTCTCTCTCTCTCTCTCTCTCTCTCTCTCTCTCTCTCTCAAACAAGCCATGTCTTCCCATGACGAGTCATGTCTACTTTCTATCCCGACCAATTTTTATACACACGTTATTCTGAATACCGACTTCTTTAGCCCAAGAAATAACCTCTTCTTGAATATCAAATGTTCTATCAATGGTAAACAAATGTGAATAATCTTCCGAACAAGCTTCTTAAACCTCCTTTGTGTGATTTGTAAATTGTGGATGACTAATAAGAGGTGGAAAATCTGAACATATTCGGTGTTGATTGAACTTGCTCTTCTAGCAACGAAGTATGAGATGAACCTTTAAACATGTATGGGGTACATTATACTTGCCACGGCTACACCGGTACAAATGAGCTTACCCCGACTGACTTAAAATCCGAGAATTGGTGTACTTTGTAACTTATGTGGGATTCCAAAAGTGGTCGTTGTATCAGCCACATTTTGATACGTACTCCCATGACTTATTTGAAGGTCATTCAATCTGAAATATTCCTCGTTTTCTTTCTGAAAAAATTGAGCAAAATGTTCTATAAAAAGAGCTCTTACGGAAAAGTAGAATGCTGGTGTAATAGCCAGTAATGTAACAACCACAACGGCCAGAGCAGTCTTGGCCTTTATCAATGGAGCACTTTGGACCATTACGGTTGGACCACACTTGGCCTTTACGCATGGAGCACTCCTGGCCTTAACGGCCGAAGTCTCCATATTTTGAAAGCCCGAAATTCTTCTCTACAAAATACTATATACCAACTATAAAAATACAACGGGAGTGGTTTTGATAATACGTAAAGTATCTCACTGTGAGATTGTAAACAAGTTATCCATCGAAATGAAGTTATATTTGAAATCTTCGTAGGAGATTGTGAATTGTTATTTTCGAGAATGAAGGAGAAAAGAAGGCAAGTAAGAAGAAATGATGAAATGGTACCAAAAAGTGTGAATAGAAGGATTTGAATGTATAGTATTAAATGTAAGTAGGTAGGACTTTACCAATCGTGGACAATTATTCTAGTTTTTAGGCACCCCCGCCGTTACGATTGAAAGTGCACAAGCCTTTACGGCTTGAGTCAAGCTAGCCATTATAGCTCATGCACTTCAAGGTAAGTCTGGAAACCTATACATAGAGTGGACGTTAAATACAATTTTCAAAAACAATTCTGAACGTGATCCTAAAAATGTAACATTTAATATTTAAAACAACGGTCGTTCTATTGGGTACCCTAAGGGCACATGATAAGCATACAAAAAAAACAGAAACTAAAACCCTAAAATGGAAATAGTGAGCCCGTCACAAAAAAGGTCTAAAAACCAAAAAATTTAAATTTACAATTTTTTTCTTATTTTTTTTAGAATTAATAGGTTTAATTTGTTGTATTAAACTAAAAGGCGATTACAAAATTGGCTAGCTATAAAATTGGCTAGCTAGAAAATGGAAATAGCGAGCCAATCGCACCTGGACTTGAACCGGTGTATTAGGTTAATTACTAAGCAAATACCTTTAAAATGACAAGCTTGAATTTAGTCCCTAAGGGCTTAATTTCGACCTAGGCTTCCATCTAACCTTACAAAAATTCCTAAGGTTCCTCTTGCATATAATAATACACTCATCAACACTGATTCTCTGTTAATTAAACACAATATAACTTCTCCTCTTCCAAGTGAAGTACATCACAACACAATGACAATGATTCCAAAGGGAAAAAACAAAGGAAGATCTTCCCTTGAACGATCTCGTTTGATTGATCCATTCCTCTATGTTCCTGCTCCTTTTACCCATGCCGGCCCACTTCAATGGTCTTCATTGAAGTCATACCAATGATGTGCAACAGTTTCTTACTGATGAGCATCACACAGAAGACAATGGTCTTCATTTAACAGCCCCCAACTCTTCAATTTAATCCTAGAGCAGACGGGTTCATTGAGAATCTTCCACGAGATAAAGACTACTCTTGGGGTAATAATTCTATTCCACACAAGCTAAGCCAAATTCACACCATGCCTCTTGTTTCAAAAGCTATCATACAGACTCTTGCCATCAAATATGCCATGTCTAGCGTTAATCATACAAGGAATAACATTCTCGTTCAGGGATTCCACAATTTGGTCTTTCAATCTCATGACATCCTTCCATATAGCACTTGAAGAACTTTTGCGGCTTATTTCCCATAAGTTTTAACCCTTAACATGCGTTTTATCCACCCACATGTGCCGGATGGAGTCAGAATCAGAGTAAGCATCGATGATCAGTTCTTCCACATTCGTTCGGTTCCACGCCGATAAATATTTGAGACCAAGGCCACCTTCACTTTTAGTACTCTCTTCCAAGCCACAGGTGCCTTACTTCCACTCCACAAGAAGTTCCAAAGAACTCTGTTCAGTTCATTAATCACTGACTTGGGGAAAAGGAAAATTTTACACCAATATTGAATAACTCCATAGAACACCACTTTAATGATCTCCATCCTTCCAACATAGGACAAATTTCTCGCCACCCACGCGTTAGCTTTATTCATGATTTTGCAAACAAGCTCAACGAAGTCCTTGCACTGGGCGCGAGAACTGCAACGAGGAACGCCTAGGTATTTGACAGGAAGGACACCATTACTCATGCCCAGGATATCATTAATTTCGTCATGTATGCGTCTCTCTATGCCAACACTAAAAACTTTATTCTTATCCAAATTCATCATCAAGCCAGAGCTTGCACCAAAGCTATCAAGGACAGAATTAATAACATGGACAAATTCAGTGTTGTCGTGGGAGAATATAAAAAGGTCGTCCGCGAAACACATGTTCATAACCTTGGCATGTTTACAACCAGGATGGAATTTGAATGTAGCATTGTTGGCAGCTTTCTACATAGCACGAGTGAGGTACTCCATGATCAGAACAAAGAGGTAAGGGGCCATAGGATCACCTTGCTTGAGTCCTCTCCTGGCCTTAACCCACAATATTCTTGCCCAATTTTAATAGTGAATTGGCAATAGGTGATACACTCCCTAATCCATCTCACCATAATGGGGTGGAAATTCAGCTCTTCAAGAAGCCTGAGCAGAAAGTTCCAATCGATGGTGTCATAGGCTTTTCTCAAATCAATTTTCATTGCGTAACGTGGACTAATATACTTCCTTTCATAAATCTTGACGGTGTCCTCGCAAACTGCAATTTTATGGCGAATACTTCATCCCTTAATAAACGCCCCCTTGTTGTTATCAACAATCTTATGGACTACATTCTGGCCACTGTCATTTTAGAAATGACCTTATAGATGACATTGCAACATGATATTGGCCTATAATGTTTAACAACATTGGCGTTTTCCACCTTAGGAATCAAAGCAATCACAGTATTCCCAAGCTCTTTAAGGATTCTACCACTAGAAAAGATGTAAGAACATGTTGGGACGATATTAAGGACGCCAGTCATTAATATCTAAACCAAGGACAATCGTCCCTTGTTTTGATAATGACAAACTCAAAGGTATTTGATATGTTGTCCAAGTGTTGAGCTCAGGTAAGTCCAATGGACGCACATGAGCGAAAAGGACAACAAGTGAACGAGAGTCCCTAACTCTGTAGGGACGCACTCCATCAGAACTTCCAAAGCTGAACGTAATTGGCGAAGTTCCTGCGTAGATAGGACGGTGTCCTCATCAAGAAGGGACGCGCGCCAAAATACGAATGAAGTTCAAATTCAAACCAAGGCCACTGCGAAATGATTACATCATACTTGGCCGTAGTCCTCAGAAGGAAGCTTCCCTTGTCTGGGCACGTGTAGACAATTTCAAGGATGTCGCTTTCCCAGCAATGGTGCCCTATCCACGCGGAGGCTTCCCAAGTGTCAACAGAGTTGAATTCCTCAAGTTGCTCATTGCACCATTAATGGAAGATCAAGGATCCTGCCAAGTCTCAGAGGACGCTAGAGGGCAAGAACCACTTCCGCTATAACTACCCTTCAAAGGGTATGCATAGCGGTGTGGACTTTGAAGAATTTCTCTCAAGCTCTCCAAAAGCATTCAAGTTCAAGAACGAAGAGCAAGGAGATCAAGTGAGCTTGAAGCAAGAGAAAGAAAGTCCAACCAAATCAAATCCAAAACAAATCACAAAATAGTTAGAGTTGTAGTTTGTCTCTCATAACGGATCGTGAGAGACGTGAGTGATAGGTTCCTTATAGCTAAGAGTGTTAGGTTACTTGTTAGGGGGAAATGAGTGTTACTAGTGAGACTAAGGACGAACACTTAGCTAAGAGAAGTGTAACGACTCGCCTAAGTTGTAAGAACTCTCTCTTAATAAGATAAGGACGGCTATTGAAAATCCTCCAAGCGGAGGTACAGGTTTACCCATAAGACTAGTTGGTCTTAGTGGGGTTCCTCTATAAATACTCGTGTCCATTATCGCATTCTGTTTTCCTGTTAAGTCTTATTCCGCTGCACTGAAGGACGCCCTTAACCTAGTTAAGGACGCCCATTGTAACAGACTTAGGATCGAACAGAACAACCTCAGAAAACTCTTACCAACCGTGGCCCAAGCACTTTTGAAAAATTGGGCATTAGATTCATCCAGGCATGGAGCCTTGTTCTTACTTATGCTACAAAGAGCTTTTCAAACATCCTCTTTGTTGAACTTAACTATCATGATGTCCCGGTCCTCATCATCAATCGTTATCCCATTTTGAATACTAAATATTGAGCTACCATGCGGCCTTACTTATTCCGCGGTGAAGCGTCGAGCACGAGAAGATAACTTTGAGAAGACGGATGGGCCCAATCGCCCTGAGAAAGCCAGGGCGGACGCACCCATCACCTTTGGTGACGCCGACAAGGGAGGGTTGGTTGGACCCCATCACGACGAACTCGTAATATTCCTCCACATTGGCAACGTCATGATGAAAAGAGTGCTCATCGACACCGGAAGTTCCACCAATTTGATGACCCTAGACGCCCTGAAGGGCATGGGCTTACCCTAGAATGATCTCGATAGAAAGCCCGTTCCTTTGGTGGGCTTAAGTGGCGAGTTGAAGCACACCCTGGGAGACGTTGTGCTCCCCACCTACGCCAAGGGAGTGAACGCTTAAGTCCGCTTTGCCGTCATGGAGTGCCCATCGTGCTATAACGGCATCATGGGGAGGCATTGGATACACGAGATGAAGGTGGTGGCGTCAACCTACCACCAGACGCTCAAATTCCCCACCCCGTGGGGAGTACACGAGATCAAAGGTGACCAGCGGTTGGCCCGTGATTGCTACAAGTCGGCTTTGAAGCCGGCGTCCGCCGGGAATGGTGCATAACAATTACAGAAGGCCCCCTCTGACCACACCAAAGCTGTTACCCCCGAAGAAGAAGGGGAAGAGGTGGCCTTGGACCCGGCCAACTGACTCGGGCAAAATCGTTGTTCCCTAATCAAAAATAAATCCCAAACATGCAAACACAAGTATAGCAAGCAAGCAAGGGGTCGAACCCAAAGGAATCAGTTTTGTTCAGATTTTATGTGGTTTTCATGCAAACAATCAAAGGGGGTTTTTGAAAGTTGGTTTCAATCAAAGTTATCAAGCAGAGTTTATTCAATCAATTCCACTTTATTAATCCGTTGATCATGAATTCATCCACCTCTTTATATGCTTAGGTCAATTCCAATCCCAATCTTTAGAAATCGCAAGTCCACGGTCCAAGCAATTCTGTAACCCTAGGCAAGGACGCTTAACCTAGAATTAGCATAGAGCACAGGGATAATAGGAAATCAAATCATGCAATCAAGCTACGAGTCTCATGCACAATTTAACCATTGAATACTCTTCCCTAAACTAGTCCACGGTCCTAGAATAGAGTTGTTTCGAGAATAGGAAAGATGCATAGACAACAACCAATCCTAATTCAAATAATAGATCTAAGTCAATCAAACAAGTTGATCAGGCTCATAAAATCAAACATAGATCATGGGATGAAGCACAAGAGTATCAATAAAGACCTAAGGATAAAGAGGTTACCAGAATTTCACAACTTCATAATAAAGCTTCCTTGATTGAATAAACTCCAGATGAGAGTTAGTTCTCCATTACAAAGAAAACTCTAGTATTTTATTGAATTACACTTGATTGATAAGAAAATTGGATATCCCTAAAAACCTAGAAAGGTTCCCCTTATATAGCCCTCAAGATCACCCTTTTCGGACCACATAAGATAGGAAACCGAAAGATAAGAAAGGAAACAAGATAAAAACGCCACGATCTCGTCAAATCCGAAGTCGGCTACCACCGCGACCGCGCCAGGAGATCCGCGCCCGCGACGGCCTTCGTACGGTCAAACCGGGTTCAGCTGCTACCGCGGCCGTGCCAGAGGCACCGCGTCCGCGGCCTTCACGGGTTAGATCGGTTCGAACCTCCACTCCACCGCGCCCGCGCCATGTGTAACGCGTCCGCGATATCCATGCAGTGGCGATTCTTCGTCTTTAAGCTCGTTAACTCTTGATTCTTCAAATCTTGTGTCTTCGGTCTTGATATTACAATAACGCTCAAAACTAACCTAAAACACTCTCAATATAGCTCTAAAATACAAGAGATAACCCATACAAAGTAGAGCGAATCAAATTCCCCCATACTTAGATCTTGCTCGTCCTCGAGTAAGCTTAAAATAAATATAATAAGGCAGCACATCTAAGATCTCAGGAAATATAAGGGAAGATAAAAACACTCAACTCACAACCCGGAACCCATAAATATAGAGAAATCATGAGCATAAAACAATGAAGCTCAAACACACACCTCACAACAAGATATATCACTCAAGCTCTAAAACATGAAAGAGAGCAACCTAGGATCTACCCAAATATAACATGTAAGCCCCAAAGTCCCCAAGCAAGAATGATCCTAAAACACTCAAATTTTACCGCTCAATTCTGCTTAGGCGCCCTTTCGGGTTTTCACCTAACCGCTCTTTTCATTTTTCTCAAGGTGTGCTCACCAAAACTCACAATCACTCATAAACCTCTTATTACCCCAGCCTAATGCTGGTCCGGGTTACCTGCTTATTACCTGAGCCGCCCTTTCGGGTTTTCGACTCATCCCAGGATTTATATGCCTTTTTTCAATTTTTTATGGCTTTTTCTATCTTTTTCCTTTCGTTTCCTTTCTTTCTTTTATTATGCAAAAAATATGGTGCAAGTGCTCCATGAAAAGAAGAAAATCAAAAATCTGAAGCAAATATCTAGCTACTCTAACTAGGATAAGAGAATGTGAGTACGCCTTCCCCCATACTTAAATCCTTCATTTTCCTCAATGAAGCAAAGAGAAAGGATAGAAGCAAGGAGAAAGGAAATCAGAAGACTCACAAACGATGAAGAGAGCTGGAATGGAAGAACTCTTCATAATGAAAGCTTCGTACTTCCAATCGGTTGGCAAACCGCGGGCGCGGCACTAGGGACGCGGGCGCGTAATGTATGCAGAGAGGCAAAGTCATCATCGGGGAAACGCCGCGGGCGCGGCCAGTGGGGCGCGGACGCGGATCTCGTGCAGGAACAATGTCTTGACTTCGTCTTAAAAAGCGTGATGTGTAGGAACCCTTCGTATCCTGGCTCGTCTTCTTGGAAGATGGATCAATACTCGAACTCGAGCTGTGGAGAAAAGAACTCCCGGGGGAACAAAGCTCCCCCATACTTAGGCTTTTACACATAGCCAAAGAATGGAAAGTACAAAGATGGATGGAAAGAAGAAATAGAATGGTGGAAAGATAGAAGATGGAATAGAAAAGATATAGATGGATGGAAAATATAGAGGTAGAATGTGACCAAGAAGTCATCTTTTTTTTTTCTTTCTTTTTTCAAAATAAAAACGAGCTAAAACCGAGACGCAGTATGGTTGCCGCGAGCACGGGCTAGTACCTGTTCGTCGGGGCGCGCTGACGGTCCACCGTGGGCGCGGCCAAGGAGGCGCGGGCGCGGTTTCACGCCAGGCGTGTCCTTTCGGACCTAATACCTGCATGTCAGCTAGAAACACAAGCAAATCCTAAGCTAGGAATGGAAAAACAATCTATCTAATCCTTGGGTTGCCTCCCAAGCAGCGCTTTTGTTTAATGTCGTTGGCTCGACATGGATATGATCAATACGGGTCCTCATCAACATCAAGTCGGACCGTGTTGCCATCATGGGATATGTAAAGAGATCCATTGGCAACGTCAATGACCGTGTTGGCGGTTTTCACGAATGGACGACCAAGTAAGAGAACCGGGTCGTACCGCCCTTCGCCTATCTCCATCACATAGAAATCTGCAGGAAAGATCAAACCCTGCACCTACACTAGAACATCCTCAACTAACCCTTTCGGGCTCACATTAGAGTGGTCAGCCAATTCAATAACAATATCAGATTTCTTCAAAGGACCAAGGCCTAACCTATCATACATGCAAGCTGGAAGAACATTAATGGAGGCACCTAAATCTAGCATAACACGCTCAATTTTAGTTTCTCCAATAGTGACAAGGACGGTGAATCTTCCTGGGTCTGAGCATTTTTTAGGCAATTGTTTCTGGAGTAGGGAATTACAAGTCTCAATTTTGCTATCTTGAGTTTTTTCCACTAGAGCTACCTTCTTAATTTTAGGACTGGTCCTATTCTTTCTTCTTATGGTGCATAGCTCTTTCATGAATTTAGCAAAACGAGGGACACTTTGAATGAGATTAAGAAGAGGAACATTTACCCGACAATTGGCAAAGGTCTCGAAGAGTTCCTTGTCATGTGCCGGCTTCCTTGTGTCCTTGAGAGCCTCGGGGAATGGAGGAGAAGGCTTGTAGGAATCCAATGGTGGCAAGGGCTGAGCCACATAGCCGTCATCCTCTTCCACTGCTGGAGCTTGGTTCTGTCTCGGAGAGCTTGGGCGAGGAGGTGAGTAGTTCTTGAAAGCATAGTCGAGCAAAGCCTCGAAATTCTTTTCTGCCTCCTTACCGTGGGCGCGGCCTGGGCTCCGCGGGCGCGGATCGCGATGGCTCTCGTGCTCCGGAAGTCCTGTGGGATTTCCGCGGACGCGGCTTGGACTCTGTGGGCGCGGAATCGATGCAGGGGCTTCGTCCTCTTGGGCAGTCACCCCGGCGCGGCCGCGGCCAGGGGAGCGCGGGCGCGGTACGTCACCAGTGGGTGATGTCCGGCTCGCCAATGTTTTACCGCTCCTCAAATTCATGGCACTCACATTCTCCTTGTGATTGAGCGGTTGAGAGGGAAGTTTCCCGCAATCCTTAGACTCGAGCCTATTGATCATGGTAGCAAGTTGGCTCAGCTGAGTCTCAAGATTCTTTACAGCGGCTCTCGTCTCTTGTGTTGGGACAATGTTAAGGACGCCTTCAGTAATTAACATTGTGCCTAGCGTCCCTTAGTTTTGATATGACAAACTCGTCTTGATCTAATAAAGTTGTCCAAGTGTTTCAGGAACGCACGTTGAAAAGGACAACAAGTTGAGGATTAGGTAGCCGTCCTCAGGAAGTGAGGACGCTACATCCTTCAGTGAACGGCTTGGTAAAATACAAACAAGGACACCGTCCTTAATCATTACACTGGAGTCCTTCAAAGCTGGCCGACAAAGTGACATCACCAGACAAGCTTTGATCATGATCTCCACGTGGAAGAAGATCCCGCATCCAAGCCTAACGGAATTGCCAGTAGGCTTCCTTGATCATCAGAACAACACGTGGAAGCCGATTACTGTTGCAACGTCCCCAAGGGCATGATCGTCAGAGTTAAAGTTGCCCTTTCCCAATGCCACTATAAATACTCCCTAGAGTATTTATTGTGATGTGACGCTTGAGAGAATATTCAGAGAATTTATCAAGTCGCTCAAGAACACCAAGAACACCAAGAACAAACTCAAGAACAAGTGAGACTTAGGTGTTAGATCGAGCGAGAAGCGTTCAACAAAACCACAAACTGTTTGTAATAGAAAAGAACAAAAAGAGTGAGAGAGTCCTTACGACGAACTGTAAGGACGAGGTGATAGTTTCTTTTAGAGATTAAGTTAGGTTACTCTACCGGCTTAAAGGGGTTGTTACTAGTGGACTTAGGGACGCCAGTCTAAGTGCCAGAGAAGTGTGACTGCTCGCCAGTGTATTGTAAGGAAACTTAATAAGAAAGGAAAAATCTATTACAAAATCCTCCAAGGAGGTAGAGGTTTACACTCAAGGACTAGTTGGTACTTGAGTGGTTCCTCTATAAATCAAAAGCGTTCTTTACTTATTTCCTTAACCTGTTTAGTCCTTTGATTTCCGCTGCGAACCAAGGAAGTCCTTGATTTTTATTAAGGACATCCTGGTGAAGGACGACCTTAACTCTGTTAAGGACGCCCTTGTATTTCTGACTAACGATCCAACAATTGGTATCAGAGCAGGCGCTCTAGATTCTTACTGAGTTGCAGGTTAAGATGGTGGACATGGAACCCATTGGAATCTCATTCGTAAAGCCTCCACGCCTGACGGACGGCCATTTCAACCGCTGGAAAATTAGATTTGAGAATTTCTGCAGAAGCACAAATTATCAATGCTGGAAGGTAATTATGAAGGGTGATCTCAAAGTTCCTGAAGACAAGAAAGACAAGGAGGATGAATGGGGTCCTGATGAATTCAAGCTTATGGAAACGAACGCTAAGGCTATATGCTTCCTTCAAGCATCTCTCTGTGAAAGGGACGCCATCAGAGTCAGCAATTTGACTACGGCAAAAGAACAGTGGGAAGCTCTCGAAAAGTACCACATAGGAACAGCTGAGATGAAGGAAGATGTCAAGCTTGAAATTAAAAAGGAGTTCTATGCCTTCAGAATGCTGCCTAGTGAATCTGTAAAGGACTACTCAAGTCGCTTTGAAGCCCTTGTGACCAAAATGCGAAACTTGGGTATCCCAGAAGCTGAAGTCTCAATGAGGAACAGAGTTGGAATAGTCATTGATGGACTCACAGGAAAGTGGAACTTTGATAGAACCACGTTCAAAGAAAACACCGCTAACAAGACCCTGGATATGGAAGAGATCTATGGGAAGCTTAGGGGTTATGAAGCAAGAAGGGAAGCCGATTTGGCTGAATTGGCAAGAAATCCTCAAACAGATATTGCATTGATGACCTCAACACCAGAGTACGCTGAGTATCTTCGTCGTCAACAAGAACTTGCTATGATGGTGGAAGCCAACAAGAATGAGAACCGTGAAAAGATGCGAGTTCAAGCTGTGAAAGAAAGAGAAAGCAAGTCTAAGGAACAGCTTGAAGAAGAGGAAGGAATTGCTCTTTTTAACAAAGTTCTGCGTTCTTTTGGAAAAAGAAGCAAATATTTCAACAAGCACAGAATGCCCAAGAAGGAAAGTCCCAAGTACACAGAGGCAGAGATGAAGGAACTTACTTGTTATAAATGTAACAAGAAAGGACATTTTGCTAAAAGGTGTACAACAGGAATGTCTTCAAAGGATATGAAGACAAAGGCACTCATTGGAGCGTTTGCTTCTGCATGGGATAACGTGAGTTCTGATGATGAAGAACCCGATGAAGAAGAGGCCTACATTGTTCTTGAGGACGCCTTCGAAAATGATCAAGTGGCTTTCATGGCGATGGAGGACGCCACAGTTGATGAGGAGGACGCTCCTAAATTTGAAAATGAGGTAACCCGTGAGTCTATGATGAAATCCTTAGAAAGTTGTTCTAAAACTAAACTCATAAAACTCATTGGAAAAATCATGGAAGAAAGTGTGTGTATGCAAAAGAGAATGGATGAACTGGAACTTGAAAATGAAAACATTGTTGTTGAATGTGAAAATTACAGTACTATGTCTATTCAACTAGAGTCCTCATGTGAAGAAGTTAAATCTCTGAAAACTGAAGTAATGTGTCTCAAGCTAGAGAACGCTAATCTTAGGGATGAAATCAAAGTGCTAGGAAAGAGTCCTGTAGTTGAAGAAGTTAGACCTATGATGTTTGTCCCAGCCAAAAGGGGACTAGGATATGAGTCTGATTCTAAGAACTCTCTTCCAAGTGACTTTGAGGCTAGTAAATCCACAGAACTTGAGCAAGAGAGGGAGAAAACTAGGAATCTTCTGGATAGAATTAGAGTCCTAGAGAGTGGAGAGAAAGGAGAAGAGGACTACTATACTAACTCCACTGGTCATAGGATTTACAAGAAAATTGCTAAAGAGAAAGGTTCTAAAGTTTGCAACTCTCCAAAGATGAAACAAAACAGGATCCAACGTCCCAATAAGAAGTACTACCTCGGTACTTACTATAGGACGTGTTGGTATTGTGGTCAAGGAGATCACTACAAGTATGAGTGTTTGAAACTGAAGGACGACATTGAAAAGGGAAAAGCTGCTAGGACTAACATTGAAAATGATAAGTCCGTCCCTAATAATAAGTCTAGGCGTTCTAGACGTTCTAAGAGTTCTTTCCGCAGATATGCTACTTCAAATGACGTGAACATAAATGACTACATGCCAGAACCAGAGTTTTATTTCTGTAACGAACCAGGTAAGGGACACCTTGCCT
The DNA here is from genome assembly GCA_934048045.1 of Polygonum aviculare. Classification (NCBI taxonomy): domain Eukaryota; kingdom Viridiplantae; phylum Streptophyta; class Magnoliopsida; order Caryophyllales; family Polygonaceae; genus Polygonum; species Polygonum aviculare. Next base: position 7,002,284 of record OW204027.1, read on the forward strand.
GGGTCGCCAAAAACTAACTTTGTTTTGGCAGGTGGAAGTGAGGGGACGCCCATGGATCATCGATAGTGGCGCCTCAAATCATATGACAGGAAGCCAGATCCATCTCACTTCTATCCAGAGTAGTGCCACGGGAGGGACGGTCTCGTTTGGCAATAAGGGCAAGGGAAAGATCAAAGGGACGGGGACTGCTATTCTCAATCCGTCCATCAAAGCAACAAATGTCAGTCTTGTTGAAGGACTTGGTTTCAATCTCCTGAGTGTTTCCCAAATGTGTGACCAAGGTGAAAATTTAGTCACATTTGACTCAAAGGAGTGTCTCGTGATCAACAAGAAGTCAAACAAAGTGGTTCTCAAAGGAGTTCGCCAGAACAATGTCTACATCTTCAATCAAGAGTTCAAGCCGAAATCTGAGCTGTGCCTATCTGTTTCAAAGGAGGACGCTGACCTTTGGCATCGTCGTCTTGGACATGCTGGACTGAGCACAATCCTCAAACTGCATCAAAGAAATCTTGTGAAAGGACTTCCTCAAATTGATCCTGAGAAGATTGAACTATGTGAAGCATGTATTAAAGGGAAGCAAACAAGAACGTCCTTCAAATCTAAGAACGAAGTCAGCACAAAGAAACCTTTGGAACTCCTTCATATGGATCTTTGTGGGCCAATGAAGACGTTGAGCCATGGTGGAAAGAGGTACATTTACGTTCTTGTAGATGATTTTTCTCGTTTCACTTGGGTTCTTTTCTTGGCTTCCAAAACAGATTGCTTCAATGCGTTTAAAGTCTTCATCAAACAAGTGGAAGTTGCCTTGGAGACGTCTCTTAAAGCCATAAGATCAGACCATGGAACGGAGTTTCAGAATTCAGAGTTCCTGGCCTTCTGTGATCAACATGGTGTCTCGCACAATTTTTCAGCTCCAAGGACTCCTCAACAAAATGGTGTTGTGGAAAGAAAGAACAGGACGCTGGAGGATATGGCACGGACTATGCTTTTAGCCAATAGCGTCCCTATGTACTTCTGGGCGGAAGCTATTGCTACAGCTTGTTATATCATCAATCGTGCCATGATCCGTCCGCTGCTCAAAAAGACGTCCTATGAATTGTTGAATGGAAGGAAGCCTCGCATTGATTATCTCAGAGTATTCGGATGCAAGTGCTTTGTTCACAACAATGACAAAGAACGACTTGGAAAGTTTGATGCAAGGAGTGATGAAGCTATATTTCTTGGATACTCTCTAACCAGCAAAGCATATAGAGTTTTCAACAAAAGGACTCTAAAGCTTGAGGAGAGCATTCATGTTGTGTTCAAGGAGAGCGTTTCTCATAAAGAAAAACCAAATAAGAAAGAGCGCTCTTCCTCACAACAGCAGGACGATTCTGAAGACGAAGCTGATTTTGGGTCCTCTGGAAAATATTATGTTCCCAAGGACGCCACTCCAAATCCTGAAGAAGTCTCAGTGGACGTTCCTAGTATTATTGAAGGAGTTCTCTCTCAAAGTGAATCTCCATTTCAACAAGATGTGGCTGAATCAAGTATGCAAGGTCAAGGTGTGGACGCTCTCTCTGAGGGGGAACACACCGAGGACGCCTCTTCAAAAGATGAAGTTGATCCTAGGTTTGCTCAACTATTTCAAAGAGAGTCCCGTTTCTCAAGATATCATCCAACTTCTCAGATTGTCTCCGATCCAGCTCAAGGAGTTCAAACCAGATCAGCTGCAAGCAAGTCCCAAAGTGCAAATTTAGCCTTCTGTGCGTTCAACGCCTTTGTGTCTATGATAGAACCAAAGAATATCAAAGAAGCACTTCAGGACGCTGATTGGATCCAAGCAATGCAAGAAGAACTTAACCAGTTTGAAAGGAACAAAGTTTGGACACTCGTCCCTCGTCCCAAAGGGAAAAATATCATAGGGACGCGCTGGGTGTTCCGAAATAAGCTCGATGAAAGTGGTCGTGTGTCAAGGAACAAGGCAAGACTTGTGGCTCAAGGATTCAAGCAAGAGGAAGGCATTGATTATGATGAAACCTTTGCTCCCGTTGCTAGAATTGAGGCCGTTCGTCTTCTCATTGCCTTTGCCGCACACAAAGGATTCAAGCTATTTCAGATGGACGTCAAAACTGCTTTTCTAAATGGAAAACTCAAGGAAGAGGTGTATGTTGCTCAACCGCCTGGTTTCGAGGACGCCTCTCATCCAGATTATGTGTACTACTTAGACAAAGCTCTCTATGGACTCAAGCAAGCTCCTCGTGCATGGTACGACAGGTTTGCGTCCTTTCTTCTGTCTAATGGCTACACAAGAGGTTCAATTGATAAAACTTTGTTCATTAAGAAAGTTCACAAGGACATTTTAATTGCCCAAGTCTATGTTGATGATATAGTCTTTGGTAGTACTAACATGAAACTTGTAGATGAGTTCAAGTCCTTAATGAGTAGTGAATTTGAAATGTCTCTTATTGGAGAACTCACCTTCTTCCTGGGACTTCAAATCAACCAACTCAAAGATGGGACGCGCATTCATCAACAAAAATATGTCCGCGAAATGCTGGAGAAATTTGGGATGAATACGTCCAAGCCAATGGCAACACCTTGTTCCCCAAATTCACGTCTTTATGCAGATGAACAAGGGAAGGACGTTGATCAGAAACTATACAGAGGAATGATCGGCTCTTTGCTCTATCTGACCGCAAGCCGTCCAGACATCATGTTTGCAGTTTGCTTATGTGCACGTTTCCAGGCAAATCCAAAGGAGTCCCACATGCAAGAAGTCAAGAGGATCTTTCGCTACCTCAAAGGACGGGACGATCTTTGCCTTTGGTATCCCAGGAAGACGTCCTTCAACCTAGTTGGCTACTCTGACGCTGACTATGCTGGACATGTCATTGATAGAAAAAGTACTTCAGGAATGGCACAGTTTCTTGGTTCATGCCTAGTCTCATGGGGATCTAAGAAACAAAACTCTGTGGCGCTTTCAACTGCGGAAGCTGAGTACGTTGCTGCTGCCTCGTGCTGCTCACAAGTTATTTGGATCAAGTATCAACTTGAGGACTATGGTATATCTCTTGAAACTATTCCTATTTTGTGTGATAATACCAGTGCCATAGAAATTGCTAAGAATCCCGTTTTTCATTCTCGCACAAAACACATTCATATAAGACATCATTTCTTGCGTGATAATGTGGAACTAGGAATTATTAGCATGGGACATGTAAGGACTGAGGACCAAATAGCTGATATCTTTACGAAAGCACTTGATAGACGTCCTTTTGAGCATCTCAGGCTGCTCTTAGGGATGATAACCTTTAAGTAGCAAGTCCCGTTCTGCTATTCCCTCAATGCTTGGCTATGGTTAGTTGATTACATAATTGCTAAGTACTTTATGCATAAATATCACTTTTGCAAGAACGCTAGTCTAAAACTGCTGTGTGCATATCATGAGAACGCCTTTGAATTTCTCTTTTTGTCTTGAAAAAGAGTTGCCCTGATCACCCAACCCTCATTATAAGCCGAAATGATGGGAACTCTAAGCTTTCCCTAGCCGAGAACTTTGCAAAAGCGTCCTATGATCTTCACTTTTCTTTACGGGACGTACTTGCATAGTTTTCAAATTGGTTCCTAAGGTGATCCCAGGAAGGATGTGTAAATTCTGTGAACGCCAGTTATAATCTGAGTTGAGGACGCCAGTACAGGTTCATTCGGAACGCGCCCTTTTTGGAAGTTGAACAGTTGCCGTTTGAATTTTGAAATGAGGAAGTTACCAGCGTGCCCCTCACCAACCTCCTATATATACATTGATTAAAACGGCTGTCAGAACTTTCGCACGCTAAAATCTCAAAGCTCCGTTTTGCTCTGACTTCTCTCTAGACTTCCGGCAACTTCTCTCTAGCTTTCCGATCAGTGTCCGACGAACTCTCTCCGATCAGATCAGAATGTCAAAGGTCATGAATTCTTCTGGTTCGTCCTTGAGTGGGAAGCGAAAACGTTTTGCTAAGAGGAGTTTTTACGTCGAAGGTCCTCCAGAAATTCAGATCGACGAAATCTTGAAGGACTTCATCGATACAAAGCCACGCACTCTCTATGTGGCAGTAGTAAACTACATGAAGGACTGCAAGGATCAAGTCCGTCTTCGAAATCTGAGGACGTTCTTGGATCGATTTGTGGTGCCCGTTCTAAGGAAGACAGGGGGAATGGACGCCCCTTTCTGTGGAGGCACCAACATCTTCTTAGAGGCGTTCCAAGGTCAAGACTGGAGGATCCCCTTGATTGAATCCATCCCCGACCTTTCAAATGCCCGATTTGTGGATCTTCCCGTTACATCATCAAAGAAACGGTTAGTGAAACCTAAGTCCAATCCTTTTTCTCCTTCATCCCTTCCCCGATCTACTCCCCCTCCATCTCGTCTTATCCACTCCTCTCTCCCACAAAAGGCTTCCTCCTCCCAACCCACAAAAATCTTTGACCGTTTTCCAACCAATGTGGAGGAGCGAACAAAGTTCAAACATGATCGTCCCCACTCTAAACCCCTCAAAAGGCGAAAGCTCGCCAAGGCCAAGCCAAATCCCATTCCTCTTGACACCCCTTCCTCCTCCCCTTCTCCAATCGATATTCTCGACCCGTCCATGCCTGACCCTACCCTTCTCCAACTACAACAGGCCTTCCCTGATGTGGACATCTCCCCTTCCCTATCTCCTCAAAATTCCCCTTCCCCCTCTGCCCCTCCAACTCCCATATCAAGGGGCCACTCAGCTGAAAGGGACGACTCTATAGAAGCGGAGTTTGGCTCTGCTCAATCTGAGGAGATCTCTACAACTGTCGTCCTGGATGAGCTCACACGACAACAGATCGCTGAGGACGAAGAGCTGTGTCGCAAAATTGCAAATCAACGCGACAATGTTGTACAAGAGGACGCTCTCTCTCTCGATGAGCAACTCTCTGCGGACGCTCTTGAGACTCCACCATGGGAAGCCGTCCCAATGGACGCGGGAGACAAGTCTGCTCCCAAAGGAAAAGGTGGAAAGCGTCCACGAAAAACAAAGGCGTCCAAGGATGCAGCTGGTCCATCTGAGGGACAAGCTGATGAAAATCTCCAGGAAGGAGATAATGATGGAGAAGAAGAAGAGGACGATGAAGAAGACAACGAGGACGGTACTTCTGGTCCGCCTAAAAAGAAAAGCAAGAAGTCTGAGCAGATTCTTCCTCCTCTTGTCTATGATGAAGCCTTCCTTAGCCAGTTTTCTGAGGCCAAGGATCTCGTTGATCTTCTCAAAGTTCAAGGGTGGCTCAAGCTTTCAGAAGAGAACGTCAAAGTTGATCCCAAACTTGTGCAGGATTTCTATGATTCTCTCAACATCAACATCGAGAATGGCACAGGGACGTTCTTGGCAAATGGAGAGTCTGCTACTTTCTCTGAGAAGACAGTCCGCCAGCTGATGGGGCTTGACAAACAACGTCCTGGACCTGAGGCCTTGCACAGAGTCCCAGCAAGTGGTTTTGGCATCGAAGGCGAGGCACTAAATGACTTATTTCGGAGAATCTTCAATGGGAAGACTCCAGATGCAAATGACCGGGTTGCCTCCGTCCTGTCTCACACTGGTGCTATGGCACACTATCTGATCTGCAGGACTATCGTCCCCAGGCAGGAGAAGAAATCTATTGTTCAGACCATCGATTGCTTGCTGCTGGACGCCTTCCTTCAAGGCAGAAAGATCAACTTAGCCAGAATAATGATCGAGCACATGGCTAAGTGCACAAAGAAGAATCATGCTCTTCCCTACCCAGGTTTGGTGAAAGCCTTGCTGATTGAAAATGATGCTTACTCACCTGGCGAGGAAATCTCCTTGGGATTGCCATGGGATCAAAAGTATGGCGTCCTGGAGATAAAGCACAGCCTTGAGCTTCCCTCCATCAGGAAGCAAATTGAGAAAGAAAGAAAAGAAGCTGAGAAGAAAAAGAAAGAAGAAGAGGCTGCGAAAAGAGCTGAAGAGAAAAGACTACGGCAGGAAGCTGCTAAGAAAGCTGCTGAGGACGAGCGTGCTCGTCAAGAAGCCGCAAAGAAAGGGAAGACTGTTGCTCCTGAGCCTCCCCTAATAATTGACACTGAGGAAGAACGTGCTGCTCGCTATGCTGAAGTTGATCAGTTGTCGTCCTTCTTTCACGCTGATCAGATGGACTTCAACTTTTCGCCTTCTCATCTTCCTCCTATTCAACAGCCGTCCTACTTTCAGTGCTCCCCTGCTCCGTCAAATACAGAAGCTTACTCTGAAAAGCAGCTGTACGCCCTCATCCTTAACAATCAGAATGTTCTAGCGCAACAAGGGAACGCCATCATTCAACAGAACAACGCTGCCATGCAACAGAACTACCACTATTTTCAAGCAGTTAAGACTCAGAACGACTTGATTAAGCTGCTTGTTCAGTCGATTCACAGGGATAGTACAGAGGGAGACACTCAAGAAGAAGAGGAACCTGCTGCGACGGACGCCAATGTCAATGATCAAAGCCGTCCTGCTGGATCACCTCCCACCTAACCCTTTATTCCCTCATTATTTTGCCTGTGCTTCTTTTGTTTCTCAAACACTTGTCTGATTGTCTGTAATGACTATATTTCGTTTCAATGGCAACTCTTGTGTTTGTGTGCATATGTGTGTTTAAGCGTATTCTTGCCTCTAATTGTGATTTTGTGCTATCGTCCTTAAGCTAACTTGTTATCCTTTTCGATGATGCCAAAAGGGGGAAGTGTAGTTTTGCAGAGATGCGCTCTTAATAGTTATCTAGAATAAACAAGTGTTAAGGAGAAATTTCAGTGAAAGGAACTAAGTTTAACAGGGACGCTATTTAAGAAAGAAATTTTTGATCTAGAAAGCCGTCCCTTCCCTAAAATCCAAAAGGAAGATTAGATCAAGTATTGAAAACTTGTGCCTATAGATTATTTCTAAGTGTTGAAAGGACGCTCTTTGAGTTTTCAAAGCATGCTAGAGCTTAAGTGCAAAATGTTTATTGCCCAGAGTTTGTCATCATCAAAAAGGGGGAAACTGTTGGGACAATGTTAAGGACGCCTTCAGTAATTAACATTGTGCCTAGCGTCCCTTAGTTTTGATATGACAAACTCGTCTTGATCTAATAAAGTTGTCCAAGTGTTTCAGGAACGCACGTTGAAAAGGACAACAAGTTGAGGATTAGGTAGCCGTCCTCAGGAAGTGAGGACGCTACATCCTTCAGTGAACGGCTTGGTAAAATACAAACAAGGACACCGTCCTTAATCATTACACTGGAGTCCTTCAAAGCTGGCCGACAAAGTGACATCACCAGACAAGCTTTGATCATGATCTCCACGTGGAAGAAGATCCCGCATCCAAGCCTAACGGAATTGCCAGTAGGCTTCCTTGATCATCAGAACAACACGTGGAAGCCGATTACTGTTGCAACGTCCCCAAGGGCATGATCGTCAGAGTTAAAGTTGCCCTTTCCCAATGCCACTATAAATACTCCCTAGAGTATTTATTGTGATGTGACGCTTGAGAGAATATTCAGAGAATTTATCAAGTCGCTCAAGAACACCAAGAACACCAAGAACAAACTCAAGAACAAGTGAGACTTAGGTGTTAGATCGAGCGAGAAGCGTTCAACAAAACCACAAACTGTTTGTAATAGAAAAGAACAAAAAGAGTGAGAGAGTCCTTACGACGAACTGTAAGGACGAGGTGATAGTTTCTTTTAGAGATTAAGTTAGGTTACTCTACCGGCTTAAAGGGGTTGTTACTAGTGGACTTAGGGACGCCAGTCTAAGTGCCAGAGAAGTGTGACTGCTCGCCAGTGTATTGTAAGGAAACTTAATAAGAAAGGAAAAATCTATTACAAAATCCTCCAAGGAGGTAGAGGTTTACACTCAAGGACTAGTTGGTACTTGAGTGGTTCCTCTATAAATCAAAAGCGTTCTTTACTTATTTCCTTAACCTGTTTAGTCCTTTGATTTCCGCTGCGAACCAAGGAAGTCCTTGATTTTTATTAAGGACATCCTGGTGAAGGACGACCTTAACTCTGTTAAGGACGCCCTTGTATTTCTGACTAACGATCCAACATCTTGGTTCTCCTTCAAGAGGGCAGTAATAGCGTCATTTTGAGACGGAGTGGACGCTCTCGGGGCAAAGTTATTGGACCGGAATTGTTGTTGCTGGCCCTGAGAAGCGTACTGCTGCTGTTGCTGCGGTGGGTCCTACTGCTGCTAGTTGCTCCACCTCATATTAGGATGGTTTGCCCACCCCGGATTGTAGGTGTTAGAATAAGGATCATTTCGGGGTCGGGGCGCACCATAGTTGCCAATAGCATTGACCGACTCCTCAGTCTCTTGAATGGAAGGGCATTGGTCGGTGTGGTGGCTCACGTCATAGTAAAGACCGCAAGCGTTGACTTGCTGCGTCGTCCTCTTCGTGAGGAATTGCTTCATATGATCCTTGAGCTCCCTTACTTCAGCATTCAGGGACTCATTCACCACGCTCACGGACCTCACATTGGTCCTGGACCTTTGGTTGCGGGCTTGTTCCGCCAGAATCTCCACCTTCTGAAAAGCTGCGGCGGGGGTCAAGTTCTCGTAACTACCCCCACAAGATGCATTAACGAGCATCTTGTCATTGTCGCAGAGTCCCTCAATGATGTAGCAAATAAGATCTTTGGCTTGGTAGCCATGATAGGGACAACTTGCGATGAGCCTCTTGTAGCGCTCATAATAGTCGTAGAGGTTCTCGTCTTCCCCTTGCTCCAAACTGCTGAGTTGCTTCTTAATAGATGTTTGTTTGGAAGCGGGGAAGTACTTCTCAAGAAACGCCTTCTTCATGGCCGCCTAAGTAGTGATAGAGCCTGGCACCAAATAAAGGAGCCAATCCTTGGTGGTATCTTCAAGAGAGAAGGGGAAAGCCCGGAGCTTGATTTGATCCTCCGTCACACGAGTGGGCTTCATACTCACGCATACTGCGTGAAACTCAGTGAGATGCTTGTTCGGGTCCTCACCGCTTAACCCATGGAATTTGGGCAAGTGGTGGATGAGGCCAGACTTGAGCTCGAACTTCACACCCTCCCCGAGTTCGGGGAACTGAATAGCGAGCTGCTGTTGCTGGAGATCGGGCGCCGTGAGTTGGCGAATAGTTTGCTCCACCATGGCATTTTCTGGTTCAGAGTCAGAGAGAGAGAAAGATTCAAGAAGATTGTAGGAGGTAGAAGGTCTGGGGGCGCTCCTTATCTTCCGAATAGTCCTGTCGATTTCTGGATCAAAGCGAACAGGAGAAGTATTAGTAGACCGGGTACGGACCATGTGATAGGTCCGAACCCAAAGGGTCGTTCTGCGTACAAACCGCGGGCGCGGTTTGGGCGCAGAACGCGAAAACACACAGAAATCAAACAAGAAAAAGATTCCCCGGCAACGGCGCCAAAATTTGACTCGGGCAAAGTCGTTGTTCCCTAATCAAAAATAAATCCCAAACATGCAAACACAAGTATAGCAAGCAAGCAAGGGGTCGAACCCAAAGGAATCAGTTTTGTTCAGATTTTATGTGGTTTTCATGCAAACAATCAAAGGGGGGTTTTGAAAGTTGGTTTCAATCAAAGTTATCAAGCAGAGTTTATTCAATCAATTCCACTTTATTAATCCGTTGATCATGAATTCATCCACCTCTTTATATGCTTAGGTCAATTCCAATCCCAATCTTTAGAAATCGCAAGTCCACGGTCCAAGCAATTCTGTAACCCTAGGCAAGGACGCTTAACCTAGAATTAGCATAGAGCACAGGGATAATAGGAAATCAAATCATGCAATCAAGCTACGAGTCTCATGCACAATTTAACCATTGAATACTCTTCCCTAAACTAGTCCACGGTCCTAGAATAGAGTTGTTTCGAGAATAGGAAAGATGCATAGACAACAACCAATCCTAATTCAAATAATAGATCTAAGTCAATCAAACAAGTTGATCAGGCTCATAAAATCAAACATAGATCATGGGATGAAGCACAAGAGTATCAATAAAGACCTAAGGATAAAGAGGTTACCAGAATTTCACAACTTCATAATAAAGCTTCCTTGATTGAATAAACTCCAGATGAGAGTTAGTTCTCCATTACAAAGAAAACTCTAGTATTTTATTGAATTACACTTGATTGATAAGAAAATTGGATATCCCTAAAAACCTAGAAAGGTTCCCCTTATATAGCCCTCAAGATCACCCTTTTCGGACCACATAAGATAGGAAACCGAAAGATAAGAAAGGAAACAAGATAAAAACGCCAAGATCTCGTCAAATCCGAAGTCGGCTACCACCGCGACCGCGCCAGGAGATCCGCGCCCGCGACGGCCTTCGTACGGTCAAACCGGGTTCAGCTGCTACCGCGGCCGCGCCAGAGGCACCGCGTCCGCGGCCTTCACGGGTTAGATCGGTTCGAACCTCCACTCCACCGCGCCCGCGCCATGTGTAACGCGTCCGCGATATCCATGCAGTGGCGATTCTTCGTCTTTAAGCTCGTTAACTCTTGATTCTTCAAATCTTGTGTCTTCGGTCTTGATATTACAATAACGCTCAAAACTAACCTAAAACACTCTCAATATAGCTCTAAAATACAAGAGATAACCCATACAAAGTAGAGCAAATCACCAACCCTGGCCGAACCATCCGACTCGGCTCCGACCTGGAGCCAGACACATGATCATCAATTGTGACTTTCTTGAGGCAACATATAGAATCCTTTGCTCGGTCCCATGCCGACATGGTGGGGATTGACGCTTCGGGCATTACCCCCAAGTTGAACGTGGACCCCACACACCCCCTGGTGCGGCAGAAAAGACGGAAGTTTGCGCCAGAAAGAAACCGGGTGGGGGACGATGAAGTGAAGAAACTGCTAGAAACAGGAAAGATAAATGAGGTCATGTACCCAGAATGGTTGGCCAACGTCGTGGTAGTGCCTAAGAAGAACATGAAGTGGAGAGTCTGCGTAGACTTCACGGACCTGAACAAAGCATGCCCTAACGACTCCTTCCCACTACCATACATCGACTTCATGGTCGACGCGACGGCCAGGCATGAACTCCTCACTTTCATTGATGCCTTCAATGGTTACAATCAGATTAAGATGGAGGAAGGCGATCAAGAAAAGACGGCCTTCATCACCACCCAAGGTACCTATTGCTACAAGGTCATGCCGTTCGGACTCCGGAACGCTGGCGCAACCTACCAGCGGCTGGTGAACCAAATGTTCCAAGACCAAATCGGGAAGACGATGGAAGTCTACATCGACGATATGCTCGTCAAAAGAAAGCATGCTCAAGACCACATCGCCCACATGGCAGAGGCTTTCACCATCTTGGACCAATACGGCATGAAACTCAAACCCGCGAAGTGTACCTTCGGAGTGAGATCGGGAAAGTTCCTGGGCTACATGGTCACGCAAAGGGGGATCGAGGCAAGCCCTGAGCAAGTGCAGGCCATCGCCAAGTTAAGATCCCCCGATGCGTCAAGGACGTCCAACAACTGACCGGTAAAATAGCGGCCTTGAACAGATTCATCTCCCGGTCGGCGGAAAGGTGCCACCTGTTCTATAAAGTCTTGAAGAAGAACAAGAGTTTCGCCTGGGAACCAAGGCATGAAGAAGCATTCCAAGAACTAAAAGCCTAGTTCGCCAACCCCTTGCTCCTCTCGAAGCCAGAAGTCGGCGAAACCCTGAAGTTGTACCTTTCGGTGACAGAAAGTGCCGTCAGCGGCGTCTTGGTCAAAGAGGAGGAAGGCCAGCAGCTACCAGTGTACTTCGTAAGTAAGACCTTGCAGTCGGCAGATAGTCGTTCCTCCCCTTTAGAAAAACTAGTCTTGACACTAGTAATGTGCTCACAAAAACTGAGACCGTACTTCGAGTCCCACACAATCGCCGTACAGACCACCTACCCGATGAAAATCGTGATGCATAAGCCAAAGACAACCGGTAGGATGGCCAAATGGGCGATACACCTGAGTGGATTTGACATTTTGTACGAGCCTCGGACGGTAATAAAGTCACAAGCTCTGGCCGACTTTGTGGCCGATTTCAGTCTTACCCTAGAAAGCCCGGCTCCAAATCAGATCGTGGCCACATCCGCTAGAGACGACTGCCGGAGTGGACTCTACACACCGACGGAGCATCGAACGTCAGGGGAGCGGGCATAGGGGTCGTACTGAATTCGACCAGGGGGGATAGTATAGCCCAAGCAGTCATGTGCGAATTTGAAGCCACCAACAACGAGGCCGAATACGAAGCCCTAGTGTTTGGCTTAGTGCTAGCGCGAGACCTCTGCATCCAGAAACTGAAAGTTAAGTTTGACTCGCTACTGTTCGTGAACCAAATCTCCGTAGAGTACGCAGCTAAAGACAGCCGGATGGCCGCTTATCTCGAGGTAGTCTGCGCCCTGAGGCGGCAGTTTGAGGACATTACCTTTGAGCAAGTACCTAGAGAGTAGAATACTCAGGCTGAGGCCCTAGCCAATCTAGCCTCTTCCATTGACCACCGGAAGTTTCGGGTCATACCCTTACTACATGTCACCCAACCTGCCATATCCACCACCGATCTGGAAAGTCGCCTAAAGTCTGTCCTGAACCTCGCCGACGCCCCCGCCGAAGAAACCCGAGAACCATCCCAAGAGGAACCTGAACCCTCACGCGACTCTGAAGAGTCTTGGATGAAATCTTACCTCTTATGGCTAGTGGATGGAATCCTACCCGCAGACAAGGCAAAAGCACGTATCCTCAAAATCAAAGCAGCCAGATTCACGGTCATAGAGGGCACCCCTATTCCATAAGTCCACCAGCGGGATCCTTCAGAGATGTCCAACTCAAGCTGAGACCACTAAGATACTAAAGGACATCCACGAGGGAGAATGCGGCAACCATACGGGGCAGAAGCTTAGCGAGCAAGATATTAGGCTACGGTTGGTACTGGCCGACGTTAAAGAAAGACGCTATCGAATACGCCAGACGATGTGACGCCTGCCAACAGCATGCCGCCACCTCTCACCAACCACCCGAGCCTTTACATCCTACCCTCACCCCTTGGCAATTCATGAGATGGGGTATGGATATCGTTGGAAAGCTCCCACCTTCTTCCGGACAGAAAGTGTTTTTCTTAGCCCTCACTGATTACTTTTCCAAGTGGATTGAAGTAGAGGTGTACAAAGAAATCAAAGATAAACAAGTGATAGCTTTCCTTAAGAAAAATATTTTGAGCAGGTATGGGGTGCCATCTGAGATTGTGTGTGACAACGGGTCGCAATTCATTAGCAAGAAAACCCGCGACTTCTACAAGGGGTGGAGCATCGACTTAGTCATGTCAACACCCCGATACCCCCAGGCCAACGGGCAAGCAAAGTCGAGCAATATGATCCTTGTCAATAATCTCAAGAAGCGACTAGTGCAAATCGGAGTTCGATGGGCGGACGAGCTGTCATATGTCCTTTGGGCAGACCGCACAACCCCAAAAACCTCCACGGGCCGAAGCCCCTTCTCTGTGGTTTACGGGTGCGAAGCGGTCATTCCCACCGAAATCCTGGTCCCCACAACCAGATACGGCCTCCTAACCAGCGAACAGAATGTCGTCGAACTGGGCCGGAATCTCGACATGACCACCGAAGCTCGGGAACAAGCTAGGTGTCGAATGGTGCGTCACCAGTAGCAGGTTGCTAGGAGCTACAACAGGAATGTGAGGATAAGGAATTTCCAAGAGGGCGACTGGGTCCTTCGGAAAGTCTTCCAAAACACTAAAGACCAGAGCGCCGGGAAGCTGGCTCCGTCTTGGGAAGGTCCTTATCAGATTTCGGGCATCGCTGGCCAAGGGGCATACCAACTCTGAGACCCCGACGGCCGAGAAGTCCCTCAAAGTTGGAATGCTACCCACCTCCGGCAGTACTACTTCTAATCCCTCCTTATGGTTTGAACTTGTGTGTTTGCTTCTCGCATGAAACTTGGTGATGTTGATTGGTTTTGATGGATGTCCTCCCGGTTTTGGGAATAACTCTCCTTTTATGATGGTTGCATGAATGATTATTAGACTACTTTGCGATATTCGCATGGTTTGTGTGCATGTTTATGTTTACGATTGTTTATCTCAAAATCCATCATGTCGTGAGTGATATTTCTTGCATGATATGACGTTAAGTTCTTTTGGCAACACACGGATATTCCACCGAGTAAGCGCAAGTTATGGCCCAAAACTCCCGATTCTCTAACGAGTCGCTAAGTTCCTAGCAACACCGATCGTGTATGCGCTAAGTTTCTAGCACTTAACCTAAGCGAGTCGCGCACGAGTTCGACTGCCGAACTAGAGCACTACTGCAGAGCGTCTACCCTAGAGAAAATGCCTATGAATCGCTAGCTAACATTCACACATATGCACAACCAAGACATGCATAAATAAACAAAGCGACACCATAGGGTAAAAAACTGCCATAGAGGCCAACCACGATGGGTTGGCCAGATCATTCAAATACGCCCCGAAGGGCTAAGAGTACCTCGACCTCGAAGGGTCGGTAGAAATCATCCAAACTACCCCAAAGGGCTGAAGTCGTAGGGCTACCACCGGCAAAAACAAAGTTATGAACAAATGCCACACAGGGCGGTAGAAAGTCTTCATTAGAAAGTCATCAATAGAAAGCCAGGCAGAAGGCTCACTAGGCTCTTCTTGGTCAGTCGGCGCCTCGGAAGCATGGAAGATTCACGAAAGGTAGGGACGGAGGCCACAGACCCACAATCACCAGAGCCGTCGAAGGAGTAGCAGCAGCATCGGTAGTGGTGGTAGGAGCGGTAGCAGAAGCGGTGGAAGTAGTGGCGGAAGAAATCTCCATGGGCACCGGAACGTCATCCTCAGCATCCGACCCCTGGGGACCCTCGTTAAAGAACTTCTCGCTTGGAAGCGGCTGGCCGGTCGGAAAGTTAGTCGCCAACCTATCAGCCTCCACCTCCAAGCTCCAAACACCCCTGCATTCCGCCGGCAGCCTCTCCAACACCTCCACTCGAGCCTTCAGAGGGTAGTACGCCGCGATGCTCCATGTTTCCTCCCTGAACGCCTTATTCTCCTCTTTTAGCCGCGCCACGTGTGCCCTAGCCTCTGCAAGATGGTGGCCTTGCTCCGCCGACAGTCTCTCCGCCATCTCCAAGATCGCTTTGGCTTCGTCTACTGCGGCGCTGAGTTGACCCTCCCTCCTAGACACGAACTCCCATTCCTCTTTAATCTTTTCGAGCAGGACCACCATCCCCTGAGCCACCTGGGAACGGACGAGAACGGAGCGTGAGAAATAGTTTTGGATTAAAGAAGCCAAAGTGAACCGCGAAAGATAAGAACATACCTTGAGAGCCGACAGAGCCCCTTCGTTTACCACGTCGTCCAAGCTACTCGTCAAGAACCGCTTCCTGACCCCCGTGGTGACCACGCCCCTTAGCATTGCCCACGCCTCCTTCTGGGCTTCTTCCCCCGCCTCCAGGACAGACAGTGGGACCTTTGCGGCACGCTTGAGCGGCGTCGCCCGCAGAGCCTCGACGTTAGGAGAAGGGGGCATCGGCAATTTCTGAGCGGAGGCCCTTGTACGTGATCGGTCCGGGATCGGAGGTCTCACAATTTAAATTTATAAAACCGAACCTCAAGATTGTAGTAAAGAGGTAGGGTGTCGAACACACGGGAGTTCGTGTGTCGAGTGTACCCGGAAGTACTTAAAAAGGGATGAAAACAAGGTAAAAACGAAGGAAAAGCAAAGAGAGATCACCTCGGACCGACACAGGTCACTTCGGTCCGAGGGTGGATCGAGGTCAATTTGGCCGGGACCGACGTTGATGCAAGTCGGGCCCGATGTACTGGGTACTTCGATTTAGCAAATTTGGTAGATCGGTCTTGGTTTTTGGGTTCCACACCTAGCTAGACTTGGATATTCTTCCCCAATTCAGCCAATAAGAACTTGATCTTAGTGAGATCGAGGTTGATCACCCCTTATCTCTCCAATCTACACTTCGACCCAAGGGAGTTTTCACTCTCCTTCGATGTTAGGTCTAGCAATTGGGATCGAGATGGCTTTCGCTTTTACTCTTACCAATCACAAGCCCTAAGCCCCTTGTTTTCACAAGAGAATTGAAGCTTAGTGTAGAGAGGATTCACAAATCAAGCAATCAAGGCTATGGAATTGGGGTTTTCTACCCAAATCTAACTAAGGGCTTCCCCCATAGTCCAAGACTATGGAATCTACTCCATCAAGTAAGAGAAAAACAAAATCAAAAGGGAAATAAAGCAAATCTCAATCATCATCACCAAATCAAGCTCCAATTTCATTCAAAACCAAAGTGTCTACAAAATCCAAGTGCAAGTTCTACTAGATCAAGGGAAATCAAAGTACAAAACTCACTAGACCTCTCTCTTCTCCCACCGATCTTCTCTTCTCTTCCTTCCTCCTTCTTCTCCTTGCCCTCCAAGTCTTCCAAAGAGCCTTTAGAGAGTGATTTGGTTGTGATCTATCCTACTCCTTCCTAGATTCTCCTTTAGTGCTCTCACATCACCTCTATTTATAGCCTTCTAAGGATTGGGGACCAAGGAATCCCAATTTAGAAAGGGGCAAATGTGGAAAGTTGCTAAAAATATGCCTTGGGGAGCAATCTTTACTTTCGCCGCCTGGACCGACACGGGTGACATCGGGCCCGACGTTGCTCAACCTCGGTCCCGTGCGCTGGGCGCTCGATCTCGGGCCCGACGTTATGGACATCGATCCTGGGCCTCGATCCTTGCTTTCTTCCTTGGTTTCCTTTAGCTCCTCTTCATCCTTAGCTTGGCTCTTGCATTCCTTGATTTGGCTCCTTCCTTAGCTCCTCGAAATGCTCTCATTCTTGCCATTTTACCTACAAAAACACACAAACTCGCATAGTCTCCGACTCTTGAAGAAAACCGGGAACTAGGCTAAAAAGGGAACGAAACTACAAAGAAGAGAATGAAAAACACTTATTTACAAAGGAAAATAACCTCTAAAACACCACCAAAACGAGAGACATCAGAATACCCCATAGTTAAACTTGCTTGTCCTCAAGCAATAACAAAGTAAGCAAGACCGAAGCACAATCTTCAAGTAAAGCCTCATATGAAAAACACAAGTAAGCACAAGTGATAGACATGCTAGCAAGATTACATCATCACACATGATCAAGTGTTCAAAGAATAAAGCCTAATGCAACAAAGCCTCACTTTAGGTATGTGGAAAATGTGTATCACTCATCATGTGTTTAGGCTTAATAATGAACACTCATACTCAAAATCATGCAAGTAAAGACTTTACTATTGAAGATAATATCACCAATTCCTCCACCTAGAGATGCCTATTACAATGCACACAAAGAATATGAACTTGGCTCAATGGAGGTCCTCAAAGAGGTTCCATTCGGCCGGGTTGTAATGGGGCTTTTGGTATTTCTCAAGGTGGGAATCATTTTGGTCTTGTGGTGCTTATAATGGGGATTGAACTTCCTAGTCTCTCACCAACTTCCCTAATCATTCCACTTCACTTTACTCATCCAAAAGACTTTGATTTTCCTCCTTTCTTCATCTTTTCTTTCAACCCACATCTTCACTAAACATTCCACTTCATCTTTGCACTACACTTTTTGTTGGATTTTTCTCACTTTTTCACTAGGACCGACTTTGATCAAACATCGGGCCCGAGGTCCTTTTGAACTCGGTCCGACTCATTTCTCAACACTTAAGCACTTTGCTTCTTTTCACTTTCGATCCACTATTTTTCCAACTTTTCTTTCTTTCTTCTCAACAAAGATGCACTACCCACTTGATTTATAACTCCATTTCTTGCCCTTCACCAAAGAGAATCTCAACTCTCCAAATATTCTTCCAAAACCTCTCACTAAAGTCCAATCCCATAAGGGTCAAGTCATATAGGCTAGGAATCATATTTTTGAGGAGTTTCAAACAAAGGTCTAAGGCTAAAACGGGGCTACAAACAACGGTTTATCTTCAAGGTAGGATATGGAAGATTTTGTGACTAAATGAAATAAAGTTCAAATCAATGTGACAAAGCATAGAACAAATCTCATATTGGTCTTGGAAAATAGATAAACACCTCAATAGCAAGTTTTACTAAGCATGCATGAGCTAATCACACAACAAAAATGAGGGATATGCAATATGAATAAACATCCCTAAAATGGCCAAAAATAATCTCACAAGGGTCACTCTAGCTTAGTTGCATCAAAGCTCATCCAAGAACTCATGTGCTCAATAAAAACATGCAAGATATCATATCACATAAAAAACAACATCCATTTAGAGGCTAAACTATCCAAAAATATGCAAAGGACTTTACATGCTCACATCATCATTAGCCTTCATATGGACATCTAAGATGAGAATTCCTAGTCCAAAACAAAATCTTTTTGTCTTTTTCAACCGAAATTTTTTCATTTTTATGGATTTTTCGAAAATTTTAAACAAACTCAAACAAACTCATCCATTCATGCCATAAAATCAATCATCATTCATCATACATCTCATGCCACTATCCAAAATAAAACATCCCATAGACAAGAAACAAACAAAGCAACCTAAACATGGAATTAATGAGCAACTAACCCACCCCATACTTAAAACTTTTGATGTCCCCATCAAAATTCAAAAGTAAAGAGAAAAGAGTAAAGAAGACTCACAATTCCTTATTTGCAAATGGCTCGATGAGGCTTAGTTCGGGGAATGACCGCGGCGGCGCCTCCTTTGGATCCGGGCGTGCCGCTCTCGCTCATGGACGTGATCTTGGAAAAGGTCATCGCTTGGTGGTTGGATTGGGGCCGCGGGAGGTGTCCATTGGTCTTCACGGGTCGCAAAATTTCCGGACATCCACTCGTTGAAGCTAGATTGCATGGACCACCTTTGATCTTCGGCCGCCCTCAAATCTTCCACCTCGCGCCTTGTGTATGCGAGGTTGCGGTTCACCTCATCAAATCTCTCATGGAAGTGCTCTTGGTTTTGGAAAAGTTGTTGTTGTTGGTAGTTAAGTTGGTGGGCTTCTTGAAGCATTGATTGTTGTTGAAGTTGGAGGTGCGCCATTTGATTCGCCAAAAAGTTCATGTCCACCGTTTGGCTCGGCTCGGGGAAGACCATTCCGGGGCCATACCATTGGGCATACCCCTCATATCCTCCGTAGCTAGGTGGCGCTTGGTGTGCTCCACTTCCCTCACCATGCTCGAAGTGACTAGGGACCGGATCGGGCAAAAATACATCGGACCGACGTTGGTGAACGTCGGGCCCGACATGGTCTGAACCTCGGTCCAAGAGCGTAGGAGAGTGGTCGGTGAACAAATGTTGGTAGCCACCTCCTCCTTCTTCTTCTTCATCATTTCTTGGTGCATCCACCTCCATATCATCTCTTCTTACGAACTCAAATTGATTGGCCTCCTCTTCTTCGGTGTCCGGGGATGCTTGAGGTGTAGTGAAACGTATATGACGTGCACGTCTCCTCACCTCTAGCGTCCCCTCCGGCTCTCCATAGGGATTGTCGTTCCCCGCCCACACTTGATACCAATTGTAGTAGGAAGTGAGGTCGAAGAGTCGAGCTCCCAACGGGACTTGTACCTTGCCAAAGTTGGAATGGGGCATAAGTCGGTCCATGAAACCGGGGACAACCTTCTCCTTGATAATGTTGGCCTTCTTGAAATACTTGAGATCCATAAACTCTACACCATTTGCCGCCGGCGTGTAGGTAGACAAATCCACCTCAAGACTACGAGCTAGCCGGGCAATCATACCTCCAAAATAGATCCATGAAGAACTTTGGAAGTCCCTCACCATCTTCACCCATTCCCATGTGAGGTTCATTGACTTCTCATGCTCGAACAACATCTCGTAGAGTAGCATGGCTTCCTCCTTCATCGGCTTGCTTAGCTCATGTCTTGCAAAGATAGAACACCCCAAAGCTCGGATCATGACTCGGAAAAGTGGGCTTGCTATCTCATTTGTTGAGGCGCCTTTCCTCATCTCACTCTTCCCGGCTATGTACTTCCAAAGGTAGTCGACCTTCTCATTGTCAACAAAGGCTTCATCTCTTGGAAAAGGGAATCCAAGATAAACCGCCAAATTCCGGAGTGAGAGTTCTTGCAACTCGTTGCCCAATTGGAAGGAAATCATGC
Source organism: Polygonum aviculare (assembly GCA_934048045.1). NCBI lineage: Eukaryota > Viridiplantae > Streptophyta > Magnoliopsida > Caryophyllales > Polygonaceae > Polygonum > Polygonum aviculare. Next base: position 7,022,434 of record OW204027.1, read on the forward strand.
CATCACTCTCAATTCCCTCGTAAGTGCACTTGAAAGTCGCCATGAACTCGGACGTCAAGGCGGGAAAGTGAGTGTTGTTGCACCTTAGCAAGACATTGAGGCCTATGGTGGAGTAGCATCGAGTAAGAGCCTCATCCATACACATCTTGCGGATTGATTCCCAATCTAACCACCGGGTGTGGTGAGATAGACCCATGAGGCGCTCATACTCTCTAGCCTCGTCCTCATCCTCAATACGAACGTCGTCCATCCTTTGGACTCTCTTTGAAGACTTCTTGGATTTCTTGGTGGTTTTCTCCATCCTTGAAGAAGATGCTCGGGTAGTCATGGTACCTACACACAATCAAAAACCAAAGAAACTACAAGGTAAAATCCAACACAAACACAAGCTTCCAACAACAACTTATCATGCAAAGAGGCAACCCCATACTTGAACTTAACACACTCAATCCACAAAATTCAATCATGCATGAAGTAAGATTCTCATATCAATGGTCAAGCTTCAAATCATATCATGAATAGCATGCTATAACCAACATTCAAGTGCAAGAGATCTTAAGATCACGCAAGAAAAACTTGAAAAGCATAGGACCGACTGGCAAGTGACGTCGGGCCCGAGGTTGGAGACCTCGGTCCGAGTACTTGGACCGATGTTGAACGTCGGTCCCGAGGTACTGGGTACCTCGGACCGAGTCTTGTCCGAATTTTCATTCTAGATTCAATCATGCAACACCTATTCATGCCTCTAAAATCCAAATTCTACCATCAATCATCATCAATCGAAGTTCTAAGTGGAATTTAGCAACAATTAAGCACAAATTTCATAAGAAATGCAAATCACCATTGATGTTCAAAGTTCAAGCTCACTCAATCATGGCATCTCTCAAATTTAGCAATGAAATCATGAAATTCACAAGGAATCAAGTAGAGATTGAGATTCACATACCAAATATGAAGCAAACAAGAACTCCTAGCAAGCAAATCCTTAGAACTCAAATTTTCCTCTTCTAGATCTAGAAAAGGATGAAGATCTATGGGTTTTTGGTAGGATTTTTGGCTTTTGGTTCAATGCTTGGGTGTGCTAGTGGATGGATCGAGATCTTGTGGTTGATTAGCTTGAGGATCGACTATGGTGGAGGGGGGGGTCGGATCGATTTGGCTCTTGAGAGTGGATTGGGTATTTTGGGAAAGTAGTTATGGTGATGGTGATGTTAGGTAAGGGAAAGGGGTCTTTAAATGGGGAAGAAGACAAAGGTGGGTCAAGAGGGTATAGTAGGAATTTCCACAAAATCAAGGCTAAGGCAACCGGCTACCTTGGACCGATGTTGGGCACCTCGGGCCCGAGGTACTGGGTACCTCGGTCCTACCCGATTTTGGCTCCTAAAAAAAAATCCCACACTTTGGTTACTCCCATCCACGATCGTTTGCATCATTTCCACACATACCACACATGCTAATGAAGCTCACATAACACACATTTCACAAAATACAAGCTAGAGAAGAGATTAGGACTAATCTAAGCTAAGGCAAAAAGAAACAAGCTAGAAATTACGAAAATAAATCTACCAAACCAGGGTTGCCTCCCGAGAAGCGCTTCTTTTACGTCATTAGCTTGACGTCTAACCTCTACCCTTCAAGGAGGGTGAAAAACCGTGAATTGGTCCTCCTTGCCATAAACATCTCCGCAATCATCATAGCCAAAATGCCACCATTTATGTTTGATGAAAGTGTGACCTCCATCATCCTTATTCTCCATGGTGTAGCTTTGCACCTCTTGCATCAACTCATCTTGCATCTTGTCACCTACATCACAAAAGTCTAAAGAATTTCTAGGAGACTCTATAACATCATAACTCAAGTCATTTTGCAAGTCATCTAAGCAAAGATAGTCTTCTCCTAAATCTTCTTTCAAATCATCTAAACTCATAAAAGAATCTCCCACATCAAAAGGATATAGATTAGGATACTCTTCATGGTTTGGTGGGTTGGCTCCATCTCCATCTCTTGCCTCATCATGGATTTGGACATCGACCATCTCATGGTCTCTCATTGGTGCTTCCTCTCTTGTGGACTCCAACTTCTCTCTCTTGCACTTGGCATCTTCTTCAAGCTTCAAGATTGCCAATGCATCCGGTTCATTTAGGGCCTTGTTGAAATGGAACTCAACCTTCTCCTCTCCAATTTCGAAGGTGACTTTCCCATTCCTCACATCAAACTTGGCACCCGCCGTGGCTAGAAACGGTCTTCCGAGAATAATGGGCACCATCGGATCCTCTTTCATGTCTAGGATCACAAAGTCATCGGGCACGAAATATCTTCCCACACGAACCGGGACATCATCAAGTATTCCGGTAGCCTTTGTTGAAGAGCCATCGGCCATAGTGAGACTCATATCGACCGGCTCCAATTCACCAAGGTTTGCCCTCCTCCATATGCTCATGGGCATGACCGAAATACTAGCTCCTAGATCACAAAGAGCTTTGAATTGTTGAGAACCAATTCCTATGGTGATGGCAAATTTTCCGAGATCTCCAAGTTTTTGAGGTAGCTCCAAGATCTTCACCTCGTCTTGCATCTCAACAATAGACCTCTTCTTGCTCAAGATCTCTCTCAAAAACTTTGCATAAGATGGCATCTCACTTAAAGCATCGGTGAAAGGAATAGTGATGTTCAAGCCTTGCAAAAGCTTTAAGAACCTCTTGAACTTGCCCTCAACAATCTCCTTAGGCTTCTTCATGGGATATGGAAGAGTAGTGCCACTTTGCTTCTTGCTTGGATCATTCTCCTTGGATCGCCTCTTCTCAACAAAATCACCCTGGATCGACGTTGGAAGTACCTCGGGACCGACTTCTGGAACATCGGTCCCAGGGCAAAGGGCTTCCTGGCTCATCGGTCTATCTTCAGGGGACGTCGGGCCAACTTCAGGGCAAGTCGGGCCCGAGGTGCTGGGTACCTCGTTCCGACTCAGGGGACTTCCTCCATCTTCTGGCTCGACTTCTGAGAACCTCGGGCCCAAGGTACTGGGTACCTCGGTCCGAGTTGCTGGCTCCTCTTCTCTTGGTTTTGGCTTGTGTGGCTCGGGCAAGCTCCTTCCACTCCTTAGTCCTATGGCTCGAACTTCGTTTTGTTGTTGTGGGGCACGGGGATTCTCCTCGGGTCGGCCCGGGAGTCTCCCTTCCTCTCTTGGAAGTTGATTCGCCATGTGAACAAATTGGTTGTCCACTTGCCTTCTCCACACACCCAACTCCTTGAAATGATCATCAAACTTCCTCTCCATGTTGGTAACTTGGTTCTTCAAATCTTGGGCCCACGGTGGTGCTTGCTCATAGAATCCGGGAGGTCGGTATGGTTGTTGTTGGGCTCTTGGCTCGTTTTGGTTGAAGTTGTTGTTGTAGCCATTTGCTTGCCCTTGATTCCACCTTCCTCCATTGTTGTTGAAGTTGGTCCTTCCTCCAAAGTTTCTTTGAACATAATGAGCCTCCTCGATTTGCTCCGCCAATCGGACTTGGCGCTCATTTGGACACTCTTGGGCTCCATGCTTCAAGGAACCACACTCTTCACATGCTCTTGTGGTTTGGGCATAGCTCATCTTCCGCCTCATCTTGTTCAACTCATCCTCCAAGAATTGGATCTTCACATCTTTATCCACCTCTTCACTCTTGGGGTCGTAGAGCTTCTTCGGGCCTTCTCCATGGACTCTAGCCTCCTTGGTCACGTTGCTAGTGCCATACATCGCCTCATAATCCGAGAGTTTGTCCAACAACTCCCACGCTTGCTCCGGTGGCAAGTCAATGAACCCACAATCGGTATGGAGGTTCAATTTGTCCTTCGTGTCGGTGTTGATCCCTTGGAAAAATATGTCTTGTAAGACATAAGGTTGTTGGCCATGTGTCGGGCATGCTCTCAACATCTCTTTGAACCTTTCCCACGCCTCAAAAAGTGGCTCATGAGCTCCTTGTTGGAAACTAGCAATCTTCCGCCTAAGCTCCGTCGTCTTGGTGGGCGGGAAGAACTTCATCAAGAATGCTTCATTTAGGGCCCTCCATGATGTGATGGATCGAGATGCTTGACTCTCCAACCAATGCAAAGCCTTTCCTCCCAAAGACCACTTGAAGGCTTTGAGTAGCACGTACTCAAGTGTCTCATCATCCGTGGAAATGGTCTCGCAAAGGTCCTTGAATTGCTTGACATGCTCGATCGGACACTCATTCGGCCTCCCATGGAATAGCTCCCTCTTGATGAGCGAGATAAATTGAGTTTTGATCTCAAAATTCCTCGCCACCTCCGGTAAGACTATGGCCGGCTCCGGGACCTTCAACTCCGGATGCATGTATTGTCTAGCATTCCGGGGTTGAGTGTTGATTTGGGCCTCCAACCTTATCCTTTGCTCCCTCTCCCTACGAGCCTCGGCATCACGGTTTGCCATCTCAATTTGCATTCGAGCCATTTCGGCTCTCAACCTCTCGAACTCCTCATCTCGGGCTTGGTCCGCCATCCTCTTCTTCTTGCGGGCTTGCCTTAGAATACTCTCCGGGTCAATCACAAAGTCGAGCTCAAAAGTTCCACGGACGGAACTAGCTCGCATGCACCTTCAACCAAAGACACAAACAAAAACCGAATCAAAACAAAACAAGGGGCTCGGGCTAGTCCCTCACCCAACTCACTACAAGAATCAAAGACTCAACAAGGATGGGTACCTCGAACAAGTAGAACTCCCCGGCAACGGCGTCAAAAATTCTGATCGGTCCGGGATCGGAGGTCTCACAATTTAAATTTATAAAACCGAACCTCAAGATTGTAGTAAAGAGGTAGGGTGTCGAACACACGGGAGTTCGTGTGTCGAGTGTACCCGGAAGTACTTAAAAAGGGATGAAAACAAGGTAAAAACGAAGGAAAAGCAAAGAGAGATCACCTCGGACCGACACAGGTCACTTCGGTCCGAGGGTGGATCGAGGTCAATTTGGCCGGGACCGACGTTGATGCAAGTCGGGCCCGATGTACTGGGTACTTCGATTTAGCAAATTTGGTAGATCGGTCTTGGTTTTTGGGTTCCACACCTAGCTAGTGATCGGTCCGGGATCGGAGGTCTCACAATTTAAATTTATAAAACCGAACCTCAAAATTGTAGTAAAGAGGTAGGGTGTCGAACACACGGGAGTTCGTGTGTCGAGTGTACCCGGAAGCACTTAAGAAGGGGCGAAAACAAGGTAAAAACAAAGGAAAAGCAAAGGGAAATCACCTCGGACCGACACAGGTCACTTCGGTCCGAGGGTGGATCGAGGTCAATTTGGCCGGGACCGACGTTGATGCAAGTCGGGCCCGAGGTACTGGGTACTTCGATTTAGCAAATTTGGTAGATCGGTCTTGGGTTTTTGGGTTCCACACTTAGCTAGACTTGGATATTCTTCCCCAATTCAACCAATAAGAGCTTGATCTTAGTGAGATCGAGGTTGATCACCCCTTATCTCTCCAATCTACACTTTGACCTTAGGGAGTTTTCACCCTCCTTCGATGTTAGGTCTAGCAATTGGGATCGAGATGGCTTTCGCTTTTACTCTTACCAATCACAAGCCCTAAGCCCCTTGCTTTCACAAGAGAATTGAAGCTTAGTGTAGAGAGGATTCACAAATCAAGCAATCAAGGCTATGGAATTGGGATTTTCTACCCAAATCTAACTAAGGGCTTCCCCCATAGCCCAAGACTATGGAATCTACTCCATCAAGTAAGAGAAAAACAAAATCAAAAGGGAAACAAAGCAAATCTCAATCATCATCATCAAATCAAGCTCCAATTTCATTCAAAACCAAAGTGTCTACAAAACCCAAATGCAAATTCTACTAGATCAAGGGAAATCAAAGTACAAAACTCACTAGACCTCTCTCTTCTCCCACCGATCTCCTCTTCTCTTCCTTCCTCCTTCTTCTCCTTGCCCTCCAAGTATTCCAAAGAGCCTTTAGAGAGTGATTTGGTTGTGATCTATCCTACTCCTTGATAGATTGTCCTCTAGTGCTCTCACATCATATCTATATATAGCCTTCTAAGGATTGGGGACCAAGGAATCCCAATTTAGAAAGGGGCAAATGTGGAAAGTTGCTAAAAATATGCCTTGGGGAGCAATCCACTTCTTCCGCCGCTTGGACCGACACGGGCGACATCGGGCCCGACGTTGCTCAACCTCGGTCCTGTGCACTGGGTGCTCGATCTCGGGCCCGACGTGATGGACATCGATCCTGGGCCTCGATCCTTGCCTTCTTCCTTGGTTTCCTTTAGCTCCTCTTCATCCTTAGCTTGGCTCTTGCATTCCTTGATTTGGCTCCTTCCTTAGCTCCTCGAAATGCTCTCATTCTTGCCATTTTTCCTACAAAATCACACAAACTCGCATAGTCTCCGACTCTTGAAGAAAACCGGGAACTAGGCTAAAAAGGGAACGAAACTACAAAGAAGAGAATGAAAAACACATATTTACAAAGGAAAATAACTACTAAAACACCACCAAAACGAGAGACATCAGAATACCCCATACTTAAACTTGCTTGTCCTCAAGCAATAACAAAGTAAGCAAGACCGAAGCACAATCTTCAAGTAAAGCCTCATATGAAAAATCAAGTAAACACAAGTGATAGACATTCAAGCAAGATTACATCATCACACATGATCAAGTGTTAATAGGAATAAAGTCTAATGCAACAAAGCCTCGCTTTAGGTATGTAGAAAATGTGTATCACTCATCATGTGTTTAGGCTTAGAAATGAACACTCAAACTCAATAAACATGCAAGCAAAGACTTTACCATTGAAGATAATATCACCAATTCCTCCACCTAGAGATGCCTATCACAATGCACACAAAGAATATGAACTTGGCTAAATGGAGGTCCTCAAAGAGGTTCCATTCGGCCGGGTTGTAATGGGGCTTTTGGTGTTTCTCGAGGTGGGAATTACTTTGGTCTTGTGGTGCTTACAATGGGGATTGAACTTTTCTAGTCTCTCACCAAACTTCACCAAATTCTTCCACTTTCAACTTCACTCATCCAAAAGACTTTGATTTTTCTTCTTCTTTTTTTTCTTTTCTTACTTCTTTCAACCCACATCTTCACTAAACATTCCACTTCATCTTTGCACTACACTTTTTGTTGGATTTTTCTCACTTTTTCACTTATTTTTGCACTGGACCGACTTTGACACTAACTCGGGCCCGAGGTCACTTTGAACTCGGTCCGAACCATTTCTTTTCACTTAAGCACTTGCTTCTTTTCACTTTCGATCCACTATTTTTCCAACATTTCTTTCTTTCTTTCACTACAAAGATGCACTACCCACTTTATTTATAACTCCATTCTTTTGCCCTTCACCAAAGAGAATCTCAACTCTCCAAATATTCTTCCAAACCTCTCACTAAAGTCCAATCCCATAAGGGTCAAGTCATATAGGCTAGGAATCATATTTTTGAGGAGTTTCAAGCAAAGGTCTAAGGCTAAAACGGGGCTACAAACAACGGTTTCTCTTCAAGGTAGGATATGGAACATTTTGTGACTAAATGAAATAAAGTTCAAATCAATGTGACAAAGCATAGAACAAATCTCATATTGGTCTTGGAAAATAGATAAACACCTCAATAGCAAGTATTACTTAGCATGCATGAGCTAATTACACAAGAAAATGAGGGATATGCAATATGAACATACATCCCTAAAATGGCCAAAAATAATCTCACAAGGTTCACTCTAGCTTAGTCGCATCAAATTCATCCAAGAACTCATGTGCTCAATAAAAACATGCAAGATATCATATCACATAAAAAACAACATCCATTTAGAGGCTAAACTATCCAAAAATATGCAAAGGAATTTACATGCTCACATCATCATTAGCCTTCATTTGGACATCTAAGATGGGAATTCCTAGTCCAAAATCAAAATCTTTTTGACTTTTTCACACAATTTTTCACATTTTTATGCATTTTTTCGAAAATTTTCTCCAAACAAAAACAAACTCATCCATTCATGCCATAAAATCAATCATCATCATGCATCTCATGCCACTATCCAAAATGAAAACATCCCATAAACAAGAAAGCAAACAAAGCAACCTAAACATGGAACTAATGAGCAACTCACCCACCCCATACTTAAAACTTTTGATGTCCCCATCAAAATGCAAAAGTAAAGAGAGAAGAGTAAAGAAGACTCACAATTCCTTATTTCCAAATGGCTCGATGAGGCTTAGTTCGGGGAGTGACCGCGGCGGCGCCTCCTTTGAATCCGGGCGTGCCTCTCTCGCTCATGGACATGATCTTGGAAGAGATCATCACTCGGTGGTTGGATTGGGGGCGCGGGAGGTGTCCATTGATCTTCACGGGTTGAGAAATTTCCGGACATCCAATCGTTGAAGCTAGATTGCATGGACCACCTTTGGTCTTCGGCCGCCCTCAAATCTTCCACCTCGCGCCTTGTGTAAGCGAGGTTGCGGTTCACCTCATCAAATCTCTCATGGAAGTGCTCTTGGTGTTGGAAAAGTTGTTGTTGTTGGTAGTTGAGTTGGTGGGCTTCTTGAAGCATTGATTGTTGTTGAAGTTGGAGGTGCGCCATTTGGTTAGCCAAGAAATTCATGTCCACCGTTTGGCTCGGCTCGGGGAAGACCATTCCGGGGCCATACCATTGGGCATACCCCTCATATCCTCCATAGCTAGGTGGCACTTGGCGTGCTCCACTTCCCTCTCCTTGCTCGAAGTGGCTAGGGACTGGATCGGGCAAAAAGACATCGGACCGACGTTGATGAACGTCGGGCCCGACATGGTCTGAACTTCGGTCCAAGAGCGTAGGAGAGTGATCGGTGAACAATTGTTGGTAGCCACCTCCTCCTTCTTCATCTTCATCATTCCTTGGTGCATCCACCTCCATATCATCCCTTCTTACAAACTCAAATTGATTGGCCTCCTCTTCTTCGGTGTCCGGGGAAGCTTGAGGTGTAGTGAAACGTATATGTCGTGCACGTCTCCTCACCTCGAGCGTCCCCTCCGGCTCTCCAAAGGGATTGTCGTTCCCCGCCCACACTTGATACCAATTGTAGTAAGAAGTGAGGTCGAAGAGGCGAGCTCCCAACGGGACTTGTACCTTGCCAAAGTTGGAATGGGGCATAAGTCGGTCCATGAAACCGGGGACAACCTTCTCTTTGATGATGTTGGCCTTCTTGAAATACTTGAGATCCATGAACTCTACACCATTTGCCGCCGGCGTGTAGGTAGACAAATCCACCTCAAGACTACGAGCTAGCCGGGCAATCATACCTCCAAAGTAGATCCATGAAGAACTTTGAAAGTCCCTCACCATCTTCACCCATTCCCATGTGAGGTTCATTGACTTCTCATGTTCAAACAACATCTCGTAGAGTAGCATGGCCTCCTCCTTCATCGGTTTGCTTAGCTCATGTCTTGCAAAGATAGAACACCCCAAAGCTCGGATCATGACTCGGAAAAGTGGGCTTGCTATCTCATTTGTTGAGGCGCCTTTCCTCATCTCACTTTTCCCGGCTATGTACTTCCAAAGGTAGTCGACCTTCTCATTGTCAACAAAAGCTTCATCTCTTGGAAAAGGGAATCCAAGATAAACCGCCAAATTCCGGAGTGAGAGTTCTTGCAACTCGTTGCCCAATTGGAAGGAAATCATGCCATCGCTCTCAACTCCCTCATAAGTGCACTTGAAAGTCGCCATGAACTCGGACGTCAAGGCGGGAAAGTGAGTGTTGTTGCACCTTAGCAAGACATTGAGGCCTATGGTGGAGTAGCATCGAGTAAGAGCCTCGTCCATACACATTTTGCGGATTGATTCCCAATCTAACCACCGGGTGTGGTGAGATAGACCCATGAGGCGCTCATACTCTCTAGCCTCGTCTTCATCCTCTATACGAACGTCGTCCATCCTTTGGACTCTCTTTGAAGACTTCTTGGATTTCTTGGTGGTTTTCTCCATTCTTGAAGAAGATGCTCGGGTAGTCATGGTACCTACACACAATCAAAAACCAAAGAAACTACAAGGTAAAATCCAACACAAACACAAGCTTCCAACAACAACTTATCATGCAAAGAGACAACCCCATACTTGCACTTAACACACTCAATCCACAAAATTCAATCATGCATGAAGTAAGATTCTTATATCAATGGTCAAGCTTCAAATCATATCATGAATAGCATGCTATAACCAACATTCACGTGCAAGAAATCTCAAAATCACGCAAGAAAAGCTTGAAAAGCATAGGACCGACTTGCAAGTGATGTCGGACCCGAGGTTGGGGACCTCGGTCCGAGTCATTGGACCGATGATGAACGTCGGTCCCGAGGTACTGGGTACCTCGGACCGAGTCTTGTCCGACTTTTCATTCTAGATTCAATTATGCAACACCTATTCATGCCTCTAAAATCCAAACTCTACCATCAATCATCATCAATCGAAGTTCTAAGTGGAATCTAGCAACAATTAAGCACAAATTTCATGAGATATGCAAATCACCATTGATGTTCAAAGTTCAAGCTCACTCAATCATGGCATCTCTCAAGTTTAGCAATGAAATAATGAAATTCACAAGGAATCAAATAGAGATTGAGATTCACATACCAAATTTGAAGCAAACAAGAACTCCTAGCAAGCAAATCCTTAGAACTCAAATTTTCCTCTTCTAGATCTAGAAAAGGATGAAGATCTATGGGTTTTTGGTAGGATTTTTGGCTTTTGGTTCAAGCTTGGGTGTGCTAGATGATGGATCGAGATTTTGTGGTTGATTAGCTTGAAGATCGACTATGGTGGAGGGGGGATCGGATCGATTTTGCCTTGGGAGTGGATTGGTTATTTTGGGAAAGTAGTTATGGTGATGGTGATGTTAGGTAAGGGAAAGGGGTCTTTAAATGGGGAAGAAGACAAAGGTGGGTAAAGAGGGTATAGTAGGAATTTCCACAAAATCAAGACTAAGGCAACCGGCCACCTTGGACCGATGTTGGGCACCTCGGGCCCGGGGTACTGGGTACCTCGGTCCTACCCGATTTTGGCTCCTAAAAATCCCACACTTTGGTTACTTCCATCCACAATCATTTGCATCATTTCCACACATACCACACATGCTAATGAAGCTCACATAACACATATTTCACAAAATACAAGCTAGAGAAGAGATTAGGACTAATCTAAGCTAAGGCAAAAAAGAAACAAGCTAGAAATTACGAAAATAAATCTACCAAACCCGGGTTGCCTCCCGAGAAGCGCTTCTTTTACGTCATTAGCTTGACGTCTAACCTCTACCCTTCAAGGAGGGTGAAAAACCGTGAATTGGTCCTCCTTGCCATAGACATTTCCACAATCATCATAGCCAAAATGCCACCATTTATGTTTGATGAAAGTGTGACCTCCCTCATCCTTGTCCTCCATGGTGTAGCCTTGTACTTCTTGCATCAACTCATCTTGCATCTTGTTACCTACATCACAAAAGTCTAAAGAATTTCTAGGAGAATCTATAACATCATAACTCAAGTCATTTTGCAAGTCATCTAAGCAAAGATAGTCTTCTCCTAAATCTTCTTTCAAATCATCTAAACTCATAAAAGAATCTCCCACATCAAAAGGATATAGATTAGGATACTCTTCATGGTTTGGTGGATTGGCTCCATCTCTTTCCTCATCTTGGACTTGGACATCGACCATCTCATGGTCCCTCAATGGTGCTTCTTCCCTTGTGGACTCCAACTTCTCTCTCTTGCACTTGGCATCCTCTTCAAGCTTCAAGATCGCCAATGCATCCGGTTCATTTAGGGCCTTGTTGAAATGAAATTCAACCTTCTCCTCTCCAATTTCGAAGGTGACTTTGCCATTCCTTACATCGAACTTGGCACCCGCCGTGGCTAGAAATGGTCTTCCGAGAATAATGGGCACCATCGGATCCTCTTTCATGTCTAGGATCACAAAGTCATCGGGCACGAAGTATCTTCCCACACGAACCGGGACATCATCAAGTATTCCGGTAGCCTTTGTTGAAGAGCCATCGGCCATAGTGAGACTCATATCGACCGGCTCCAATTCACCAAGGTTTGCCCTCCTCCATATGCTCATGGGCATGACCGAAATACTAGCTCCTAGATCACAAAGAGCTTTGAATTGTTGAGAACCAATTCCTATGGTGATGGCAAATTTTCCGGGATCTCCAAGTTTTTGAGGTAGCTCCAAGATCTTCACCTCGTCTTGCATCTCAACAATGGACATCTTCTTGCTCAAGATCTCTCTCAAGAACTTTGCATAAGATGGCATCTCGCTTAGAGCATCGGTAAAAGGAATAGTGATGTTCAAGCCTTGCAAAAGCTTTAAGAACCTCTTGAACTTGCCTTCAACAATCTCCTTGGGCTTCTTCATGGGATATGGAAGAGTAGTGCCACCTTGCTTCTTGCTTGGATCATCCTCCTTGGATCGCCTCTTCTCAACAAAATCACCCTGGATCGACGTTGGAAGTACCTCGGGACCGACTTCGGGAACATCGGTCCGAGGGCAAAGGGCTTCCTGGCTCGTCGGGCTATCGTCAGGGAACGTCGGGCCAACTTCAGGGCAAGTCGGGCCCGAGGTGCTGGGTACCTCGGTCCGACTCAGGGGACTTCCTCCATCTTTTGGCTCGACTTCTGAGAACCTCGGGCCCGAGGTACTGGGTACCTCGGTCCGAGTTGCTGGCTCTTCTTCTCTTGGTTTTGGCTTGTGTGGCTCGGGCAAACTCCTTCCACTCCTTAGTCCTATGGCTCGAACTTCATTTTGTTGTTGTGGGGCACGGGGATTCTCCTCGGGTCGGCCCGGGAGTCTCCCTTCCTCTCTTGGAAATTGATTCGCCATGTGGACAAATTGGTTGTCCACTTGCCTTCTCCATACACCCAACTCCTTGAATTGGTCATCAAACTTCCTCTCCATGTTGGTAACTTGGTTCTTCAAATCTTGGGCCCACGGTGGTGCTTGCTCATAGAATCCGGGAGGTCGGTATGGTTGTTGTTGGGCTCTTGGCTCGTTTTGGTTGAAGTTGTTGTTGTAGCCATTTGCTTGCCCTTGATTCCACCTTCCTCCATTGTTGTTGAAGTTGGTCCTTCCTCCAAAGTTTCTTTGAACATAATGAGCCTCCTCGATTTGCTCCGCCAATCGGACTTGGCGCTCATTTGGACACTCTTGGGCTCCATGCTTCAAGGAACCACACTCTTCACATGCTCTTGTGGTTTGGGCATAGCTCATCTTCCTTCTCATCTTGTTCAACTCGTCCTCCAAGAATTGGATCTTCACATCTTTATCCACATCTTCACTCTTGGGGTCGTAGAGCTTCTTCGGGCCTTCTCCATGGACTCTAGCCTCCTTGGTCACGTTGCTAGTGCCATACATTGCCTCATAATCCGAGAGTTTGTCCAACAACTCCCACGCTTGCTCCGGTGGTAAGTCAATGAACCCACAATCGGTATGGAGGTTCAATTTGTCCTTCGTGGCGGTGTTGATCCCTTGGAAGAATATGTCTTGTAAGACATAAGGTTGTTGGCCATGTGTCGGGCATGCTCTCAACATCTCTTTGAACCTCTCCCACGCCTCAAAAAGTGGCTCATGAGCTCCTTGTTGGAAACTAGCAATCTTCCGCCTTAGCTCCGTCGTCTTGGTGGGCGGGAAGAACTTCATCAAGAATGCTTCATTTAGGGCCCTCCATGATGTGATGGATCGAGGTGCTTGACTCTCCAACCAATGCAAGGCCTTCCCTCCCAAAGACCACTTGAAGGCTTTGAGTAGCACGTACTCAAGTGTCTCATCATCCGTGGAAATGGTCTCGCAAAGGTCCTTGAATTGCTTGACATGCTCGATCGGACACTCGTTCGGCCTCCCATGGAATTGCTCCCTCTTGATGAGCGAGATAAATTGAGTTTTGATCTCAAAATTCCTCGCCACCTCCGGTAAGACTATGGCCGGCTCCGGGACCTTCAACTCCGGATGCATGTATTGTCTAGCATTCCGGGGTTGAGTGTTGATTTGGGCCTCCAACCTTATCCTTTGCTCCCTCTCCCTTCGAGCCTCGGCATCACGGTTTGCCATCTCAATTTGCATTCGAGCCATTTCGGCTCTCAACCTCTCGAACTCCTCATCTCGGGCTTGGTCCGCCATCCTCTTCTTCTTGCGGGCTTGCCTTAGAATGCTCTCCGGGTCAATCACAAAGTCGAGCTCAAAAGTTCCTCGGACGGAACTAGCTCGCATGCACCTTCAACCAAAGACACAAACAAAAAACGAATCAAAACAAAACAAGGGGTTCGGGCTAGTCCCTCACCCAACTTACTACAAAAATCAAAGACTCAACAAAGATGGGTACCTCGAACAAGTAGAACTCCCCGGCAACGGCGCCAAAAATTCTGATCGGTCCGGGATCGGAGGTCTCACAATTTAAATTTATAAAACCGAACCTCAAAATTGTAGTAAAGAGGTAGGGTGTCGAACACACGGGAGTTCGTGTGTCGAGTGTACCCGGAAGCACTTAAGAAGGGGCGAAAACAAGGTAAAAACAAAGGAAAAGCAAAGGGAAATCACCTCGGACCGACACAGGTCACTTCGGTCCGAGGGTGGATCGAGGTCAATTTGGCCGGGACCGACGTTGATGCAAGTCGGGCCCGAGGTACTGGGTACTTCGATTTAGCAAATTTGGTAGATCGGTCTTGGGTTTTTGGGTTCCACACTTAGCTAGACTTGGATATTCTTCCCCAATTCAACCAATAAGAGCTTGATCTTAGTGAGATCGAGGTTGATCACCCCTTATCTCTCCAATCTACACTTTGACCTTAGGGAGTTTTCACCCTCCTTCGATGTTAGGTCTAGCAATTGGGATCGAGATGGCTTTCGCTTTTACTCTTACCAATCACAAGCCCTAAGCCCCTTGCTTTCACAAGAGAATTGAAGCTTAGTGTAGAGAGGATTCACAAATCAAGCAATCAAGGCTATGGAATTGGGATTTTCTACCCAAATCTAACTAAGGGCTTCCCCCATAGCCCAAGACTATGGAATCTACTCCATCAAGTAAGAGAAAAACAAAATCAAAAGGGAAACAAAGCAAATCTCAATCATCATCATCAAATCAAGCTCCAATTTCATTCAAAACCAAAGTGTCTACAAAATCCAAATGCAAATTCTACTAGATCAAGGGAAATCAAAGTACAAAACTCACTAGACCTCTCTCTTCTCCCACCGATCTCCTCTTCTCTTCCTTCCTCCTTCTTCTCCTTGCCCTCCAAGTATTCCAAAGAGCCTTTAGAGAGTGATTTGGTTGTGATCTATCCTACTCCTTGATAGATTGTCCTCTAGTGCTCTCACATCATATCTATATATAGCCTTCTAAGGATTGGGGACCAAGGAATCCCAATTTAGAAAGGGGCAAATGTGGAAAGTTGCTAAAAATATGCCTTGGGGAGCAATCCACTTCTTCCGCCGCTTGGACCGACACGGGCGACATCGGGCCCGACGTTGCTCAACCTCGGTCCTGTGCACTGGGTGCTCGATCTCGGGCCCGACGTGATGGACATCGATCCTGGGCCTCGATCCTTGCCTTCTTCCTTGGTTTCCTTTAGCTCCTCTTCATCCTTAGCTTGGCTCTTGCATTCCTTGATTTGGCTCCTTCCTTAGCTCCTCGAAATGCTCTCATTCTTGCCATTTTTCCTACAAAATCACACAAACTCGCATAGTCTCCGACTCTTGAAGAAAACCGGGAACTAGGCTAAAAAGGGAACGAAACTACAAAGAAGAGAATGAAAAACACATATTTACAAAGGAAAATAACTACTAAAACACCACCAAAACGAGAGACATCAGCTAGACTTGGATATTCTTCCCCAATTCAGCCAATAAGAACTTGATCTTAGTGAGATCGAGGTTGATCACCCCTTATCTCTCCAATCTACACTTCGACCCAAGGGAGTTTTCACTCTCCTTCGATGTTAGGTCTAGCAATTGGGATCGAGATGGCTTTCGCTTTTACTCTTACCAATCACAAGCCCTAAGCCCCTTGTTTTCACAAGAGAATTGAAGCTTAGTGTAGAGAGGATTCACAAATCAAGCAATCAAGGCTATGGAATTGGGGTTTTCTACCCAAATCTAACTAAGGGCTTCCCCCATAGCCCATGACTATGGAATCTACTCCATCAAGTAAGAGAAAAACAAAATCAAAAGGGAAATAAAGCAAATCTCAATCATCATCACCAAATCAAGCTCCAATTTCATTCAAAACCAAAGTGTCTACAAAATCCAAGTGCAAGTTCTACTAGATCAAGGGAAATCAAAGTACAAAACTCACTAGACCTCTCTCTTCTCCCACCGATCTTCTCTTCTCTTCCTTCCTCCTTCTTCTCCTTGCCCTCCAAGTCTTCCAAAGAGCCTTTAGAGAGTGATTTGGTTGTGATCTATCCTACTCCTTCCTAGATTCTCCTTTAGTGCTCTCACATCACCTCTATTTATAGCCTTCTAAGGATTGGGGACCAAGGAATCCCAATTTAGAAAGGGGCAAATGTGGAAAGTTGCTAAAAATATGCCTTGGGGAGCAATCTTTACTTTCGCCGCCTGGACCGACACGGGTGACATCGGGCCCGACGTTGCTCAACCTCGGTCCCGTGCGCTGGGTGCTCGATCTCGGGCCCGACGTTATGGACATCGATCCTGGGCCTCGATCCTTGCTTTCTTCCTTGGTTTCCTTTAGCTCCTCTTCATCCTTAGCTTGGCTCTTGCATTCCTTGATTTGGCTCCTTCCTTAGCTCCTCGAAATGCTCTCATTCTTGCCATTTTACCTACAAAAACACACAAACTCGCATAGTCTCCGACTCTTGAAGAAAACCGGGAACTAGGCTAAAAAGGGAACGAAACTACAAAGAAGAGAATGAAAAACACTTATTTACAAAGGAAAATAACCTCTAAAACACCACCAAAACGAGAGACATCAGTACGACGGCGAACCACCTCGTCTGCCGACGGAAGGCGGTTGGCGCTGGGCCATCAGAGACCCGAGACTACGATCAAGTCAAAAGAAGGGCTCCGGTCAGAAGGGGTAAAGAAAGGTGTGAGAAAAGAGAAGAAGAAGGAAGAATAGGGCTCGAAGTCTCCTACCAAGCGCTGGTGGAGCAGGGGTAGGGGTCGATACGACTTGAATGTCGTCATCTGACTCGGATTCCGACTCAGCTAGACGTGCCGCCAGGGTATTCTTGTCAAGGATGTTATTGAGGACGCGATCTTCCAATGAGATGTTCATCAAGGTGGTGCAAGCTTCAAAGATCGTGGGGGCAAAGTTCCTATCCGTGGGGACTGTTTAACAAGAAATTAGACAGTTGAGAAAGCGAAATCCTAGAAACGTAGAAAAAGATGAGTAAATCGTAACTTACGGTTCACATTCCAACGGTCGAAGAGGATCGGTTTGAGCTGCTCGCCCATAGCTCCTATAGACTTGCGGTTGACAAAGAAGAACCTTGTTGCCCAGCCAGGGGCGTCCACCTTCGGTTTCCACACCAACGGATTTTTTGTGTTGTGTGCCGGTAACACGACCCGGCCTCTGAGTACGGATCTCGTAGGCATGGGCGAGGTCCTTCATAGTGAATGTGATGTCCAAGGCGAAGCACATCTCGTGGATAGTGGTCAAGATCTTCCAAGCTGAAGGCATAATCTACGATGAGGAGATCCTCAAGTCGCCCAAGAAGAGTCTCACTAGAGGGGGAAAAGGAAACTTCAGGCCGATGGTGAACGGGAATTCCAGGACGCAGATCCAATCTTGCTTTATCTAGTCAAGAAGTTCGGTGTCGGGTTTTAACCCCTAGGTTCCCGGGGAAAGCCGCTTGCCGCCACCAATGCATCCACCTCTTCTTGTGTCATCGAGCAAACATACTGATCTTGAGCGGTGAGAGAGTTGGACGGAACAAAGTCGTTGGGGCTAGCCATCAGGGAAGGTGAAAGGGTTTCGGAGAAAGAAATCGCTTGAGGAAAGAAGAGGATCTTTGGAAAGATTTTAGAGAGAGAGGGTGGAATGATGGTGATAAGAAGAAGCGACTACAATTAAGGGATTAGATAGCGTCAGTTTCCAAGGCAGTTTCCACAGGAAACCGTCCCATCGCCACGTGTCTTCCATCTAGTGGTGAGAAGGCTTTCGGCCGCGCTTGCAAAATTTTTCGAATTTGCCGCCAGCAGAATACCCTTCTCAAGGGTATTGTTGGGCCTCGTTTTTCCTCAATCCGGGCCCATGCCACAAGAAGCCCATATTGATCGAGCGGCCCATTGACTAACTCAAGTGCGGCCCGTCTAGAAGGAGAAATCTGTTGAAACTACCGTCCGTGAAGCTCGGGAGCGGAAGCAGGCGCCCGTTAGTGGACGTTGGAAGTCGGCCGAAGATCTCGGGCTCCCACGATCTGTCCACAACGGCACATGATATCGAATATAAGATAGATTGTTTGTAACAGATAGGGGATATGGTATCTATCGAAACTCAACTATAATTCAAACTTGATTAGCTATCAATAAAGCATATTTGCCGAATCTTTGATCTTGTTTGATCTATACAATCGTCTCTTTCGTCCAAAAACTCTCAATCGTAACCTCCAATTCAGGGTGTTTGAGCGATCTTAGTTTTTCACCCAAAACAATAGGTCTTTCAATAAAGTAGCGGATAAATTAGCTAATTTCGCTTTAGATGTAAATTTTATGAACTTTGAGGAGCCCCCTCCTCCTATTGTTTCCCTTCTATTTGATGATTTGAATGAATAAAATAGGGTATAACCCTCCTTTTGATCAAAAAAAAAAAATATAGCCAGGTCCGTATAGTAAACAATGGTCAAGTAGGGTTTCTCAAGTTAGAGAGAGAAACTCCCGACCAACTGCCCCCTTTCTCCAAACCCCAAAAACATTGTATTTTGGCCATCAACCCATTTCTCCTCATTTCCATGGCCGCCAGCGTGAAATCTAATCTCCATTACAACAACCTTGATGAATTGATGTGACCTTCCTCTCACTCATTCCGATCTAATCATCGGGAAAACCCCCAATCGATTTGGCTGAGAAAGCCATCCCCCACAGCTGAGAAAGCCAACCCCCCGGCTGAGAAGGTCATCCCTCTGTTGAGAAAAGCACCATAGCCCCGAACGAAAGACTCCGGTCGACCGCCATGTACCCTTTGATCTTTAACTTGAATGAGGGTGATGCCGGTCTTGAACCAAATATGTCTTGTCAGATTCTTCAATCCCAGATCTGGCCCTTTAAACCTTGCATCCATGTCCATTCTACTTGAATCTCTCATGCTTTTCTATGTTGATTTTGACAGTCTTAAATCTCTCTTTTGAGTTGATTCTTGATCTGTGCTTGATGGCCTGTAGTCCAGGCCAAATCTGAGTGTTCCTTAACTTGATTAAAGTCGGCCACCGCTTGATCAGTCGCTCAGCTCGGACCAAGCATGAACCCTTATGAGCTAACATCGATTTTCCTCTTAAAACCTCCTACTTTCATGAGCTTAATTAAAGCCTTCGATCATTTTTCAATCTCAACTTCGATTTCTCCGATCCAGTCACAATCCTAACTAACTTTGGTGGAATAGGGGGAGAGATAAAAAGTAATGGGAAAGTTTTTTCCCTAGCTTGCAAGGCTACAATTTTTTTAATTGGGAGAGTGTGACCAACTCTCTTGAATAATCCTGGACATTGTGTGAACCAAGAACCAATGTAGATTCATCTGCTGACTGATAAAATACAAGCATTGATCAAATACTCTTTTGAACAATTTTCTCGATCGAATGGGCTTACAATGCCCATTGAACAACTCCTTGCCTTACAAGCTTTCATCTGTTGCTGAGTCCGAGCCAATTGCCCGAGTCAGATAATCGTTGCTAGGCATGGAAGCATTGGATTTTTTTTATAAATATGTTTTTATTTTTACTTTTTTGTCCTTACTTCTTGTCGTGCAAGGAATTTTGTGTTCGCTTACAAGGTAAGGAGTTGACCAATACTTGTGTTGCAAGTGCTTGTCTCTTGCAATCCAAGTTTGTCTTTTTTTAGCAATACTTGCGATGCAAGCATTCTTTTGTTTGCGGTGTAGGTTTTTCTTGACTTTGCTTGCAGGATAGCTCAAATTTTCTTCCGTATAAATTTCCGATGAGTTGGAGCTGTGTTTGAAATTGGACTGAGTTGCATTGGCCAGGTCCTTTAGTGCTCAGAAACTTCTGAAGATCCTTCATCTAGGTGGAGGAACGTCAACTGTCCATTTCGCACGCCCAAGATGGGTTGACCTGTTGTCCTGGGCGCTATGCATTTAGTGCTTTACTCACCCCGATCTTATACGCGCCTTAGTTGTAGCTCTTCAGGGATTTGTATTTTCTTCTTAGCTATTCTTGCTCGCTTTTTGATTTCTCTAGCCGTCTTGTTACGGCCTCTCGGATTACCAAGCATGTTTGGTATTCCGAATCCTTACCTTTTCAAAAAAAAAAAAAAGTCAAGTGAAAAATAAGATAAAGAAGGGATCTCTCGACTCTAGAAGGAGTTGGGGTCATCGGATCTAAATACGGGTCTCGTTCGGGTCAATTTATCAGATTGGCATATTCGAACGAAACATAACTAGAGAGAGAGATGGCGTCGAGAGGGGCAGCGGCTGCGACGGCGATGGCGTCGAGAGCTCACAGAATTAGGGCGAAGCTGCAATCGGCGCTCGAAGCAACCGTCCTCGAAATCGAAGACTGCTCCGCTCAGCACGCCGGCCACGCCGCCATGAGAAACTCCGCCGCCGTCGAGACTCACTTCAATCTCCGGATCGTCTCCCCCAAATTCGACGGCCAAAACCTGGTCAAACGCCATCGCATGGTCTACGCTCTATTGGACGACGAGCTCCAATCCGGCCTCCACGCCCTCTCCATTGTCGCCAAGACTCCCAAGGAACTCGAAACCTAGCAAAATCAGTGAGCGTCTCATCTCATCTCATGGTATGCTTCTTCCCTCGATTTGTCAAAATTGATGCTTAGAACCCTAAGGAGATGACATATTCTCCATCAATTGCTTGCTTGCTTGCTTGTTGTTGTTTCTATGATAAACTTCTGCTATGTTATTGTTGCTTTTGCTAGCTTTGTGGGAAATGGAGGTGTGGTTCACTGTCAAAATCTGTGAAATTCAGCTTATGAATTATGCTATTAGGTTCTTGTTTCTGTGGAGAGTTGAGATAGTTGTGTAGGGTGACTGCTGAGTGCTGTGATCTTGATGTTGTAATGGATTTGGTGTATATACATGCTCTGCAATGCACATTTGGTTGCTTGCTCTTGTTTTGAGCGTAATTTGTGTAATAATAATGGGTAAAGCTAAGACTTCAAATTGGAATTAGGGATAGAGTATGATGGATATAGGCTTCGAATCCTTTCTGATGTTTGTTATTACGTCTCCTGGAATAGCTTTATCTGTCTCCAGATGAGTCCCAAATTGGATACTAGAACCCCTAGTTATTTTGTTTCAATTACCCAAATCAAACGTTATTTCCATAGTTATTTTGTCACCAGATGAAAATCCCACACTCTCAAACTTCCAATGTGTTGATGTGTATCGGCCAGTCTACAGTATTTCCGACTTGTTGTATATACATATGTTGTTCACTTGCCATTTATCATAGCAAAACACAAGGATTTCTTGACTAAGTTGCTGTGCATCTCTGCTTTTGACTTGTTCTTATTTTGTTGTGACTAGGACAACACAAATTGATTTATTCACTGTTGTCACTTGTAAATGGTCAGCATGCATTGTCAGGAATAAAAGAGTGTAGTGTTATGGAACTGCTCCTTTTGAATTTCAGGTCAAAAGCCTGCACTAACATTGAGCTCCGGTGTGCCTAGCTGGAGGTGATCACAACATCTTCTTCACCCTAAAGGAATGGTGATTGTCTCTCCTGTGGACATATTTTTTTTCTTCTTCTCTTGTCATTTGTTTAATGTTGATTTCCTTCTTAATCAGCAATGGTCTGCCTGAGGTAGAATGAATAATAGAGCCCTGGCCTCACCAAGTTGCTTGCATCTATAGTAGCTATTATGTGAAGCATAAATGTATGGTTGCTCACTTGAGAAGCATAATTATGTTGAGAATCATAACTTGTTAGGAACCCCGATATGATAAATCCCGTGTGAAACATAATTCTTCTTGGCTGTATCTCGTGTCACCTATATGTGCCACTTTCCTTCAATATAGATGATGTTAGTTCCTATGTTGCACGGACATGGAAATGCGTGTCGGAAACGGAAAACAGTGGAAAACGGGGAAGCGGTAAAAATATAGAGAAGTTTTTAAAATTACAGGAAAGGGAAACATCGAGGAAGTGGCAATATAAATTTAAATATTTTATTATAATAAGTATATATATACATAATTAACAAATATATAGTTATCTTTCAAGGAAGTATAGTGAAAATTATAAATAAATAAGGTTTTGTAAAGACATATATGAATTACTATATAATTTTTAAATTAATAATACTAAGAATATTTAATCTTTTAGCATAATCACACAATTTATTATTTTTGAAACTAATCTCACTCCATAAATGACCCAAAAACCTAATACACCTACTTTTAAAAAACCCTAATTCTGCCCTATGTCTTCTACCACCTCCCATCTACGTTTCCTCAACGTTTCTCGGAGCATTCCTGTTTCCAACAGTGGAATTTTTTTTTGGGTATTGTCGTTTCTGTGCATCACAAGGCAGTTCTTTATGTGTTTGTTTTCTCATATAATGTGAATGCTTAGGGGTATTATCGTAGGCATTGGGGTCCTAATATCGTGTCATTTGAAACTTGATTCCCTAAACACCTACAAAACTTGGGTACTCTTGAACAAATCTAATTTTATTTTGTCATCAATGAGGCATCACCCGATTTTATCGACTTATGTCATGCGTAATAAGCGGTTCAATACTCGGAGGAGCATAGTCTAATTTAATAAATCCTGATCTAGGGAATGATCGGCTAAGCTAGCAAGAGCATTAACTACATTATTCAGAATTCGAGGGGTATGATTGGCTATCACTCTCCAATTCTCATCATGAATTAGGGAATGACAGTGGGCCACCAAGGAAAAGTCCGAGTGGGTGATCGGTAGCTGCCCGATAAGCAGCTCGATCGCGGTTTCATGATCACATAGGATTCCTCCGCCACTAGCGATTCTTGGATTTCCTTTCGGCGCTCCATCAATAATTCAGTATTCATTTTCAACCGTTCAATCTTAGATGGGACCCATATGGAATTGTTGTTTCGCCTATGCTGTTGGCTTGGTTCGCGGTCCAACCTGTTTTTTCATAGCTTCTCTATAAGCAATAACATTGGCTTTGACAGCATGAAGGATACAATCCCCATAGTCTTGGATGTTCTCAAATATCAACTTATTTTGCTGCTTCCAACAGAACCATGCCATAAAACAAAACTCCGTGCTCCACATACAATCAACTTTCAAGTTCTGTTCAAGCTAAGATTTGATATCTGTGGTGAAGAAATCGGTAGATAGAGCTCTTCCACGAAGCCGTTTTCAAGTGTTTCGGACAAAAGCACAGTCCCTGATAGGATTGATACTTGTTTCTTCCTATCTACATCTTGGACATTCATGAGAGGAGTGAGAGGTCTCTTAAATCTGGTGGCATTGCAAAGGATGCTATTATTAGCGGCAAGGTGCAAAAAACTTCGTACCCTCTGCTGTGTAGCAGCCTTCCAGATTAGAGACTAATTGAACTCATTGTTGTATTGGAGTGCATTCATAAAATCATGGCTGACTTGGTACTAAAGATATCCGATAGATTTCCAGCCCAAAAAATCCGGTCTTCGATTTCCATATTGCTTGCATAAAGTTTGTAGGACTTAAGCATGGTCATAATATTGGTTGGAGGTCTCAATTCTAGTCGGTCCCTGCCCAAATATTAGGAACAATAGCACCAAGGATGGCTTTCAAGATTGGGCCAATTGCCAAGTCTTCAAGAGGAGTATCACTCAACAATCAGTGTGACCAGAATAGAGTTCTTTGTCCATTGCCAACTGCTACTCTAATACCTTTATGTAAGATAGGCGCTCCATGTTCAATATCGTACCTCTCCGTATGTACGATGCTTTTTACTTTCTTGTGATCATATCCACATCTAACTAATTACCACAATACTTTCCCTTAAGAAATCGGGCCTAAAGAGAGTTGTCTTCTAACATGTGGAGTTCGGTTTCGGTCAGGAGGTTGAGCCTAGAAGTGAGGTGCAATTAGGCGGTGATATCATTGCGGAAAAGGATTACTTCAAATATTTGGATTCTATTTTGCAATCTGATGGTTGTATTGATGAAGATGTTAGGTCTTAGATTCAGAGAAGATGACAGAAGTGGAGGGCGGTTGCAGGTGTTCAGTGCGACAACAAGATTCCTCTCAAGCTCAAGGGAAAGTTCTTAAAATCAAGTTAACCACGTGTCTATTTGTAACACACATCGTAATATGACCATTGATACACTGAATATTGTGCACAAGGAGGGGTGTTTTGGTCAGCTCGGTTTTCTAAATGGATTGTTGGTCAAGAAAATCTAAGAATTATCGATCATTTTAAGAGGGAAGGGGGCGGTGGGATCTGTTTTCTCACATTTAGAAACAAATTAGACCCCTTTTAAAAAAAGGTTACTAATTAGCCAGTATAAAACAATTTTTTCTTTATTTTCTCTCACTTTCTTTCTCTGTCCTCTTCTTTTTTCTCAGATCTAGATCTGAGATGCGATGGAGCGCGGTCGCCTCCGGCCTCCCCGTCTCTGTCGCCCTCCCCGTCGCCACGCTCAATCAGTTAATCGCCAGCACGATTTCGACGACGACGATGAAGAAGAAGGTTTTGGGAACAGAGACGATAGGGATGACGAGGATTACGGCCACCAGGCTATGAAGAAGAGGCGGTTCGAACCTAGGGTTTCGGCGGATCGGAGGCTGGATGAATTTGGACGACGCGGAGGTGATGGATCTGTGAGGAATGGAAGGATATTGAGGGATTTTGAGTTCGGAGATCCAAGATTGAGGCTCTGCTCCAATCCGTCTCTGGCACCTTCAGTGTGTATGCTTCTAATCTCCTTTGGCTCTCTTCCTTCCGATCTTTTGCTTTTAGTTTTGCAAGTTCGAGATTTCTCCCATCTTCGACCCTGAGTAATCCTCGCTTTGTCTCAATTACATCCGATCCACGTTCTTTGAGTATTGCTCTATCTGCAACTTAACATGACTTTTCCCCAATTTTGGCTTTGTAATTCGCAGGTTTCGTTTGAGATTTCTCCCATCAAGCAGATTTTATAGAGGTTCGTTCTCCTCGCAATGATTTTTTATCTTCAATTTGGCCTTTTGCTTATGATAGTACCATTAATACGTGTTTCCTCTCTCTTTTGAGATAGATCTTGTGTGTAATTAGCTGTTTTCTTTTCCGGATGATTCTCGAATTGATTTTTTGAGTTGTCTCTTATGATTCAGTGATTAAAGGCTAGGTACTCACTATTTGATGATGCTGATATTTTCAATTGTTTGAATTTTGTAAATGCCACGAAGACAATTGGATTTGAACGCTCTTATCTCTCAATTGAGAATATGGAATTTGTTTGCTTCTGTGATCTTACAATTTTCTTCAATTCAAGTCAATACTTGTATTCAAAAGGTATTAATGAATCTACCTTCTTTGTAATGGTTAGTGGATTAGGACAGCTATTAATTGAGAATACGTCACTTTCATTCATGTTTGAAATGCTTTCCTTAATTAGAAGAACAACAACTGAGTAAATAAGTTAGTAATTACTGATTAGGAACTTGCATGAAACTTGACAGGTCTTGATGATAGTTCCAAGTCACTTGCTTCTTATAAGGTATTAACATTGGCCCATACATTCCATTTATCTCCATCTGCTTTTTGTGATGACAAGTTGGATTTACTGTTTTTTAGGGATGAAAAGTTGGTTTTAAGGGTTTTGATGATGATAAGCTGATTTTACGGGTTTTGGTGATAACAAGTTGAATTTATTTTGCATTGTTAGATTTGTCTATATATTACTTTTAATTACTTTTAATTATGGCCTATTAGCTCAAATGGTAGAGCAACGTGCTTAGCGCACAATAATGTGGGTTCAAATCCCACATAGGCATACTAATAAATTCTGATGATAAGTTGCATACGTGATGACAAGTTTTGTACGTGATAATAGGTTTTTTGTACGTGACGATAGGTTGAGTGATGACAAGTTTTTGTACGCGACGACAAGTTTTTGTATGCGACGACACGTTTTTGTACGCTATGTCAAGTTTTTTGTACGCCACGACAAGTTTTTTTATAAGCGATGACAAGTTTTCTAAGCAATGACAAGTTTTTCGTAAGGGATGACAAGTTTTCTATGCAATGGCAAGTTTTTCATAAGGGATGACAAGTTTTCTACGCAATGACAAGTTTTTCTACGCAATGACAAGTTTGTCTAAGCGATGACAAGTTTTTATGCATGGTGACAAGTTTTTTCAATTTTTCGGTGACAGGATTTTTGGATGACAGGATTTCCGATGACAGGATTTAATTGGAACGCGGTGGCACGCGTGTAATTTTTTTTTACCAGGGGTATTTTTGGAAAAACGACTAGTTAGCACATAAATTTTCAAGGCAGCCTACCCGCTCCACAAATCTCCCCATATAGCCTCCTTACCAAATTTTCTCTCATTTTAAACTATTTAGTTTAAGTGTTGTATTTTGGTCTTCTTACTATTTCTTAATTAAGTTGGAGTATTTTGGTAGCTATGGTTTATTTTAAGCCGTTTCATTTCGGCGCACCCCCTATATTTCATCTCAGCGCACCCTACGGCCGTTATGGCAAACCAACATCCAGCCGTTACGGCTAAAGCACTTCTGGCCGTTATGGCCCAGTCCCTCTCGGCCGTTACGGCCCAGACCCTCTCGGCCGTTACGGCCCAGACCCTCTCGGCCGTTACGGCCCATACCCTCTCGGCCGTTACGGCCCAGTCCCTCTCGGCCATTACGGCCCAGTCTCTCTCGGTCGTTACGGCCCAGTTCTTTACCAACAAACGACATTGAATACCAAGCAATCACTTTCTACCGTCTATTACCCCTCATTACTACCTATTATAATTTATCACCACCTATTTTTACTCATATCCTACTCTTCCTCTTTCGCTATCTCCACTAATTTCACACAACAAACGAACATGGTGAAGAGGAAGGTTGTGTGAAATTAATAGGTTCATGACTCCTAAAGAAACAATAAACATTCATAAGATGAAGCACAAGAGAATCAATATTAACCAAAGGATAGAAATCAATTACCAAAACCTCACGAGTTAATACATCAGAGCTTCTCCCCTGAACGAACCCAAGGAGACTAGCTCTCCATAACTAAACTAAAAGAGAAGAATTGATTATGAATTGGAAGTAGAAGATAAGAGGTCCTCAAAACCTAAGGCTGGCTCCTCCTTATATAGCCCAAGGAACATGCTCCTCGAGATAGATAAGGTAAGAGACAAAAGATAGAAAAGGAAATAAGATAGAAAGGAAAAGATTTCGTTTGTCTCGAAGTCGGCATCACCGCACCGCGACCGCGTCGACACCTCCGCGCTCGCGCTTTCTCAACAGAGAAGATTCTCGACTTTTGGCTATGCACCGCAACCGCGTCGCTCCTGCCGCGCCCGCGGCGATCTCTGTTCGGCATTAGGCTGAGTCGGCTTCTACCGCGACCGCGCCATCGACAGCGCGACCGCGGCCTTCATGGTCTTCATGGCTCGTCACCTTACGCCACCGCGCCCGCGTCATATACAACGTGACCGCGGAAATCATGCAGTGGCGAACTTGTCTTCAATTATGCTCTAAGAACTCTTGATTCTTCATATTCGTGTTTTCGGTCTTCATATTACAATAACACTCAAATCTAACCTAAACACTCACAATAATTAATACTCCTAAAATCTAAGAGTTAACCCATACAAAATAGCCCGAATCAGTCGCTCTCTGGTGGTTTGTTGGAGCGGTGGCCGCAGGATTAGCCAATGGCAGGCCATGGTGGGACGTTGTAGCCCACCACTTGCTTGGTTGGGACGTTGCCGCCTATCCACTTGCATGGATGGGACGTCGTCACCATCCGTGATTACTACCAGCGCGATGAGAGCACCCTTAATGGACCTTTATTCTTGAGGGATTCGGTTTTGGAGGGGGTCATCGTCACTGCTCGCGATGGCGGTAGGACCGTGGCTGACGCCATTGAGAGGTTCATACTTGGTATCAACACAAACCCATGGATCGGGCCTCGATGCCCCTTTGGAGGACGGGTCTAGAAAAAGTACCCTGAACCGGGAACGTGGTGCATGGAGCGCGTTAGTGTTTGGATGTGTGAGCAAACAAGGGAGATAGGATGGGGAGCGTGGCGAAGGGAGCTATTGGGCCGCATTGCCTTTTGGGCCAACTGCAAGACAAGGCCCATGCCTTTGTGGCCCGTTGAGAGCTAAACAAATAGAGCGGTTCCACTCTTCGTCTTCCCCACTCTCCCACTTTCGAACTCCAAAGAACGCCACTTTCGCTCTCAAGCAGCCCTCGTCCTCCGTCTCTGTCAACCGCTCGATTTCCTGCATTATCACCACAGCTTTTGATTTGAGGCTGGCGACGCCACACGCTGGTGGCGACACCGTGTTTGGCCTTCCAGGGAGGGCGAGGAGATCTACCGAGGAGACGAAAAGCCACTTGGAGGCGAAACGTCGCTAGGAGACAAAGCGTTTTGAGAAAGCAAAGTGTTGCGCGGGAGAAAAAAGGGGGTGATGTCATTACTTCGACGTTCCGTCCCATCAGTTGTCACATCGCCGCCTACCTCAGTTACAGAGAAACACGCTCAATGGTCTTCTGATTGTGCGTCTTTCTAGGCTTTCAAACTGATGAAAGGGCGGTCATCTCGCGATATGCCTGTCTGTTTACTTGTTCTTCACACTTGCAGTTTATTAGACCTATTTCCCGTTATGCATACATCGCGTTATCTGCTTTCCCATGCTTGTCTTTTCCCTTTCCCGTACATATTATCTTTCTTTTTCTTCCTCCAAGAGCCTCTTTGCTTCCGTGCCTTGGATTCGGGGCCTTCCAGCGATACCTGTCCTTCTGACGTCGATCGCGGTGTTCGTGTGACGAGCTAGGACAGATTTTACGCTTTTGACCCATCGTTGGACTACTTGGAAATGTCCGCAAGCGACTCTCATAACAACTTCCCTTCCCCTCGCGGTCTAAGTCAGAGCGACCCAACCACGATATCCGACCTTCAAAGTTCCAGCGCGTCGCATGACCCCATGACACGCTGCCAAGCCTACGGCCCCCACGACGTGGCCAGCGATACAGGGGCGTCGACTTTTGGGACCGCGAGGAGCTTCCCTTCTCACTACCTTACTAGGGTCAAGGCAGAAATTCCGCGATTTCGGCAAACTAGACCCGTGCATCTTGAGATGTATGAGAATAAAGCGGTGCTCATGACGGGGAGAAAGACCATCCTCACCCTCGACGAGTTAGACCTAATCACGACGGGGTACCCCTAGCCGGCGGGGGTGGAACTCCTGTTGCCCTTGAACGGGGGCAACAATCATGCTGTTTACGAGGCGGGCACGGTTGTCTAAACGGCGAGTCTTACCGCGGGCTTTCGACTCCCGATGCCCCGCTACATTTCCGACTTTTTGTATGATCTTGAACTTGCCCCGGCCTCGATGACTCCCAACTGCTAGAGTTACATCGCGGCCTACCACATCCGGTGCTTAGAGCTCGGAATCGCCCCTTCCGCGAGGCACATGGGCCAGATCCCTACGGTTAAGGGGGACAACAAGGGTGTTGTGAACTTCAGTCTCACGCACTGCAACCTCTTGAACACCCCATCCAATGTTGGTCCGTGATGGAAGGAAAAATGGTTCATCGTGCGCGACTTCCAAGGTGGGAATATGCTTTCTCCTATGGTCCTTGGTGGGTTTCGCCGACAAAAGCGTCAACATACCGCGTCAAAGGAAGCCTCCGCGGCAAAGAATACCTCCGCGGCGGCTGCGAAAAGGGACCACAACAAGTGGTTAACTCAGGAGCGCCTCGAGCGCGCAGGTCTTAGCCTAAGGCCAGTGTTACCGCGGGTCGTCGAGATGTCCTCGTCGGCCACCGCGTCCCCCGTGCCCGTGGGCGAGGGTATTTTTGTTTTTGAAGCTTGGTTCCTTGATGTATGCTGCTTCTTTTTGTACGTTCACACGTTAAGTCTAATTTACTTATGACTACTTTCGCAAATTTTGATGTCTTCGCGGCGTTGACTTCTGGGAAGTCTGCCCAGGCCACGTGTGGTGCCCCCTCCATTGTCAAAGCCGGGGGTAAGAGGGAGGTCACCGCAAAGGGGGCCCATGACAACAAAGGCCATGGCACCCAAAAGGAAGGCCGGGATAAGCGCGCCCTCGTAAAGGTGGCGAAGCGGAAGACCATAGAGGATGTTGTCCGCGCTGAGGGGGTGATGCTGAAGAGGACTCAAGCGGGATGTGGTCGGCGTGGTGGACCAGCCTCTAGAGACCTCGAGGGGACCGGCACAAATCGTGACGGGTTTTGGCAGTCGCCACCACTGGTCACGAAGGACCAAGGTGGCAGGGTTCACCTGCCCCGACCCGGGCTGGGAACTTTTGAGGAGGACCAACACATCTACGAGGAGGAGAAGGCTTGGTTCCGGACCCTCAACGTGGAGGAGTTTAAAGGGGAGGACCAGAAGTATGGCCATATGGTAAGCGATCTCCTCCTTAACTTAGCGCTCGTGCTTGATCTTTTGATGCTTATAGCTTATTTTCTTTAATACGCAGGTCAACGCGCTGGTGAACTATCTTCCCGAGCGCGTGTGCGAGGAGGTGGCACGGGCGGATGAGGCGACCAAAGCCAAAGAGGCGGCTGAAGCGTCTCTTTGGGAGTTGCGTGTGCAAACGGAGAAAGATGCCGCGACGCTCAAGTCGGCCAAGTCCCAGCTTGCGGTAACAAAGAAGGACGCAGCGGGGCTCAAAGCGCAGAACGAGCAGCTGGGTCGGCAGCTGGAGGAGACCAGCACGAAGCTCAAGAATGCGATATCCGAGTTCCTCGAGTCGCAGATGTACATGGACCGATGCATCGCCGATGCGACCGCGGTCCAGGTTCTTAGCGCCGTGACGGGTGTCCTCCAGGCGTGTGAGAAGTACAGTGTGAAGTATTTTGCTCCTAACCTTCGAAGCAACATGGGGGTAGTCTGGGAGGATGGGGTGGCGAAGCCTCCCCCGGGTGTTGTGATGGACAACGTGGAGGGGGTTGACGACCGGGATGCTAACCAATAACTCCCCCCCACTGACGCGGAAAAAGACAAAGCCCCCCAGAACCTCCCTGTCTTTGAGCCCGAAGCCTCCGAGCCCGTTGCCTGAAGCCTCTTCTCCCTTGTCTTTAAGACATGCATTTTTTTTGTTTTTTGTCTCCTCTGCCAAACTTTGACATTTATCTTGGCCATGCGGGCTTGAATTACTATTTCCGCGGTGCGGCTTGTATTTATACTTATCTTTTGACGTGATGAGTGCGTCTGAATTGCTTCTGCCGCTTGCGGCTATGTAGTTGATAATTTGCTCGTGGTTTTAATTTTGGCTTAAATTCTGGATTTTGTGACGCATGTATTCGCCATATCCAACCCCATGCCAAACTAGGTGCTAAAATCGCGATTGACACTAGGCGAATATAAATAGAACTTTGCGAAAATTCGCCATATCCAACCCCATGCAAAGCTAGGTGCTAGGACCGCGCTTGACACTAGGCGAATAGAATGAACTTTTGTGAAAATTTCGCCATATCCAACCCCATGCCAAGCTAGGTGCTAGGACCGCGCTTGACACCAGGCGAATAGAATGAGCTTTTCTGAAAATTTCGCCATATCTAACCCCATGCCAAGCTAGGTGCTAGGACCGCGCTTGACACTAGGGGAATACAAATAGAACTTTGCGAAAATTATCCATATCCAACCCCATGCCAAATTAGGTGGTAGGACCGCGCTTGACACTAGGCGAATATAAATAGAACATTGTGAAAATTCGTCATATCCAACCTCATGCCAAGCTAGGTGCTAGGACCGCGCTTGACACTGGGCGAATAGAATGAACTTTTGTGAAAATTTCGCCATATCCAACCCCATGCCAAGGTAGGTGCTAGGACCGCACTTCACACTAGGTGAATATAAATAGAACTTTGCGAAAATTCGCCATATCCAACCCCATGCCAAGCTAGGTGCTAGGACCGCGCTTGACACTAGGCGAATAGAATGAACTTTGCGAAAATTTCGCCATATCCAACCCCATGCCAAGCTAGGTGCTAGGACAGCGCTTGACACTGGGCGAATAGAATGAAGTTTTGTGAAAATTTCGCCATAGCCAACCCCATTCCAAGCTAGGTGCTAGGACCGTGCTTGACACTTGGCAAATAGAATGAACTTTTGTGAAAATTTCGCCATATCCAACCTCGTGCCAAGCTAGGTGCTAGGACCGCGCTTGACACTAGATGAATATAAATAGAACTTTGCGAAAATTCGCCATATCCAACCCCATGCCAAGCTAGGTGCTAGGACCGCGCTTGACACTAGGCGAATAAAATGAACTTTCCGAACATTTCACCATATCCAACCCCATGCTAAGCTAGGTGCTAGGACCGCGCTTGACACTAGGCGAATAGAATGAACTTTTGTGAAAATTTCGCCATATCCAACCCCATGCCAAGCTAGATTCTAGGACCGCGCTTGACACTAGGTGAATATAAATAGAACTTTGCGAAAATTCGCCATATCCAACCCCATGCCAAGCTAGGTGCTAGGACCGCGCTTGACACTAGGCGAATAAAATGAACTTTGCGAAAATTTCGCCATATCCAACCCCATGTCAAGCTAGGTGCTAGGACCGCGTTTGACACTAGGCGAATAGAATTCACTTTTGTGAAAATTTCGCCATATCCAAACCCATGCCAAGCTAGGTGTTAGGACCGCGCTTGACACTAGTTGAATATAAATAGAACTTTGCGAAAATTCGCCGTATTCAACCCCATGCCAAGCTAGGTGCTAGGACCTCGCTTGACACTAGGCGAATAGAATGGACTTTGTGAAAATTCGCCATATCCAACCCCCTGCCAGGCTAGGTGTTAGGACCGCGCTTAACACTAGGCGAGAAGAATGAACTTTTGCGAAAATTCGCCATATCCAACCCCATGCCAAGCTAGGTGCTAGGACCGTGATTGGCACTAGGCGAATAGAATGGACTTTGCGAAAATTAATATCCCCGCGTGTGCGATAAAAACTCAACCTGGAGTTTAGATTTTTTAGGGCTTTTGAGCGACTGCGAGGGGTGGAACCCAACTCGAGCGCGCCTACGCGCACCGCGCGTGTTAGCGGAAAACCTCAAGCGAAAAACAGCAGCTTGGCAATTTTCCCTAATGATATGTTTGTTGTTTGATGTTTTAAGGCTTTAAGCGACTGCGAAGGGTGGAACCCAGCTCGAGCGCGCCTACGCGCATCGCGCGCATTAGCGGACAACCCCATGCGAAAAACGGCAACTTGGCGATTTTCCCTAACGATATGTTTGTTGTTTGATGTTTTAAGGTTTTAAGCGACTGCAAGGGGTGGAACCCAGCTCGAGCGCGCATCGCGCGCGTTAGCGGACAACCCCAAGCGAAAAACGGCAACTTGGAGATTTTCCCTAACGATATGTTTGTTGTTTGATGTTTTAAGGCTTTAAGCGACTGCGAGGGGTGGAACCCAGCTCGAGCGCGCCTACGCGCATCGCGCGTGTTAGCGGACAACCCTAAGCGAAAAACGGTAACTTGGCGATTTTCCCTAACGATATGTTTGTTGTTTGGACAGTATAGGGTAGCCACTCCATCTTATTCATGTGGTAACTTGTGAAATACTGACACAACACGCGACTACCGTCGCGGGGACAGACTTAGCTATTACACATAATACTTCTTGAGGCGTGCCTCATTCGATGTTTTGGCTAGAGTTTGCCCTAGTTGTGGATCTATTAATTTAAAAGCTCCCGGCATGACCTCTTTGGAGAGAAGGTACGGACCCTCCCACTTCGCGTCAAGCTTACCACCCTCGGTCCTTCGGAGGGCTAGATCGCCCTCCTTCAGCCCGCGTGGTTTGATTTTCTTGTTGTAGTACCCCGCGGTTCTTCTCTTGTACTCGACGGATCGTAGCTCTGCCGCCTCTCGACGCTCATCGCACAGATACATTTCTACCATTAAGAGCCTCGTCGTTGGTGAACTGGTCGTATCCCGTGACTCTCTTTGTGGGTAACATGGACTAGATGGGTACCACGGCATCACTGCCGTAGGCCATCACGAACGGTGTTTACCTGGTGGCCCTGCGCGAGGTGGTACGGTTCGTCCACAAAACTAGTGGCGAAAGCTCAGCCCACCGCCCTTGAACGCCGTCCAACCTACGTCTAAGATCGTCGAGTATCCTTGCGTTGACGTTTTCCACCAGTCTGTTGGATTGAGGGTGTGCAACCGAGGAGAACTTCAACTCAATGTTCCGGCTGGCGTAGAAGTCGCGCGTTTCTTCGCTGTCGAATTGTGGATCATGATATGTGATTATCGCGATTGGCACGCCGAAACGACATCTCACGTCTTTCCAGAGAAAGCCGCAGACTTCCGTGCTCGTGATCCGGGCAATGGCCTCCGCCTCCACCCACTTGGTGTAATAATCGACCAGGACAAGGATGAATTGCACCTGCCTGGCAGCTTTAGGGAAGGGTCCGAGGATATCCATGCCCCACATCGCGAACCGGTAGCCCGACTGTATGCAGCGCAGCTCCCGCGCTGGGAGGTGCTGGACGTTCTCGTGGCGCTGACACTTGTTGCACTTCTGCATATATGTGGCCGCGTCGCGGCGCAGGGTGGGCCAATAGATCCCCAAACGAATCACTTTGTGCACGAGTGTTCGCCACCCCGGGTGGCCGCCGCATATGCCCTCGTGCACCTCTTCAAGGACTTCAAAGACGGTCGCCTTGTCCACGCAAAGAAAGTTGGGCTCTACGTAGCCGTGGCGATACAACTTATCGCCCTCGATGCAATATCGCGCTGCTTTGAGTTTTAGTTTACGCGCGCTCATTGCATTGTTCTGACGCAACTCCCCAGTTTGGATATACCGGACTATGGGAGCCATCCACCCCTCTGTGGTAAGAGCGAACACTGCTTGCGTGACACCGCGTTGCATCTGCGTTTTTACTGTGACCTTATTGCCGACCTCGGGAAGGAGAGCTAAACCCATCTTGGCCAGTGCGTCGGCCTTAGCATTGGCCGCACGCGGTATGGATTCGATGGCGAACGTCTTGAGGCATGCAATCAGTTCCTTGACCTTGGCGCGATATTGAGGTAGAAACCCCGTGGTGCACTCGTATTGTCCTCCGACTCGCCGCGCGACGAGCTCGGAATCCGTGAACACTCTTATCCTCCGCGCGCCTACCAACAAGGCCATTTCTATGCCCGCGATCACCGGCTCATACTCGGCTTCGTTGTTAGACGCGACGACCTGGAACATCATCAAGGACGTACGGCCCATTATCGCGTTGTAGATGGAAGGGAGCCGGACAACGGTGAACTCGATTGGCTCTGTTCGGCGGGCGCCATGACTATCCCCCAACGTCATTTCCAAGGTGATCAGCCCCGCAACGTCGACCTCGTTACCCGAAAAGCAAGTGAGCTTTCCGGCGTAAGGCAGGAGCATGGTTGGGGAGATGCCGAGCTGGACGAACGCGTCATAGTATAAAATATCCACCGAGGCTCCCGTATCCACCATGATCCGCTTAACGATCTTGGTGGCAATCACCGCGTGCACGACCAAAGGGTCTGCATGAGGGGTAATGAGCTCGCGGGAGTCATCCGGCCGGAAGGTGATGTCAGCATGAGGGATTCCAGCCGCGCCTAGACTGTTGATAGCGCCGCCGGAAGTCGAAGCGCGAGCGCAGCGCTTCCTCTCCCCATTATTAGACCCTGCGAGGGGGGACCCCCCCGCGATGGTGTTGACGTAGGCGCTCGGGTCGTTTGGGTTGGCCCTTCCTCTTACCGGCGCAACACCAGCCAAGGCATTGGCTTGTGCCGGCTGGCTGCCGTCGTTGCGCGGTCCGAGCTTAGTGGTGTTGGCCCCGGTATACGGGTCGTTGTTGTTCGGCCCATTACCACCAGGGTCGTTACGCAGTTCGCGGTATCCACGGTACCCGCTCCCATGGCGACCTCCGCCACGATTTTGGCCTCCGCGCTGTCCACCTTGAGGTTTTGTCGGTTTGGTGGACACCTTGAGGGTCTCTGGCGTGGTCTTGACCATGCCCTTCCCGCGCTCTTGTGAGGGCTTCCCTACCGCGTCTTCGCTTGATGACATCATTGTAGGCGTCCTTGTAGGTGTGTAGGAATTTCCCACACATCTTGACTTTGAAGGTCCCGTCGCGGAGGTTGTGAATCAGCATGTCGCGGGCGGACGTGTCGTTGAGGTGAGGTATCTCCGACGCCGCGCTGACGAAACGGGTGAAGAAGGTGGCTAAGGACTCTTCCTCACCCTGGGTCACGCCTATGAGGTCTTTCGTTGTTTTCAGGCGCTTTCGCGATCCGATGAAGTCGGAGGTGAATCGCCGCGACAACTCTCTGAAGGAGGTGGTGGAGCCTACCGGTAGGTTGGTGAACCATGATATTCCCTCGCTTTTGAGCAGGGAGGGAAAAACCCGACAGAACATGGCGTCATTGTAAGTATTGAACGTCATGTGCGCGAGGAATTGCCTGACGTGGTCTCCCGGGTCCTTCGAACCGTCAAACTGCAGAGCAATGTTGGGCTTTTGGAAACCCTTCGGCATGGGCTCGTCTTAGATGAAGTCGGCGAAAGGGCTGTCATAAGAGGTGCCACGATCATCGACCATCATCTCGCTCCGGGAGTTGGAGCGTCTGGAGCGGGTGCTGGAGCGCCCCCGCGATATGCTCATGTCGTCATCCGAGCTCCCTGGAGGTGGGGTATGATATGCCTGCCTAGGCCCGTAGCCCGCGGTGTAAGCGGGTACGTAGGGCTGGTGGGACATAGGATAGGCATCATAGCCGTGCTGCATGGGGTAAGCACCTTGGCCAAAGTGGTACGCCGGGGCGTAGCCTTGGGGGCGTCCTGCTCAACTTCCTGTCCGGTGGAGCTCCCGTTGGTGGTGGAGTACTCCTCCACGTAGGGCTCCTGCGCGGGCGCGTACCCCTGATAGTACTGTGCGTGCATATACCCCTGAAAGGGGGCCTGTGGCTGGAAGCCCTGTTGGAAGGACGGGTTCCACCCTGGCATGGTGGGCGGTCGTGGCGCGGCAGGACCCCATCCGGGCATAGGCGCAGCCTGGGGCATCGCGGGTGGTGACCCGTAATACCACGGCGGTGGCGGCTACATCCCGAAGGCCGTGCCGTTAGCGTAGTACGCGTTGTTGCTATTAGCGTCCATCGTTCTTCGCTGGTTGAAACGGTGCCTGCTTAGTTTGACGAAATCCCCACGGACGGCGCCAATGTAGGAGTCTGAAAACACCGAATGATGATAACGCGATGAGAGTAGCGAGTTTGATTTCAACCGAGTCAAATGAGCTAAGAGATGGGAGGTGTTTATTGCTAAGAGTCAACGCGATGGTGGTAATCTGAGGAGTGTTTTTTGGTCAAGTATGAGATTACAAAGGCGAATAATAACTGTCTCTATCGCGTTGTGTGTATCGGATTACAACAAGGATCTTAGCTCGAGATTCAATGTGTGTGCTTCGCGAGGTTTTCGATCCCTGTCTTGGTGCGCAAAGCCCGCTATTTATAGCCGAGTTTTTAGGCCGAGATCGTGTGAGATGTCGATGTGGGACGAATGCCGCCCAGGTACGTGTCGCTCTCTGGTGGTCTGTTTGAGCAGTGGTCGTAGGATTGGCCAATGGCAGGCTAGGGTGGGACGTTGCCGCCCACCACATGCTTGGATGGGACGTTGCCGCCCATCCACTTGCATGGATGGGGCGTCGTCACCATCCGTGATTATTACCAGCGCGATGAGAGCACCCTTAACAGACCTTTATTCTTGATGGATTCGGTTTTGGAGGGGGTCATTGTCACTGCTCCTGATGGCGGTAGGACCGGGGATGATGTCATTGAGAGGTTCATACTTAGTAGTATTTTGCTTTGTTGGGTTTGTCTGACCGCGTTGACGGTTATTGGTATCAACATCATCATTCATAACGTGTCTTCCGATGTATCTAACATATTTTATGTGTTACGTACCAATGTACCTAATATACTTTTAAAGATAGATATTATAAGTTTTAAGATTGATATAAGAAAAAAGATGAAATTAAAAAGTAGATAATTAAGAAAAATTTAAAGATAATAGTATGGCCTCAAAGATAGATATTACTCCGTAGATGAATAAGAAAAAAGATAAATTTAATGGAAATTTCACGTGGTACCCTCCAGTTTAAGACAATTTCGCATGGTACCCAACCAGATTTAAACTTTTGTGTACCACCCCTCACATTTAAACAAATTTTGCCCCATACCCACTTTGTTAATTAAAGTTAGATTTTTTTTTGTTTTTGGATAAAAACATATTAAATATTAAACTTTTATCCAAAAACAAAACAATAAAAAATATCATTATTTTAAACAAAAAAAGTTAAAAACTAACATTATGGTTTTATCATTATTTTAAAACAAAAAGTTATGTTTTTATCCAAATACAAAAATAAAAAAAAAAATATCGTTATTTTATAACAAAAAAAAGAGTGAAAAGATGTCATCATGCTTTTATCGTTATTTTAAAACCAAAATTTTGAGGAGAAGAGTTGATAAGAAAGAGTGAAAACAAACATTTATCATTATGTTTTTATCATTATTTTAAGATCAAAATTTATGTTTTTATCAAAAATAAAAGACGATTTTGTGTACATGGGCTTTGGGCAAGCAAAAATGGAGTAAATAGGATACAAGGAAAAACAATGAGGTCCCATAGGCTTTTTTCCAATTTTGCCCCTACCTTTTTTTCAAAATTACAGGATGATGTCATCATATGCCATTGATGACGTCAGCACCCCTTATCACCCATCAAGCATTGACCGACGTTGACCGACGTTGACCGGTGTTGACCGGCGTTGACCGACGTTGACCGGCGTTGACCGGCGTGGCATTAGTGATGACAAGTGACGTGTCATCAGATGACAAGATACTTGTCATCAGTTCACGTACAAAAAACTTGTCATTAGTGATGTCCAGTTTAGATAAAACTCATCACTCACGACCTCAACTTGTCATCTGATGACAAGTTGAGGTAAAACCCTTCATTGACGTAAAAAACATGTCATCAGGTGATGACGAGTTAAGAAATTGACCTATGTGGGATTTGAACCCACATTAATGTGCATCAAGCACATTGCTCTACCATTTGAGCTAATAGGCCATAATTATAAGTAATACATATACAAATCTAACATACCCAAACCCACAAAATCATCCAAAAAACATTAAAACAGACTTGTCATCACCCCCAGATCCGTAAAACAACTTGTCATCACCAAAACACATTAAAAAGGACTTGTCATCGCCAAAACCCATAAGCGAACTTGTCATCACCCAGAACCATAAAAACAACTTGTCATCACTCTAATTCATAAAATCGTCCCAAAAACACTAAAATGAACTTGTCATCCAAAAAACCCACAAATTCAAAACCCCTATACCCACAACAAAACTTGTCATCACTTAAATCCGAACACACAAAGTTGTTATCCAAAAAATCCAAAAACATATCCAAACCCATAAAAACATTCAAAAACCCTTAAAACAAACCTATCATCACTAAACCCACAACCTTGTCATCCAAAAAACCTAAACCCACAAACAAAACTTGTCATCACTCAAAAACTCTAAACTCAACTTGTCATCCAAAAAACCCACAAACTCAAAAACCCTAAACCCACAAACAAAACTTGTCATCACTTAAGCCCGAAAAGTAAACTTGTCATCTAAAAAATCCAAAAACCCAAAAATCCCAAAAATCCAACCGGTTGGATCCGGCTCGTACGAGCCCGGATCCGGCTAGATCCGGCTCGGAGATCCGGCTCGTACGAGGCCGGATCCGGCTAGATCCGGCTCGTTCGAGGCCGGATCCGTCTAGATCCGGCTCGTTCGAGGCCGGATCCGTCTAGATCCGGCTCGTTCGAGGCCGGATCCGTCTAGATCCGGCACGTTCGAGGCCGGATCCGGCTAGATCCGGCTCGTACGAGCCCAGATCCGGCTCGTTCGAGCCCAGATCCGGCCAGATCCGGCTCGTTCGAGCCCAGATCCGGCCAGATCCGGCTCGTTCGAGCCCAGATCCGGCGAGATCCGGCTCGTTCGAGCCCAGATCCGGCCAGATCCGGCTCGTTCGAGCCCAGATCCGGCCAGATCCGGCTCGTTCGAGCCCAGATCCGGCTCGTTCGAGCCTAGATCTGGCTAGATCCGGCTCGTACGAGCTCAGATCCGGCTCGTTCGAGCCCGGATCTGGCTCGTAGGAGCCCGGATCTGGCTCCAACGAGCCCGGATCTAGGTGAGAGGGAAGAGGGCGAGAATGGAGAGAGAGAGATGGCGGACGAACCTGAGGGCGGGCGACGACGGCGGCGGAGAGGGAGGGCGGGCGGCGACGCAAAGGGAGGGCGGCGACGGAGAGGGAGGGCGGCAACGGAGAGGGAGGGCGGGCGGGCGTCGGCGGGCGGGCGGGCGTCGGCGGGCGGGCGGGTGACCGAGATGAGAGGGAGGAAGGAGAGGGAGAGGAAAGAAAATGGAGAGGAGAGGGAGGAGGAGAGAGGGAGGAGAGGAGAGAGAGAGGAGAGAAAAAATGAGGAGGAGAGAGAAGGAGTTTGATGAAATTGGGTGTTTTATAGGGGGGGATTAGCCTAGTTAGTACAATAAATTTTTAAGGGGTCTAGCCTTTTCAATATCACCCCCAATCCACCCTTCCCACCCCAATCCCTCAAAATAAAAATTATCATTATTTTATTAAAAAAAGAGTGAAACGTTATCAGTATGTTTTTATTATTATTTTAAAACCAAAGTTGTGAGAAGAGTTGATAAGAAAGAGTGAAAAGTAATCATTATTTTAATACCAAAATTTATGTTTTTATCCAAAATTATAAATAAAAAAAACTTTCCATTAACATAAGACGATTTTGGGTAAATGGACTCGGATGGTGACAACAATAGGTAGAATGGACGGCGCGGTGAAAAAATGAGGTAAATAAGCTTTTTTGGTGACAACTGCAAAAACATGTCAGAACATGACGTCATCACACCCAACCCTGTCACCACCAACATGTTAACGTATATGAACTTGTCACCGCGTACAGAAAATTCCCCTCCCCCATACTAACCCTTGTCACCGCGTACAACCCCCCATACAAAACCTTGTCATCACGTTTACAACTTGTTACCTTTCAAACTAGTATCACCAATATTGCACTCTAATTTGTTCATCACGTACAAAAACTTGTCACCTTACCTAGAACCACCCCCAATTTGCACTCAAACTTGTCATCGAGATTTATTAGTAAGCCTATGTGGGATTCGAACCCACATTATCGTACGCTAGGCACGTTGCTCTACCATTTGAGCTAATAGGCTATAATTAAAAGTAATATATAAAAACTTATCATCACCTAGCAATCAAGTTGTCACCAAGCACAAATGTGACATGTTAAACCAAACAGAGAACCTATATCGCGTACAGAATTTGTCACCGCATAAAAAACTGAATTACATTCAACATGTCACCGCGTACAGATTTTGTCACCAAACTGGAAAACAGAAAACCCTAGATCACACACAAAACTTGGTGACAAAACAGAAAAACCTAGATCACGTACAGATCTTGTCACCGCAAAGAAAAATCACTTACATTCAACATGTCACCGCGTACAGATTTTTTCACCAAAGTGAAAAACAAAAAACCCTAGATTGCGCACAAAACTTGGTGACAAACACAAAAAACCCTAGATCACGTACAGATCTTGTCACCACAAATGAAACTTGGTTAGATTCAACATGTCATTGCTGCAGATTATGTTACCAATCTAAAAACTTGTCATCACGTACAGATTTTGGCTTTAGATCTAAAAAAATCATAGATCTAGAGTTTCTAGATCTAAGATTGTCACCACGTACACATTTAGAGCTCAAGATCTACAAAATCTACAAAATCGATCCAAAAAAAACCCTAGATCTAAAAAACCCTAGATGTAGATTTACGGTTTGGAACCCTAGATCTACGTTTTTTTTAAGAATTTTTGTCACCGGTTTTTGAAGATCTAGATTTAGATCTAGATCTAGATCTAAACTTTCAAAACAACTCTAGATCTAGAAAATCTAAAAAAAAAGAAGTAAATCTAGATATAGAGATATAATACCTTGAAATGCCTCGTTGGCCACCTCGTCGCCCTCGTCGGCCACCCCGTTGCCTCGTTTGCCACCCTGTCGCCTTGTCGGCCACCACGTTGCTCACCACGCTCGGGTATCCTAGTCGCCTCGTCGGCCACCTCGTCACTTGCCCTTCAAAAGCCGGTCACCACGACCTCGTCATCGATATTAATGGATGAAGATGAAAGAGGGAGAGGGAGATATAAGAAGAGGGAGGGGAAGAAGAAAGAGGGAGAGGGAGAGGGAGAGGTTTAGATCTGAGAAAAAATGGGATGAGAGAGAAAGGAGGAGATGAGAGGAGAGTTTTTATATTAACCCAAAAAGCCTATTTTCCACCAAAATTTTGAACCGAGTCCATTTTCTTCATTATCTCCCCCAAATAGCCCCCTCCATCCAATTTCCTCTTAACATAATGATAACAAAAAAACAAAATTATCATTAAAAAAGAAATCATTATTTTAAAACCAAATTTTATGCTTTTATCCAAAAATAAAAACAAAAACAAATTTTTACTTTCAAGAGGGCATGGGGCAAAATTTGTTTAAACGTGAGGGGCACCACGTGATAATTTTAAACTAGTTGGGTACCATGCGAAATTGTCTTAAACTGGAGGGTACCACGTGAAATTTCCGTAAATTTCAAGTTTAGATAATTATAAAAAAATATATTGAGTTGTTAATATCTATTTTAGTTCAAAAAAAAATTTAAAAACAAGCGAGGTCAGAGTTAACGTGGTGGTTCGAAATTTCTCGGCTTTAATATATAGTATATAGGTTTTCTTTTGTAGAGGTTAACTTTAGAATTAGAAAAGCCTAAATATGTAAAATACGTCAATAAAATAGTATTTTAGGAAAAGAATGATTCTAGAAATTAAATTAGCAATACTAACAATGTTCATGGTTTTATTCGATTGTAATAAAATAATAGAGTTGAGAAAAAAAATTCAAATTATTAAATCACGGATAACTTTTTCGGGTAATTGTATTCACATAAGTTTTGCATGTCCACACCATGTATCATGGCTGATATTTTTTTTTTGTGTTTATACTTTATAATTTCTTTGTGTTCATTTGTTTGTAAGTAAACACACATTGTGATTCAATCAAAGAAAGATATTACTCCGTATTGTGCTATCTTCTAAACTTTTTATTTACCATGTTTAGCTACAAAAATTGTAGGATACTATATCTTTGTTTGATTAGTCTTCTTACGATATTCTTATTAAAATTACTTGGTGATGATCTAGAGTAAAGTTATATGCTGCTCTATTTGCTTATGGGTAGAATCAGGAAGGGATTAAGCTAAATAATGATTCTGATATTGTTTGAAATCTAAAGTAATTTTTAAAATTAAAATTGTAACAAATTCTTGTTACGCAGAATCAATGATTTACTTGGGTGGTTAAAATATTATTTGGCTATGAAAAATCCGAGATCTTCAGTTAAGATTAATTGTATATGGTTAACAATATTTCTTGCTAAAAATATTGATTTAGTAAAAAAAAGAAACAAATTTGAAATGATACGGATGGTTT
Source organism: Polygonum aviculare (assembly GCA_934048045.1). Taxonomy (NCBI): domain Eukaryota; kingdom Viridiplantae; phylum Streptophyta; class Magnoliopsida; order Caryophyllales; family Polygonaceae; genus Polygonum; species Polygonum aviculare. Next base: position 7,066,408 of record OW204027.1, read on the forward strand.
AATGGCTAGTGAATCTCCAAAATTTTACAAAATAGAAAAAAATTGAGAATTTGAGTATTAATAATCAATTCGTTTATAGTAGTTTGCTCAATATAAACCTAAAAAATTCCAAAACCTACAAATTTTTGATTTTTTTTGGTCATAGAGCCATGTTACTCCGTATTTATTAAAATTCAATTGAAAATATTACGTTATTGATTGAAATATATTGGGAAAATAATTTCAAAATCTAAGATTTGTATCAAAGATACTACAAAATAATTAAAGATTGTGTTTCCATCGTTTGAATTTTATCCCAATTAAAAAGATTATGGAAACTTAAATATTTGGTAGATATAGTATCAACCTAATAATGTAAATATGTAAATGATAAAGAAAGAAATTGTTAAAAAAAAAGAAAGAAATAAATCGTATTATGTGGCATATGACATAGAAAAAATGATATGACATGGCTTAATGAAAACGTGACATGTGGCAAAATCCAAGGTGGCGTAATGTATGAACGCCATGTACGTGGGAAAAGTTGACGTGGCGCAATGAGAAGACTTTAATCCTTAATGGTTTGAAATATATATAATAGATATTATGGATTGGCCTTAATTTTATTATCCTTGTTAGATTTGGTTATTATAATGACATTTCATTTGACGATTTCATGTTTCATGGAAATTGAAAGGTAATTATGTAGCCCGGTATTGGATGTAAAGATATTGCATTATATATGAATCCAAACTGCATGTTGGTGGGAGCAAGCTTTTCCTTACGTCATTGAATTTAATTGAATGTTGTGTTTTCATATCGACTGTTTAGGCTAGAGTGTCGATTTAGGTTGATTGGCTTTAGATTATTCTATGTTAATATAGAATACACTTTTAGTAATTTCGGATCTATATTTTTCTTTTATCTATTAATTGTATTACATGCACTTCTAATAATTTTATATAATGCACTGCATAACTTGGAATAGATTTTACCATATCTAGATTGTAGTAGTGTAGTAAGTAATAGCCTAATTAACTTTGCATCTCTTTCCACCAAAAATAAAATAAAATAAACTTTGCACTTCTTTCAAGAAACAATTTGTTGTAACAACTTGGAGTATATTCCGGGTATTATAATTACTACATTTCCCTAAACTCCCATCCTCGTCATTCACAGCTATACTCACCTTGCTTTCCTGCATGCATAGCTGACGTATAATCCAAGACCCACTAGACCTCCTTCCTCTTCTCTTTTACTCTTCTTCACCGGTGCTCCTCCATCAATCGGTAAGTTCATCGATCTCCATCCTGAATCCAACAGCAAAATCTTATGTAATTCAATTTGAGAGGCAAATTGTTTCCGTCTCAACGATTCTGATTTTTCTATTTTTAGGGACTCTATTTTGTTTTCATGGAAAAGAGGGGAATTCCCAAATACGAATTCGCTTTGGATCTTTGGCCAGAGGTTCTCTCACGTCTCCCCGTCAAATCCCTCCTCCGCTTCCGGTGCGTGTGCCGCTCATGGTTGGCCCTGATCGACGATCCCGACTTCGCTCGTTCACACCTCGCACGCTTCCCCAACAATCGCCATGAGAATCGCTTGCTCACAGTCCACCCCTATAACTCCACGGACAAAGAATGCATTCTAAGATCCAGTGAAACCTTCGAACTTGAATCCAGGCTCGCTATCCTCAGCACAACTTCTCAATCGCTCCGATCCTACACAACCACCGTTCCTGCATATGATGGTGTTCAGGGTTGGGTTGTTGTTTCCTCAACTGATGGATTGCTCATGTTGAAGAGCAATTCCTTTTTGGTGGGTGACGAGGTGTTCTTCATGTTGTGGAATCCCTCCATCAGGAGGTTCCAGAATATTTCAACATTGCCTGAGTTTGTGATCTCTGAGGACGTGGAGATCCTGGAGTGGGGGCTCGGATTCGATCCAGTGAGCAACGACTATAAGTATGTCAGGGTTGTTCAGGCCGATGACTTTAAGTTCGTTGCTGTTTACTCTGCCCGCACGAATTCATGGAGCAAGATCAAGCTCCAGGGAGGCGATGAGAGCGCTCAATGGCGCCGGTGCTTCAACTATTATGTGCAAGGTGTCTGTTTCAGGGGCGTGTTGTATATAACCAACTCGATGGAAGACGATGCTATTGAGTTGGTTTCCTTTGATTTGGGGAGTGAGACGGTTGATTCTGCCATTTTGCCTGATGAGCTGAAAACCAAGAATCCCAACACTTATCAGGTGCTCACAAGGGCTGATGGTGGGAATTCCCTTGCTATGCTGAGATTTGTGAGTAACACAGGGTCTTTATGGGTGTGTCAGTCAACTGAAGGTGATGATAAGTTCTCAAGTTGGACTCAGCGATACACCTTTAGTTGCAATATGCCTGTGTTTTGCAAACGGGGTCGGTTCCATCCTTGTTTATTGTACTTGAAGAAGAACAATGAGTTGCTGATCAGGTGGTCGAGGATGGTGTCATCTTACCACCTTGAAACTCAAGAGGAGAAGACTTTACTGCAATATTGTTTGGGCGAGGGTCCGTACTGGGCTTACATTGAAAGCTTGATGCTGCTCAGCTAAATATGGTATGTGTTTTCTTTTATTGTTTTAAATTAATATTTTTTCCTATTTTCTTTGATTGTTGATGTTATTGGCACTCTCATAGATCAAATAGCTTCATTTCATGCCACAAATAACCTTAGTTTACTCTAGACGGAATGTAACCACCAACCCAATTCCCAAATCCTATATGAGAACACTTACTTAATGTGGTTTGCAAATTTGGTTAAAAAAAGTTATGACATGTAGATTTCTCATTACCGTATGTTTCTTGGAGCTCTCAACATTTTGACTTTCTATTGTATATTTGCACACTGTTAATTTAGTAGGCATGTACTTGCTACATAAGGGCCATAAGGCTTCCAATTTGAACCGTCTACATCATCTATCCTATTAAACAATAAAGAACATTGTGACTAAAGTATTGTAGATGTCTCTTGTTGTTCATCTCTATTATTGAGGTTTTGTTTTCCCTCTCTAACAACAATAAATGTTTGCACTTTTAGTTGGTCAAGTTGTAAGGTTTAAAGGTATCGAGGGATAGTTTTCTTTCCCATTAATTGCAAATTTTTTTGTGTCTTTATGCATGCTATGCTTATTTACATCCAAAGTTAGTCAGTATGACATAGAAAAACTTTTTGCTTAGGAGAATATGGAAGATTGACCAAAGCCTTTGAGCTCGATTCAACTTAAAACTAATAGTTAATACTCTCAGCTTTGATCATCAACCCAATAAAATTTCCAATTAATACTGTTTTTTGCGACTTGAATCATATTAACTGGTGCCATATTCTTTTCCTAGTTTGAGCAAGACTGTTACTTACATCCTAAGTACTAAAGAACTAGATTGTGGTTATTAGTAGTACCTTAAGATGGTTTTGGCTTAATTGTGTATAACTAAGACATCTCAATTTAAGACGGCCTTGTCCGTTCATCTTGTTAAATGTTCTCATGGGTCAATATATATGTTTTATTTCCTGTAATCCAAATATCAATTAGAAGAGCTGAATGTTATCAAATTGGCCACCTTTTTTCAATTTCAGGCCAAGCTTGAACCCCCGTTGAGATCAAGTGTGTTCAGTTGGAGGCAAGACACAACTTCTTCTTCACCCTAAGAAATGATGATGGTAAGTCCCGAAAGAAGCTTAATTCTTCTTTCCTATTGCTTTTGTCATCTACCCGGAATCATATTGGGAAATGAACGGAATCCCAAAAACTTTAAGTTTAATTCTTCTTTCCAAGTTTAATTCGTATTTCTCGTTGCTTTTGTCTTGAAAGAAGCTTAATTCTTCTTTCCCGTACCTTAGATGATGTGTTTTTCTATGACTTTTGATAAGCTGAGATATTGGGGTGTTTGGTCTGTGGGTACAACAACGTATTGGGAAATGAACGGCATCCCATAAACTCCAAGTTTGGTTCCTCATTCCAAACCTATACCCCAATTTCAATCAAAGTAGTCAATTTCGATGTTGAAATGCTCTACTCTTTTAGTTGTGGTTGTGTTTGACACAATTGTTATTGGATATCTTGCTGAAAACTTTATTATATGAAAAATTTGTGATTGCCAGTGAGACTAAACATTGCTTTAACGATTTATCCTCGAATCGCTTAAGACAATTATACTTGCTCAATAACAAACATGATTGAAATAAAGAATTGCAATCAAGTTTGTACCATGTTTTGCTATGTCACTTTCTGCCTGGAGGAATCTTGTTCGGAATAATGATGTATTATGCTATGATGACCACTTGTTTTGAGCTAGTTGTGCTTATAAGTCGACCAAGACTTTTCAAATTATCATTGAACTCATACCCGGTTTTGTGCTTTGATCACCTTTATTTATCTCTTTTCAAGCAACGCAAAACATTATTTTAGAACACTTACATGAGACATTACACTAGTAAGTTATTTGGTAAGACAACATGGGATAGTTAAAATGAACAACATTATATTAATACAAATTATTGACCTTTTTTATTTGGTTGAAACAATTTATTGATCTAACATAGTAGCAGGGAAACCACTCTAACTTTTTTTATAAAAGTAGCAGTAGCACTAGTAGGAGAAGATTGAAGCAGTATTTAATGAGCAATCTTCAATTTTTTTATGATTATTTTCAAAATTTTAATCAATACAAAACAATAAAAATAAACATGTTAATGCAACTATATGAATGCAAACTAAGCAAGAAATCTCTTCCCCCACATGAATGCAACTATGTAAATGCAACTATATGAATGCAAACTAAGCAAGAAATCCTTTCAAAATTTTACTTTGTCCCAAATGTAAAGTAAATAAAAAGAGAAAATACAAACTAACCAAGTCATTTACAGATCTCGATCCTGAGGTGGTGTTGGTAGAAACTAGGGTTGTTCATCGGTTCAGAACCGAACCGAACCGCAGAAAACCGAACCGAACCGAAAACCGAACATCGGAAAAATACGAACCGAAAACCAAACCGATCTACCGCGGTTCGGTTCGGTTTCGGTTTTATTCGGTTTGGTTCAGTTTTGAACCGAATAAACCGATTCATTAAAATGTGATTCTTTTTGGAGAAGGTAAACCAAAATCCAAATAATACCCGAACCAAAGAAAACCAAATGTACAAACAAAACCAAATAAAACCAAAGAAAACCAATTAAAAACCTATTTTGATATTTTCTATATTGAATATTGAATATTTAAATTTAAATTTTTTTATATAAAACTAGTTCGGTTTAACCGAACCGAACCGAAAACCAAACTAAGATAAAACATAAACCGAAAACCGAACCGAACAGGCTCGGTTCGGTTTGGATCGGTTTGGTTCGGTTTTCTTCGGTTTAACCGAACCAATGAACAAGCCTAGTGGAAACTACTGAAGTTATCCATCCATCCATCCTGGCAAGAGTCATCTCGAGCTCTAAATCAAAAGGAATAAGAGACGAGTTAGTAGCATGGGTGTCAGGGTGTGGACCATAAGCTAGGTCGACACAGGAGTAACAAAACAATAAACATAAGAAAGAAATTGAGTCCCCAGCATTAGCACCAATTTGACAAATGGTATTTTAGTCGCCCTAATATCAATCAAAGTAATCCAAACTACCCAACAAGTAATGTAGTAGGGAAGTAAGGGTCGATCCCACAAAGACTCAAGTTTTCCAATATTTATTCTTATATTACTCAAAAAAGGGTTTTTTTTTGAAGGTTAATCTATAAACTACTAAAACAAAGAACAAAGCAAACTAAGATTGTAAAACATATATGATGAACGTATCCAACCGGTTTTATCAATTGCAGAAGTGAATGTTGATTATTGACTATCATTACTCCAATTTCACCTTAACAAATATATTGTGAAACTCTTAACAACCCGACTTCATGAAATTAATTATAACTTTCAAACTTCAAATACAGTTATTAATCTGTCTAGACTTCACAACCCTAATCATCAAACAACCTAAGAAAATTCCTAGATTCATTTTGACAACATCATAAGATCCAAGCATCAATAGAAATAACCCTTTAAAGCAACCAGACAATCAAAGCAATTATGGTTGAAATATCTTTCTTTAACCAATTGATCCGATCGGATCAATTAGATAAAGAGTTCTACTTAAATCAATTCAACACCAACCGGTTATTAAATCAATCATGTCGTAATTCATCATAGAAATCATATTAGGTGATCAAGCTAATAAAACCCTAGGCTGAAATTAAGTCATCAAGCAAAGAGAAATCAATCTAGTTAAGGTTCAATTAGAACATTCAAACCTCACAACAATTCAAATCAAGCAACTTCAATAAACTAGTTGGATAAAAGAAGATTTTCAAGAAAAAAACTTTAAAGAACTTTCAAAGGTTTCTAGGGTTTATTCTTCTACAAAGAGAAAATCACATCCAAGATTCAAAGATAAGATATCAAGATAAATTCTAAGGTCTTAACATCCCAATATATAAAGTGTATAAGCAATTAATATTATCCTAAAATAAACAAAAAGATATAAAATAAAAAATAAAATAAAATAAGCCATTGGTTTATTAAAGTTTCACCCGATCGGACGAAAAGAAAAGAAAACAAGACACAAGCAACCATTATGCATCAAGTCTCAAAACTCTGGCAAAGACCTCAAGACGTGGTCGTGTCATGAGCCTCTTGCCCGCGTCATGAGCACTGGTCGTGTTTTCTCTTCGCTCTTCACTTGGTTCGCGCTTCTTGGGCAAATCTCATGGTTTGGTTTCCTTCATGCCTCCTCCGATGCTTCAACTTCATCTCCTCCACACTTGTTATTAGGGCTGGGATACTTCGGTTCTTGGGTTTTTTTCATCCTACCCGCAGGGTAAAAGAAATTTTTTAGTTCGGTTCGGTTCCTACGAATTTTAGTGAGGAACCGTAATAACCGTACCCGAACTTTATTCGGTTCCTAACTTCGGTTAATTCGGTTAACCGAACTTAGTAACACTCCTTTATTTGGTTTAACGTATCATTGCCTCCTTATCCTATCTTTTTAATTCGATTTTTATACAATGCATATATATTACAAGCTCCGAGGACTACACAGATAGTTTTATACTTTTATACTTTTATAGCACACTAAAGAAGAACCCAGCCTCTGTCTGCACACAATCTTTTCCTTGATTAACAAAATTAATGGCCAAACAAGCCTATACTTGTACTCAATGCATCTATGGATTCCACTTGATGCTATATCCAACACTGCAAAATCAAATACAAGTGAAACATAACACTGCATAAGCATGTCATCCAACACTGCAAAATAAAGGTTTCAGCTAAGTTTTAAAGCATGAGTGACAAGGGTTATTGAGATTGCAACCTACCTGTAGCAGGAATATTGCTGCTTGGTCTGGAATCGTTGAATTGTCTGTGATATACCAACTCAAATGGCCTTCTTCCATCCTGTAATTCCCATTTTTCAGCAGAGATTTCATGTTCAATGCATGACCTTACAAAGACGAGCTCATTCATTTCAACAGAAAAAACTACGAGCGAACAAATTCATCAATCCAGCCAGGAGTGAACAACCACCAGCAATTGGAAAGAAACTACATACCAGCAAAGCTAGAAATTCTTCAGAATCTTGCAGCGTCCAGGTCTTCCCCGTCAGAGGCTCTGGCAACTGAAAAATAAAGCAACAACCAGTCTAAATTCACTCTAAACCCTAGAATTCGGCAAAGTAAAAGCCATCTGCCTAAATTCAAAAATCACGACATCTGCGTAACCAGGATTGAACAACCATCTGCCTAAATTAAAACCGTAAATCATAAATTCAATAATAATTTGAAGTTGAACGACCATCTGCCCAAATTGCAGGCTAGCACCAACTCTGTAAATCGTTAATAAGTTAAAAAGAGGCAGCGGAGGCGTGTACCTGGAGGAGGCAATAGAGGCATGTTCGGCGGGACTCGCAAGCGAAGGGTCTGCTAGGGCTCGGGAACGACTCGCAGGTGGACGAGGAAGGGTCTGCTAGGGCTCGGGAATGACTCGCAAGCGGCGGAGGAAGGGTTTGTTAGAACGCAAGCGAATCTGTCCGAACAGAGAGGAGTTGGTGGCGTGAGGACTCGCAGGCGTGAGGACGGGAAGAGCCGAAGAGGGGAGACCGGCGACCGGCGACTCGCAAGCGGGAAGAGACGAAGGCTCTACTAGGGCTTGGGAGCGACGGGGAGGAGTTGGCGTGCGAACTGCTAGGGCTTGGGGTATTCTAAAATTGAAACACATAAAAAGTACGGGTATTCTAACAAATTTCGGTTTTTGTTATTTATTTTTTGTAAAAACCCGAAAACCGAACCCGAAATTTTTACATGAACCGAACCGAATTTTGTAGCCTGTTTATTTTGTACGAACCGAACCGAACCGAACCGAATCACGCGGTTCGGTTCGGTTCTTCGGTTCTTCGGGTCCAAAGTCCCAGCCCTACTTGTTATCTTCATAGCTACAGTAAAAAACCACAACATAGTGTAGATATACTGAATCTTCCTAACAAACTAAGAAAACTAATAAAACTAAACCAAAAGCAATGAAAATTCTACCTAAACATGCCCTAAAATACTGCCTAACAAGTGTCTATCACGTGCTAAAAGATCAAAACTGTATCGGTCCGAGATGAGATAATTCTTGACTTGTAAGGATTAAGCCACTCGGTTTTGACATACCAAATAAGATTTTGTCTAGCCTTTCACTTTTGCTCAATTCTAGTGATATACTGTATTTAGGATGTGACAACTCATGTATTTTAGGGTTTTATTGAGTGTTCTAGGCTAGACGTTATGCTCAATTGTACTATCAAGACCGAAGACTCAAGGATTATTCAAGAGTTTTCACAACGTTTCATTGAAGAAGAGTCAAAATTATACACATACCGCGAGCTCGGTGGCTTGGCCGCGGGAGTAGTGTCATGCCATGTAGTTTCATATTACACATGCAAAAACCGCATGCACGAATCCCAAAAGGTGTGCGCACTAAAAGATGATTTGTGAAGAGCAAAGAAATCCCAATTGAGGAGGCACTGCGGCGCGATTTGCCTAGCGCGTGCACGGTGGTTGCAAGATCCAAAACGGAATTTTTTTTTATGTTCTTTTCCTTTTCCTTATCTTTTGTAATTTCAGATGACTTGTTTTTCTGAGGTTATTGATTAGGTTTTAAGGTAGAATTTTCATAATTCACTCTCTATTTATTTTAGACTTTAGTTTTATACTTAGATTTCTCTTTTATGGAGAACTAACTCTTTAGGGTTTATTCAATGGTGAAGCTTTGATTTATGGCTTTGTGAGACCTAGACTTCTATCCTTTGGTTAATATTAATTATCTTGCACTTGAATGTTCATGAATGTTGATTGATTTTGCTTGTCTAGCTAACTTGTTGAATTGATTAATTTTTTATTATTGGATCTGGGTTTGGACCATGGACAAACCTATTTTGTGAAAACAACTTGATTGCCTAGGATCGTAGACTACGGAGTTAAGGAGGTGATTTAATTATATGTTTCTACAATTGACTCGTAGCTTGATTGCGTTAACTTGTATCTTACATATCCTTGTTTGCATTGTTAGTATTGATTTGAGCGTCCTCTGTTAGTAATAAGATTTTTCTAGACTGTGGACAGGCGATTAAATAAGATCAAGATTGGAATTAACCATAGGGGTAAGAGGAATCAGTGGATGATTTATGATCGAATGTTTTTATCAAAGTGGATCTTTTGAATAAACTTGCTTTCCAATTAATTGATTGTTTGCTTGTTTATAGTTTGATAGTTTAGTAAAATTTAAACCTCTTGAAGTTCCCCTGTTATCTTTAGTTGATAGAGATATTAATACTAGAAGCAACAAGTTCTCTTAGGTACGACCCTGACTTACTTGTTATACTAAAGCTTCAATTAGGGTTATTTATCTTTGATCTTGGCATAACGACTTATGCGGAGTCATCTAGCTAACTCTTCATTGTATTGCTACTCTTTGGTTGTATTAGACACTGATCTATGCTCATTTGAGAAGTATGTAGCAATGGCTTCTTCGCTCTCCCTTCAATATTCTTTAGAATGTGAAGTCTATAGAGGAGGTGCTTTGAACTTGGAAACAAGGCATCAAAAGGCTTTATCAAAGCCTTCTCATGACATGTCACCATACATGTGGGCACTTTCTGTGCAATTCCACATAACTTTGAAAGCTGTCGTACAACCCATGCGTACTCCTCAATTGTCTTATGGCTAAATATGCACCCACAAGACTATAATTCTTCCACGTGGATGTGAAGCCAACAATTTCGAGAAAGGGCAAGTTGTATCTGCATGAAAATACACTTGTGAAATATTAAACTGCAAAACCTACAAATACGATTTAAATTGTCCATATTTTCACATTACCTACATGTTTATGATGTAGATGAAATCCAATATTAAAACATAGGAAAATGCCTTAATTAGAGATATCGAATTAAGACTAGAAAAATGCAAATTCGATATCATGATCATCTTCTAAGTATCTCACAAAGTACGTGTTTTTCCTAACTTTATGGGAGAATTTTTTGACCATAATTCTGCCGTACATTTCTTCCCTACGTACATTGTATCGTTCATTGTATATTTTCCTCTTGCTTGTGTAGTTGAGGGGGAATTCATTTAATGTACATGCAGCTTGGTTTGTTGTACAATTGCTCTGTGTCATCATTATCCATACATTCTTCTTCTCTGTTGTTAGTTTTCCGGCCAATCGATGACTACACAAATTGGATCCAATGTGTGTAGTCATTTTTCCTTCTACTTTTTCCCATCCCCATATGAATGTTTGAATGACTAAATACAAGATAATTGTTTCCCCAAAAACTTAGGCTATGTGACTGATCTTAAAGTTGCTCTTGTGAAGTTGCATGTGAGTTTGAGATAACATTCCCCCTACCCTATATATTCATAATACTATGTATTTTCTCACTTCATGTTAGATCAATGCATTTGCTTCTAAAATGATTTTGTCAGGAGGAAAATCTGTCAACAATGAACACAGATCCTTTGTATTCAACTTATCGCTACTATCATCCTATGCTCGTTGAAGGACTTGCCAAAATTGACGATTCTAGTAGTAGGAAAGAAGACTATATTGAGCATGTGGAGAATAGTCATTTAACACTAAAGGGATGATATACTTCAGTTATCAAAATGTGGGTTAATATTTTTTCACATTATAACTTTGTGGAAAAGATAATGGGAAGGTAGACCTCACAATTCGGGTTGTTCGGGTCATTTTGGATTGGGTCATTTGGATCGGGTTCATTTGGGTCAATCATCTAAGTGTCTCTCAATTGTGTGATCAAGGTGAAAACCTAGTCACATTTGACTCAAAGGAGTGCCTTGTTATCAACAAGAAATCAAACAAAGTTGTTCTCAAAAGAGTACACCAGAAGAATGTCTACATCTTCAACCAAGAGTTCAAGCCTATATCTGAGTTGTGTCTATCTGTTTCAAAGGAGGACGCTGACCTCTGGCATCGCCGTCTTGGTCATGCTGGACTAAGCACAATCCTTAAGCTACACCAAAGAAATCTTGTGAAAGGACTTTCCTGAATTGATCCTGAGCAAGTTGAACAATGTGAAGCCTGTATCAAAGGGAAGCAGACAAGAACGTCCTTCAAGTCCAAAAATGAAGTCAGTACGAAGAAGCCTTTGGAACTTCTCCATATGGATCTTTGTGGACCAATGAAGATGTTGAGCTACGGTGGAAAGAGGTACATTTACGTTCTCGTAGATGATTTTTCTCGATTCACTTGGGTTCTTTTCTTGGTGTCAAAAGCAGATTATTTCAATGCATTCAAAGTCTTCATCAAACAAGTGGAAGTTGCCCTTGAGACGCCTCTGAAAGCCATACGATTAGACCATGGGATGGAGTTCCAAAACTCAAAGTTCCTCGTCTACTGTGATCAACATGGCGTCTCTCACAACTTCTCAGCTCCAAGAATTCCTCAACAAAATGGTGTTGTGGAAAGAAAGAACAGGACGCTGGAGGATATGGCAAGGACTATGCTCTTAGCGAATAGCATCCCCAAGTACTTCTGGGCGGAAGCTATTGCTACAGCTTGCTACATCATCAATCATGCCATGATCCGTCCCCTGCTGAAGAAGACGTCCTATGAGTTGTTGAATGGAAGGAAACCTCGTATTGATTATCTTAGAGTTTTTAGGTGCAAGTGCTTCGTCCACAACAACGACAAAGAAAGACTTGGGAAGTTTGATGCAAGGAGTGATGAAGCCATATTTCTTGGGTACTCCCTCTCAAGCAAAGCCTATAGAGTTTTCAACAAAAGGAGTCTTAATCTTGAGGAGAGTATTCATGTTATGTTCAAAGAGAGTTCTTCTCACAAAGAGAAACAAAGTAAGAAAAAACGCTCATCATCACAACAATAGGACGATTCTGAAGACGAAGTTGAAGCTTGGTCCTCTGGAAAGTACTATGTTCCTAAGGACGCTACTCCAAATCCAAAAGAAGTCTCAGTGGACACTCCTAGTATTGCTCAGGGAGTTCCCTCTCGTAGTGAATCCCCAGTGCAACAAGATGTGGCAGAATCAAATCAACAAGGTGAGCAACGCCAAGGTGTGGACGCTCTTTCTGAGGGGGAACACACTGAGGACGATGCTCAAGATGATAGTGATGATTCTGATGGAGACACTGATCCAAGATTTGTTCAATTATTCCAAAGGGAGTCCGGCTTTTCTAGGAACCACCCAACTTCTCAGATTGTCTCAGATATCTCTCAAGGAGTTCAAACAAGGTCAGCTGTAGGCAAGTCCCAGAGTGCAAATTTGGCTTTCTGTGCTTTCAATGTCTTTGTGTCTATGGTGGAACCCAAGAACATTAAGGAAGCACTCCAGGATGCTGACTGGATTCAAGCTATGCAAGAACTCAACCAATTTGAAAGAAACAAAGTGGACACGTGTCGTCCCAAAGGAAAAAATATCATAGGCACGCGTTGGGTGTTTAGAAATAAACTTGATGAAAGTGGACACGTGTCGTGGAACAAGGCAAGACTGTTGGCTCAAGGATTCAAGCAAGAGGAAGGCATTGACTATGATGAAACTTTTGCTCCTGTTGCTAGAATTGAGGCCGTCCGTCTCCTTATCGCCTTCGCCGCTCACAAAGGATTCAAGTTATTTCAGATTGACGTCAGGACTGCCTTTCTCAATGGAAAACTCAAGGAGGAAGTGTATGTTGCTCAGCCCCCTGGCTTCGAGGACGCCTCTCACCCAGATCATGTGTACTACATAGACAAAGCGCTCTATGGACTCAAGCAAGCACCTCGTGCATGGTACGACAGGTTTGCGTCCTAACCGTCCTTTCTTTTGTCTCATGGATACATAAGAGGTTCAATTGATAAAACTTTGTTCATTAAGAAAGTTCACAAGGATATTTTGATTGCCCAAGTCTATGTTGATGATATAGTCTTTGGTAGTACTAACATGAAACTTGTAGATGAGTTCAAGTCCTTAATGAGTAGTGAGTTTGAGATGTCCCTCATTGGAGAATTCAATTTCTTCTTGGGATTTCAAATCAACCAACTCAACGAAGGGATGCGTATTCATCAACAAAAATATGTTCGTGAAATGCTTGAGAAGTATTGGATGAACACGTCCAAGGTTGTTGCTACTCCTTGTTCTCCCGATTCGCGTCTTTACGTAGATGAACCAGGGAAGGATGTTGATCAAAAGCTTTATCGAGGAATGATTGGCTCTTTACTCTATCTGACCGCAAGCCATCCCGATATCATTTTTGCCGTTTGTTTGTGTGCACGCTTCCAAGCGAGTCCAAAGGAGTCCCACATGCAAGAAGTCAAAAGGATTTTTCGCTATCTCAAGGGACGTGACGATCTTTGCATTTGGTAACCTAGGAAGATGTCCTTCAAGATTGTTAGCTACTCGGACGCTAATTATGCTGGTCATGTGATCGATAGGAAAAGCACTTCGGGAATGGCGCAGTTCCTTGGTTCTTGCTTAGTCTCATGGGGATCTAAGAAACAGAATTCTGTGGCGGTTTCAACTGCAGAAGCTGACTACGTTGTTGCTGCCTCGTGCTGCTAACAAGTCATCTGGATCAAATATCAACTTAAGGACTATGGTATCAATCTTGAAACTATTCCCATTCGTTGTGATAATACAAGTGCTATTGAAATTTCTAAGAATCCAGTTTTTCATTCACGCACCAAGCATATTCATATAAGGCATCATTTATTGCGTGATAATGTTGAACTAGGACTCATTAGCATGGAGCATGTGCGAACTGAGAACCAAATAGCTGATATTTTCACTAAGGCACTTGAAAGACGTCCCTTTGAGCATCTCAGGTTGCTCTTAGGAATGATCACTTTTAAGTAGCAAGTCCCGTTCTACTATTCCCTCAATGCTTGGCTATGTTTAGTTGATTTCATACTTGCTAAGTACTTTATGCATTAATTTCACATTTGCAAGGACGCTAGTCTAAAACTGTTGTGTGCATATCATGTGAACGCCTTTGAATTTCTCTATTATCTCGAAAAAGAGTATCCCTGATCACCCAACCCTCATTATAAGCCGAAATGATGGGAACTATAAGCTTTCCCTAGCCGAGAACCTTGTAAAAGCGTCCTATGATCTTCACTTTTTCTTTTACGGGACGTACTTGCATGGTTTTCAAAATGGTTCGAAAGGTGATTCCAGGACGTGTATGTTGATTACGTGGACGTCAGTTACTTTCTGAGAACAGGACACCAGTTCAGTGCAAGAACGCGCTCTTTTTGAAATTTGAAAAGTTACCAGTTTGAATTTTGAAAGAGAGGAAGTTGATCTTGCGATCCTACAGGAAGGACGCCAGGTCAGAACTTTCGCTCACTATTCTCTCAAACCAGCGTTTGCTCTAACTTCTCTCTAGAATTCCGGCAGTCTCTCTCTACTTTTCCGGCCAGTCTCCAATCACTCATTCTCTTCAAAATGACAAGTGTTTAGAATCTGTATGGTATTTCTGCTGGAAGCAAGCGCAAGCGTCTCAACAAGAAAGCATTCTATGTTGAAGGACCGCCAGAAATTCGAATAGATGAAATCTTACAGGACTTCATTGAATCAAAGCCGCGGACTCTCTTTGACACCGTGGCTCATTATATGAAGCATTGCAACAATCAAGAACGCTTCCGAAATCTGAGGACGTTCTTACAACGGTTCGTTATGCCAATGTTGCAAAAGACAGGGGGAAAGGACGCTCCTTTCTGTGGAGGAACAAATATTTTTCTAGAGGCGTTCCAAGGTCAAGATTGGAGGCTCCCTCTGATTGAATCCATCCCCGACCTATCCAATGCCCGCTTCGTTGATCTTCCACCTGTTCCCAAGGGTGTTACAAGGTTAGTGATGCCGTCCCCTCCTCCTCCATCCCCTCCTCATGTCATTACCACAAGACCCTCCATCCCCTCCGAAATCTGAGGACGTTCTTACAACGGTTCGTTATGCCAATGTTGCAAAAGACAGGGGGAAAGGACGCTCCTTTCTGTGGAGGAACAAATATTTTTCTAGAGGCGTTCCAAGGTCAAGATTGGAGGCTCCCTCTGATTGAATCCATCCCCGACCTATCCAATGCCCGCTTCGTTGATCTTCCACCTGTTCCCAAGGGTGTTACAAGGTTAGTGATGCCGTCCCCTCCTCCTCCATCCCCTCCTCATGTCATTACCACAAGACCCACTCCAAAAGCTTCCAAACATCACAAAAACTCCCTTCCCTCACAACAACCTTCCTCCTCCTCTAAACCCACTCAAACTTTTGACCGCTTCCCTACTCACATGGTAGATGAGCGAACAAAATACAAACATGACCCCTCCAAAAAGCCTCTCAAAAGACGAAAGCTTGCCAAGGCCAAGCCAAACCCAATACTTCTTGATACTCCCACCCCCACTTCTTCATCCACTCCCTCTCCCTTGGAAATACTTGATCCCTCAATCCTTGACCCTACCCTCCTCCAAATTAAACAGGCCTTCCCTGATGTCAATATTTCCAACTCTCTCTCTCCTCAAAATTCCCAACCCTCCGCTCCCCACACTCCTTCTTCAAGGGAGCTCTCCCCATCTCCTATAGTCGTCCTAGATGACTCCATTGAAGCAGAGTTCGGCTCCGCTACTTCTGAGGAGATTGATTCTACCATCGTCCTTGATGAAATCACCCGCCTATAGATTGTTGAGGACGAAGAGCTTAGTCGCAAAATTGCAAATCAAAGCGACAATGTTCTTTTTGAGGACGCTCTTTCTCTTGATGCACAGTTAGATGCTGATGCTCAAGAAATCCCTTCTTAGGAAGTCGTCCCCACGGACGCGGGAGGCAAGTCTGCTCCCAAAGGCAAAGGTGGTCCTCCTTCTAAAAAGAGGAAGACTAAAGCGTTCAAGGACTCTGGTCCATCTGAAGGACATGGTGAAGAAGATCTCCAAGAGGGAGACGATAATGAAGAAGATGAGGATGAGGACGACCGTGAAGAGACTACTGCTGGTCCCTCTAAGAAGAAGAAGAAGAATGATAAAAAGGAGCATATTCTGGCTCCTTTCGTTTTTGATGAAGCCTTCCTAAGCTAGTTTTCTGAGGCAAAGGACCTTGTTGAACTTCTAAGAATTCAAGGATGGTTGAAAATTTCTGAAGAAAATGTCAAGGTTGATCCCAAGCTTGTTCAGGACTTTTATGATTCTCTTAACATCAACATTGAGAATGGCACAGGGACATCTTGGCAAACGGTGAAAGTGCCACATTCTCAGAGAAAACAGTCCGTCGGCTTATGGGTCTAGATAAACAGCGTCCTGACAGTGAAGCTCTGCACAGGGTTCCCACTTCTGGTTTTGGGATAGAAGGTGAAGAGTTGAACGCCCTTTTCAGGAAAATTTTCAATGGCAAGACTCCAGACTCCCATGACCGAGTGGCTTCAGTTTTGACTCACACTGGTGCCATGGTACACTACATGCTTTGTCGAACTATTGTGCCAAGGCAGGAGAAAAAGTCCATCGTCCAGATCATTCACTGTTTACTTCTAGACGCCTTCCTGTAGGGTCGCAAGATCAACTTGGCCAGAATCATGATTGAGCATATGGCTAAGTGTACTCGAAAGAACCATGCCCTTCCCTACCCAGGTATTGTGAAGGCTCTCCTCATTGAAAATGATGCCTACACTCCTGGAGAGGAAACCTCCTTGGGCATGCCTTGGGATCAGAAGTATGGGCTTCTTGAAATTAAGCACAGCCTAGAGCTTCCTTCTATCAAAAAGCAGAATGAAAATGAGAAGAAGGAAGCTGAGAAAAAGAAGAAAGAAGAAGAGGCCGCTAGAAAAGCAGAGGAGAAACGCCTAAGGCAAGAGGCTGCCAAGAAAGTTGCTGAGGATGAGCGTGCTAGACAAGAGGCTGCAAAGAACGGGAAGACAATTGGAGTTGAGTCTGTACCCGCTGATATAGTTGAGTCTGAGGAAGCCCGTGTTGCTCGCTATGTTGAAGTAGATCAACTATCGCCCTTCCTTAACAATCCTCCGATGGAGTTCAACTATTCTCCCTCTCACTTTCATCAACAGCCGTCCTACTTTCAAGCTTCTCCTGCTCCCTCAAACACCGAAGCTCACTCTAATAAGCAGCTGTACGCTCTCATTATTCATAATTAGAACGTTCTAGTGCAGCAAGTGTACGCCATCCTTCAACAAAATTTTCAGTACTTCCAAGCTGTCAGAAATCAGAATGATATGATCAAAATGTTGATTCAGTCCATACACAAAGAAAGCACAGAGGGCGATACTCAGGATGACGAAGAACTGCATGCAACGGACGCCAATGTCGATGATCAAAGTCGTCCTGCAGGATCACCTACTTCCTAAATTTTTAATCCCTCATCCTTTTTGCTTGTGCTTCTTTTGCTTTAAAACACTCGTCTGCTTGTCTGTAATAAGACTTCCTTTCTATTCAATGACAATTCTCATGATTGTGTGCATTTGTCTATTTAAGCGTTTATTTGCCTTTAGTTGTGATTTTGTACTATCGTCCTTATGTAAACTTGTTATCCTTTTCAATGATGCCAAAAGGGCAAAGTGAAGTTTTGCAGAGATGCGCTTCATATTAGTTATCTAGAATAAGTAAGTGTTAAGGGGGAATTTTAGTGAAAGGAACTAAGGACGTCACATTGCATCTAAATAAAAAGGGACGCTAGTTAGAAAAGAAAATTGATTAGTATAGCTGTCCCCTCCCTAAAATCCAAAAGAGAGATTAGATCAAATAATTGAAAACTTGTGCGTATAAAAACGGCTAAGTATTGAAAGGACGCCCTTTAAGTTTTCAAGCATGCTAAAGCTTCAAAGTTCAAAACTATTATTGCCTAGAGTTTGTCATCATCAAAAAGGGGGAAATTGTTGGGACAATTATAAGGACGCCTTCAGTACTTAACATTGTGCCTAGAGTCCCTTAGTTTTGATATGACAAACTCGTCTTGATCTAATGAGTTGTCCAAGTGTTTCAGGGACGCATGTTGAAAAGGACAACAAGTGGTTTTATATGTAGTCGTCCTCAAAAAGTAAGGATGCTACATCTCTCAGTGAACGGCTTGGCAAAAACTCAAATAAGGACACCGTCCTTAATCACTACACTGAAGTCCTTCAAAGTTAGCCGACAAAGTGACATCACCAGACAAGCTTTGATCATGAACTCCACGTGGCGGAAGATCCCGCAGTCAAGTCTAACGGAATTGCCAGTAAGCTTCCTTGATCATCACAGAGACACGTGGAAGCCGATTATTGTAGCAACGTCCTCAAGGGTAGGATCGTTAGAGAATGACGCCCTTCCTCATGTCACTAAAAATACTCTCTCAGAGCATTTATTGTGACTACAACGCTTCAAAGAATATTCAGAGAATTTGTCAGAACGCTGAAGAACACCAAGAACAAGCTCAAGAACAAGTGAGACTTAGGTGTTAGATCGAGCGAGAAGCGTACCACAAAACCACAAATAGTTTGTAATAGAAAAGAACAAAAAGAAAGAGAGAGTCCTTACGAAGTACTGTAAGGACGAGTTGATAGCATCCTTTAGAGAGATTAAGTTAAGTTACATTTCATGCTTAAGGCAGTTGTTACTAGTGGACTTAGGGACGCCTTCTAAGTGCCAGAGAAGTGTAACTACTCGCTAGTGAATTGTAAGAAAACTTAATAAGAAAGGAAAGAAGCTATTACAAAATCCTCCAAGGAGGTAGAGGTTTACACTCAAGGACTAGTTGGTACTTGAGTGGTTCCTCTATAAATCAAAAGCGTTCTTTACTTTCTGTCTTTACTTGTTTAGTCTTTTGTTTTTCCGCTACCACTCAAAGACTTCCTAGTCTCTACTAAGAACGCCTGAGTTAAGGACGCCCTTAACATTGTTAAGGACGCCTTCTGTTTAAGACTAACGATTCAACATTTGATGTATATATCTAAACAACAATTTTCCAATTTAAGTAAATCAGACATTATATATCTAAATAATAATAATCCGGGTTTCAACAATCCGTGAGTATGTGTAGCACATTATACCCCGGGCTTAACAAACCGGTGTATGTACCCTAAGTAATATACCCTAGATTTTAATATCCGGTGTATACACCCTTCACTTTATACTTCGGACTTTAATACTCGGTGCATTTAGTTATTAGATACCCCGGATAAACAAAACTCAAATATACCTCGGGTAGAGATCTATCTGGTGTATTTACTAATACACCAGATATAATTATTAGGGGGGAAATTTAAGGAGAGCATTGAACTTGGACTTGAACCAGTGTATTAAGTTACTAAGCAAATACCTCTGCAACCTTTACCTCAGGTGTCATCCGGTTTGTTTGGTGATAAATGCCCGGGTTATTTAGTCCATTTTGTAGTAGTGGGAGTTAAGTTTGTGGTTGTGGATTGCATATACATCAAGAATCTTCCATGATCCTCCAAGTCGTTCATGACACTTCAATCTAAAACGGCACCCACATTTCTTGTTCTGACACCTTTTACGAATTGATTTGTTTTCACTTGACGGGATGTATTTGCTCTCTCTCTCTCTCTCTCTCTCTCTCTCACACACACACACACACACACACACACACACACACACACACAAACAAGCCATGTCTTCCCATGATGAGTCATGTCTACTTTCTATCCCCACCAATTTTTACACACACGTTATTCTGAATACCAACTTCTTTAGCCCAAGAAATGGCCTCTTCTTGAATATCAAATGTTCTATCAATGGTAAACAAATGTGAATAATCTTCCGAACAAGCTTCTTAAACCTCCTTTGTATGATTTGTAAATTATGGTTGACTAATAAGAGGTGAAAAATCTGAACATATTCGGTGTTGATTGAACTTGCTCTTCTAGCAACGAAGTATGAGATGGAGCTCTGAACATGGGTACATTGGACTTGCCACGGTTACACCGGTACAAACATGCTCGGTGTAGAATGAGCTTACCCCGACTGACTTAAAATCCGAGAATTGGTGTACTTTGTAAGTGATGTGGGATTCCAAAAGTGGTCGTTGTATCAGCCACATTTTGATACGTACTCTCATGACTTATTTGAAAGGTCATTCAATCTGATATATTCCTCGTTTTCTTTCTGAAAAAATGAACAAAAGGTTCTTTAAAAAGAGCTCTTACGGAAAAGTAGAATACTGGTGTAATAGACAGTAATGTAACAACCATAACGGCCAGAGCACTCCTGGCCTTTATCAATGGAGCACTTCGGACCATTATGGTTGGACCACACCTGGCCTTTACGCATGGATCACTCCTGGCCTTAACGGACCGAGTCTCCATATTTTGAAAGCCCGAAATTCTTCTCTACAAAATACTATATACCAAATACAAAAATACAAAGGGAGTGGTTTTGATAATACGTAAAGTATCTCGTTGTGAGATTGTTTCCTCATAACACGAGTGAGGTACTCCATGATCAGAACAAAGAGGTAAGGGGCCATAGGGTCACCTTGCCTGAGTCCTCTCCTGGCCTTAACCCACAGTATTCTTGCCCAATTTTAATAGTGAATTGGCAATGGGTGATTCATGTTGAAGGGTTTCTCGAACAAATAAATTTGTATTCAAGACCCCGCTGCGTATAGCGAAGTCAGGATCGTCCACGGGAGTGAGAGTAGTGCTAAGATTAGTCGATAAACTACGAAAAGGAAAGGAAACACAAACGAACAAAGTCAGGATCGACCTGAGGAGGGCCGATCTCGACCCTAAGGGGGTCGATCCTGAGATCAAGTTATCACGTAGCACACAAAACACACAAGCAACGGTTCGAGCACGACTTAGGGAGTCGGGATCGAAGTAAAAACACGAGTTTCAATCAATATAAAGGGGCAAATCCTAGGGCTAGGGCTACCACAACAACAACCATACATGCTTTCAACAAGAATTCACAACTATCATGCAATCTAGATCATAGAAAAGTTAACTTTCGCAAACAATGCAAGTTATTCAATCAACTTTCGCAAATCAAACAACTTTCTACCTATCCTTCAACCTAGGAATATCAACTTTCGATAATCCTATTAGATGTAATCAAGCAACTAACTTTTCACTTTCGCTAAGGTCAATCACAAGACATGCCTCAACTTTCATCAAAGATTAAGCATAAGATAGGTTAGATATGATCCTTAAGCAAGGAAGAAGAAGAAGAGGAAGACGTGATCAAACCAAACTCAAATTCAAATAAAAACTAAAGGTCAATCTTACAAACCTCAAACTTGCTCTCCAAGTCTTCTCCCTAAATTCTCCAAGTCTTGATTAATTATTGAAATCTAAAAACTATAGGTTCAACCTCCTTTTATAGACAAAAAGGAGTCCTAATCTAACTAGGAAACACAAACAGAACACCTTCCTAAAATACAGATTTGGAAACTTGCACAAGTAATCCGGATAGGTGAAGTCGGTAACGCGCGATCGACCCTCCTAGGGACGATATCGACCCCTTCAGGGTCGATCCTGAGGCTCTTATTCCTTGCGTTCCAAGTTTGGTCAAATGGCTCGAGGTCGACCTCCTTGGGCTCGATCTTGGGGTCGATTTCTTCACTTCTCTTCTTGATTTTGCTCCTCTTTAGCTCTTCTTCTTGGCTCTTCCACTTGAATCTTCCTCCTAGCTTGTCCATCCTCTCCAAGTCTTGCTCCAAACTCGTCTTCAAGCCCCAAAACACCAACAAAACGACACAAAAGCGCGTAGTTTCCGAATCTCAAAGAAATACGAAAACTCATGCAAAAAGACTCAAAAACACAAGGCTCAACTACGAAACACAACTCAAACTAACCTATCTAGACCCTAAAAATCTACCTAAAACGCGGACATCAATTCACTCCCTAATCCATCTCACCATAATGGGGTGGAAATTCATCTCTTCAAGAAGCTTGAGCAGATAGTTCCAATCGATGGTGTCATAGGCTTTTCTCAAATCAATTTTCAATGCGCAACGTGGACTAATATACTTCCTTGCATAAATCTTGACGGTGTCCTCGCAAACTGCAATTTTATGGCGAATACTTCGTCCCTTAATAAACGCCCCCTAGTTGTTATCAACAATCTTAGGGACTAAATTCTGGCCATTGTCATTTTAGAAATGACCTTGTAGATGACATTGCAACATGATATTGGCCTATAATCTTTAACAACATTGGCGTTTTCCACCGTAGGGATCAAAGCAATCATCGTATTCCCAAGCTCTGTAAGGATTCTACCACTAGAAAAGAAGTAAGAACAACCTCAGAAAACTCTTACCAACCGTGGCCCACGCACTTTTGAAAAATTGGGCATTAGATTCATCCAGGCATGAAGCCTTGTTCTTACTTATGCTACAAAGAGCTTTTCAAACATCCTCTTTGCTGAACTTACCTATCATGATGTCCCGGTCCTCATCATCAATCGTCATCCCATTCTGAATACTAATTATTGAGATGCCATGCGGAAAATCAATTCCTAATGTGTCGAGAAACTCCTGGAAGTGTTGCATAATTAACCTCTTTATTTTCTGGTCATTAGTAATAGCATCACAGTTCTCATCCTGGAAAGTATTAATAGAGTAATGAGCTTTCCTTTGCTTGATAGAATTGTGAAAGTAGCTACTACAGTTGTCTTGGTACTTCAGCGAGTGGAGTTTAGCTAACTGTTGCTACTGAACTCCTTTGCTCTTTATAGCGTGATCGGTCCGGGATCGGAGGGTCTCACAACTTTAAATTTATAAAACCGAACCTCACTTGTAGTAAAGAGGTAGGGTGTCGAACACACGGGAGTTCATGCGTCAAGTGTACCCGAAAAGACTAGAAAAAGTGTAAAAGAAAGGTAAAACGAAGGAAAACGAGAGAAATCACCTCGGACCGACACAGGTCACTTCGGTCCGAGAGTGGATCGAGGTTGATTTGGCCGGGACCGACTTAGCTCAACGTCGGGCCCGAGGACTGGGTAACTCGATTAGGCAAAAATTGGTAGATCGGTCTTAGGTTTTTGGGGACCAAGGAATTCCCAATTTAGAAAGGGGCAAATGTGGAAAGTTGCTAAAAATATGCCTTGGGGAACAATCTTTTCCATTGCCGACTCGGATTGACACGGGGCAACATCGGGCCTGACGTTGGGAACGTCGGTCCTGTTCTCTAGATGCTCGATCTCGGGCACGACATGGTGGTGCTCGGTCCTGGGCCTCGATCCTTGTCTTCTTCTTGGGTTTCCTTCGGTTCCTCTTCATTCTTGGCTTGGCTCTTCCGCTCCTTGACTTGGCTCCTTCATAAGCTCCTCCAAAACATCCTCGTTCTTTGCCATTTTACCTACAAATCAAAGCAAACTCGCATAGTTTCCGACTCTTAAAGAAAACCGGGAACTAAACTAAGAAGGAACGAAACTAACAAAGAAAGGAATGAAAAACACATATTTACAAGGGAAATTAACTACTAAAACACCTCCAAAATGAGAGACATCAGAATACCCCATACTTAAACTTGCTTGTCCTCAAGCAATAACAATGTAAGCAAGACCGAAGCATAATCTTCAAGTAAAGCCTCATATGAAAAATTAAGTAAGAACAAGTGATAAATATGCTAGCAAGATTACGTCATCACACATGATCAAGTGTTCATGGAATAAAGTCTAATACCACTAAGCCTCACTTTAGGTATGTGGAAATGTGTATCACTCATCATGTGTTTAGGCTTAGAAATGAACACTCATACTCAAAAATCATGCAAGCAAAGACTTTACCATTGAAGCTAATATCACCAATTCCTCCACCTAGATATGCCTATTACAATGCACACAAAGAATATGAACTTGGCTCAATGGAGGTCCTCAAAGAGGTTTCATTCGGCCGGGTTGTAATGGGGCTTTTGGTGTTTCATAAGGTGGGAATTACTTTGGTCTTGTGGTGCTTACAAGGGGATTGAACTTTCTAGTCTCTCACCAACTTCACCAAATTATTCCATTTTCAACTTCACTCACCCAAAAAAAACTTTGAACTTTCTCTTCTTTTCTTTTCTTTTTTTCTTTCAACCCACATTTTCACTTAACATTCCACTTCATCTTTGCACTACACTTTTTGTTGGATTTTTCACACTTTTTCACTAGGATCGACTTGCAACATAACATCGGGCCCGATGTGCACTTTAACTCGGTCGGTACCCTTATTTTTCACTTAAGCACATTGCTTTCAATCCACTATCTTTCCAACTTTTCTTTCTTTCTTCTCAACAAAGATGCACTACCCACTTGAGTTTATAACTCCATTTTTTTTACCCTTTACCAAAGAGAATCTCAACTCTCCAAACATTCTTCCAAACCTCTCACTAAAGTCCAATCCCATAAGGGTCAAGTCATATAGGCTAGGAATCATATTTTTGAGGAGTTTCAAACAAAGGTCTAAGGCTAAAACGGGGCTACAAACAACGGTTTCTCTTCAAGGTAGGATATGGAACATTTTGTGACTAAATGAAATAAAGTTCAAATCAATGTGACAAAGCATAGAACAAATCTCATATTGGCCATGGAAAATAGATAAACACCTCAATAACAAATATTACTTAGCATGCTTGAGCTATTCACACAAGAAAATGAGGGATATGCAATATGAACAAACATCCCTAAAATGGCCAAAATAATCTCACAAGGTTCACTCTAGCTTAGTTGCATCAAAACTCATCCAAGAACTCATGTGCTCAATAAAAACATGCAAGATATCATCACATCAAAAGCAACATCCATTTAGAGGCTAAACTATCCAAAAATATGCAAAGGACTTTACATGCTCACATCATCATTAGCCTTCTTTAGACATCTAAGATGGGAATTCCTAGTCCAAAACCAAAATCTTTTTTGTTCTTTTTCACACAATTTTTCTCGAATTTTTATGGGTTTTTTTCGAAAATTTTCTCAAACACAAAACAAAGTCATCCATTCATGCCATAAAATTCAATCATTCTTCATCTCATCATCATTCATGCACCACTATCCCAAAATGAAACATCCCTTAAATCAAGACAAAACATGAAAACAAACATGGAACTATCATGAGCTTCTAACCCACAGCATACTTAAAATTTTGATGTCCTCATCAAAAGAAATCAAACTTCAAAAGTAAAGAGAAGAGTAGAGAAAGCTCACAATTTTCCTTATTCCTTGCATGGCATTTGAGGCTTAGTTGGCCAAGAGGAGAGCCCATGTAGCCCTCACTTCTTCACTTGGGTCCATCTTATCATAAAACTTTTTCACTCGATGACCGTTTACCCGAAAGATCCTTCCATCATCACTAATCAAGTCGACCGCTCCTTGAGAGAGTATTTGATGAACCACAAACGGTCCACTCCACCTTGTTCGAAGCTTACCCGGAAAGAACCGAAGTCGTGCATTAAAGAGAAGAACCTTGTCACCCACTTGATAGGTTTTGGGGACCAACTTCCTATCATGCCATCTTTTAGTCTTCCCTTTATACAACTTGGCGTTTTCGTAAGCCTTCAAGCGTAACTCTCCTAACTCATGTAGGTCTAGGTGCCTCTTCTCTCCGGCGAGATTTATATCCCAATTCATCTCTTTGAGAGCCCATTTAGATTTGTGCTCCAACTCTACCGGCAAATGGCAAGCCTTTCCATAGACTAGGTTGAATGGTGTGGTCCCTAAGGGTGTCTTGTAGGCCGTTCTATAAACCCAAAGTGCATCATCGAGCTTAGATGACCAATCCTTTCTTGACTTAGACACCGTCTTCTCCAAAATAGCCTTGATTTGACGATTTGAAACTTCCACTAGCCCATTATTTGAGGATGATAAGGAGTAGCAACTCGGTGAGACACCCCATACTTGATCAACACATTCTCGAAGCATCGTTCAATGAAGTGTGGACCACCATCACTAATAAGAACTCTTGGCACTCCAAATCTAGCAAAGATGTTAATCTTCAAGAATTTCATCACAACTCTTGCATCATTGGTCCTTGTTGGGATGGCTTCTACCCATTTAGAGACATAATCAACGGCCACCAAGATATACTTGTACGGGCCCGACGTTGGGAAAGGTCCCATGAAGTCGATCCCCCATACATCAAAGAGCTCTACCTCTAGCATTCCGGTTTGTGGCGTCTCATGTCTCCTTGATAAATTCCCCTCTCTTTGGCACTCCTCACATCTCTTCACATACTCATGCACATCCTTAAACATGGTTGGCCAATAGAAGCCACAATAAAGAATTTTGGCCGTGGTTTTTGAACTCTTAGCATGCCCTCCGGTTGGTAAAGAATGGCAATGACGAATGACACTTTCAACCTCCTCACTTGGAATGCACCGCCTATAGATTCTATCACTCCCTTCCTTGTATAGATACGGATCATCCCAATAATATTGCCTAGCATCATGTAGGAATTTCTTCCTAGCCGAGTAAGACAAATTTGGTGGGATCACTCCCCCTACAACAAAGTTAGCAAAGTCCGCAAACCAAAGGATAACCCCTCGTTTTACGGTCTCAATAGATAGAATACAAGTAGGAGGTGAAGCCTTAATCAATTTAGGACGAGAAGGAATGGAGATCGAGTGAAGGATCTTACTTGAATTCATGGGTCGACATTGCAAGGTATTGAGCCCGACATGTGGGGACGTCGATCGGGTCGAACAAGTGCACATCTCTCCTGGGACCGATGTTGAAGACCTCAGGCCCGAGGTACTGGGTACCTCGGTCCGATGTTCCATACTTCGAGCCCGACTTTCAGCTTTGGTCGATCCATCCTTTCTTTCCTTCTTGCTACTCATTAGACCTTCATCCGCCCTTATGTTATCTATTTCCATACCATCCTCCATCTCATTCATGTACTCTACGGGCAACCGAGATAGATGATCGGCCACCAAATTCTCCGAACCCATCTTATCCTTGATCTCATGGTCAAATTCTTGAAGAAGAAGCATCCATCTCAAAAGCCTTGGTTTTGCATCCTTCTTTTTCATGAGGTACTTGATTGCCGCATGATCCGTATAGACTATCACCTTAGACCCCACAAGATATGACCGGAATTTTTCAAATGCAAACACTACCGCTAGGAATTCCTTTTCCGTAGTTGTGTACTTGCATTGAGTTTCATCCAAGGTTTTACTTGCATAGTAGATAGCATGCAACTTTCCCTCCTTCTTTGCCCAAGAACGGCTCCCACGGCAAAATCACTTGCATCACACATTACTTCGAAAGGAAGATTCCAATCGGGAGACGCCATGATAGGTGCCGAAACCAAGGCATCTCTCAACCTACAAAAAGCACTCATGCAATCCTCGGAAAATTCGAAAGGAACATCCTTCATCAAGAGGTTAGACAATGGTTTTGAGATTTTTGAGAAATCTTTAATGAAACGTCTATAAAAGCCCGCATGACCTAAGAAACTCCTAACATCACGCACACAAGTAGGTGGGGGAAGTTTTTCAATTATCTCAATTTTGGCCCTATCAACTTCTATTCCTCTACTATAAATGAGATGCCCTAAGACTATTCCTTCCTTAACCATGAAATGACATTTTTCCCAATTAAGCACAAGGTTAGTCTCTTCACATCTAGCCAACACTCTATCCAAGTTAGCCAAGCAAGCTTCGAAAGAGGATCCATAGACCGAAAAATCATCCATGAATACTTCCACTATTTCCTCTACCATGTCGGAGAAGATAGACATCATGCACCTTTGGAACGTTGCCGGAGCATTACATAAACCGAAAGGCATGCGTCTATAGGCAAATGTTCCATAGGGACATGTAAAAGTCGTCTTTTCTTGATCATCGGGGTGAATGGGAATTTGCCAAAATCCACTATACCCATCAAGGTAGCAAAAGTATTCATGTTGTGCTAATCTTTCAAGAACTTGGTCAATAAAAGGAAGGGGGAAATGATCCTTACGAGTTCCACTATTCAACTTTCGGTAATCAATGCACATGCGCCATTTTGTAGTGGTTCTTGTAGGAATCATTTCTCCTTTCTCATTTTGTACTACGGTCAATCCACCCTTCTTAGGAACTACATGCACGGGACTAACATATTTTCTATCCGAAATTGGGAAAATGATTCCCGCATCCAACATCCTAAGTATCTCACTTTTAACCACTTCTTTCATATTAGGATTCAATCTTCTTTGTGGTTCAATGGTGGGTTTATGGTTGTCCTCCATGTATATCCTATGCATGCAAATTGATGGTGAAATTCCTTTAAGTTCCTCTAATGAATACCCTAAGGCTCCTCTATGCTTTCTTAAGACCGCTAACAACTTAAACTCTTCCTCTTCATTCAAATTAGCATTCACGATTACGGGTAATGAAGAGTTAGGGCCAAGGAAGGCGTACCTCAAGTCTTTTGGAAGCTCCTTTAGCACATGTGAAGGCTCCGATGGTGCTTGGGTTTCCTCCCTTTCGGCCTTGAATACCTCCAAGTAGGACATCCCACTTTCCGCCTTCTCATCTTCCTCTTGGTTAGCAAGCATCCCATCGTTCTTCACTTCGACTCCATAAGGTGGTGGGATGGCTTTCAATTCTAGCTTCCTTGAACTTGGCTTATTAGATATGGCTTCCCATTGTACTCCACTTGGAAAGAATTGGACCATCTTAGCTTCTCTATGCAAGGCTTCCTTCGAAGTTGGTTTGAAGGAGAAATCGAGCTCCACGCCTCCAAATTCAAGAGACAAGTGACCTTTCTTCACATCTATCACGGCCCCCACCGTAGCAAGGAATGGTCTCCCCAAGATGATAGGCTCACCCGGCACTTCTAACATGTCGACCACAACGAAATCCGTGGGGACATGGTGCCCCTCTATACACAATGGGTAATCTTCCACCACTCCCATCGGCTCAATCGATGTCCCATCGGCTATGGTCAACCTCATGTTAACCGGGGCAATAAGTCCCATGGCGGTCGACTTCCATATTGTATATGGTATCACACTAGTACTTGCTCTAAGGTCACACAATGCTTGAAACTTCCTTGGTCCGACACCCACGGTGATGGCAAATCTTCCGGGATCACCTAACTTTTGAGGTAGCTCTAGGATCTTGACTTCATCTTGCATCTCCACAATTGACCTCTTCTTGCTCAAGATTTCCTTTAAGAACTTTGCATAGGACGGCATTTCACTTAAAGCATCGGTGAATGGAATGGTGATGTTCAAGCCTTGTAAAAGCTTTAAGAACCTCTTGAACTTGCCCTCAACGATCTCCTTGGGCTTCTTCATAGGATATGGAAGAATGGTAGCACCTCGCTTCTTGCTTGGATCCACCTCCTTGGATCGATCTTTCTCCTTCTCATCGATCTCAACCTGGACCGATGTTGGATCGACGTCGGGACCGACGTCAAGCATCTCGGACCGGGAGTAGGGTGCATCTGGGTAACTCGGGCCGACTTCAGGGCATGTCGGGCCCGACTTGGGTTCTACCTCGGTCCGACTCAGGGGACCTCCTCCGTCTTCTGGATCGATATCTGAGTACGTCGGGCCCGAGTTGCTGGGTAACTCGGTCCGACTCTCTTCTCTTGCTCTTGGAACTTGTGGTTCGGGCAAACTCCGTCCACTCCTTAATCCTATGGCTCGAACTTCATTTTGTTGTTGCGGAGCACGGGGATTCTCCTCGGGTCGGCCCGGGAGTCTCCCTTCTTCTCTTGGAAGTTGGTTCGCCATGTGAACAAGTTGGTTATCTACTTGCCTTCTCCACACACCCAACTCCTTGAATTGATAATCAAATTTTCTCTCCATGTTGGTGACTTGATTCTTCAAATCTTGAGCCCATGGTGGTGTTTGCTCATAAAATCCCGGAGGTCGGTATGGTGGTGGTTGGGCCCTTGGCTCGTTCTGGTTGAAGTTGTTGTTGTAGCCACTAGCTTGGCCTTGGTTCCACCTTCCTCCATTGTTGTTGAAGTTGGCGCGTCTTCCATAGTTCCTTTGAACATACTTGGCCTCCTCAATTTGCTCGGCCAATCGGACTTGGCGCTCATTCGGGCACTCTTGGGCTCCATGCTTCAAAGAACCACATTCTTCACATGCTCTTGTGTTTTGTTGGAGATGACCCATCTTCCTTCTCATCTTGTTCAACTCATCCTCCAAGAATTGGCTCTTCACATCTTTGTCCACCTCTTCACTTTTGGGATCGTAGAGCCTCTTCGGACCTTCTCCATGGCATCTCACTTCCTTGCTCACTTGATTGACTCCATACATGGCTTCGTAATCCGAGAGTTTGTCGAGCAACTCCCATGCTTGCTCCGGAGGCAAGTCAATGAACCCACAATCTGTATGGAGGTTCAATTTATCCTTGGTGGCGGGGTTGATTCCTTGGAAGAAAATGTCTTGAAGGACATAGGGTTGTTGCCCATATGTTGGACACGCCCTTAACATCTCCTTGAACCGGTCCCATGCCGCGAAAAGTGGCTCATGAGCTCCTTGTTGAAAGCTAGCAATCTTCCTTCTAAGCTCCGTCGTCTTGGTGGGTGGGAAGAACTTCATCAAGAATGAGTCGTTGAGAGCCCTCCATGATGTGATAGAACGAGGTGCTTGGCTCTCCAACTAATGCAAAGCCTTGCCTCCCAAAGAGCACTTGAAGGCTTTGAGTAGCACGTACTCAAGAGTCTCATCATCCGTCGAGATGGTCTCACATAGGTCTTTGAATTGCTTGACATGCTCGATCGGGCACTCGTTCGGTCTCCCTTGGAATTGCTCCCTTTTGATGAGTGAGATAAATTGAGTTTTTATCTCAAAATTCTTTGACACCTCCGGCAAGACGATGGCCGGCTCCGGCACCTTCAACTCCGGATGCGTGTATTGTCTAGCATTCC
Organism: Polygonum aviculare; assembly: GCA_934048045.1. Taxonomy (NCBI): domain Eukaryota; kingdom Viridiplantae; phylum Streptophyta; class Magnoliopsida; order Caryophyllales; family Polygonaceae; genus Polygonum; species Polygonum aviculare. Next base: position 7,097,720 of record OW204027.1, read on the forward strand.
GGGGTTGGGTGTTGATTTGAGCCTCCAATCTCATCCTTTGCTCCCTCTCTCTACGGGCCTCGGCATCTCGGTTTGCCATCTCAATTTGCATTCGAGCCATGTCGGCTCTATCCTCTCGAACTCTTCATCTCGGGCTTGGTCCGCCATCCTCTTCTTCTTTCGGGCTTGTTTGATGATGCTCTCCGGATCACACACAAAGTCGAACTCAAAAGTTCCTCGGATGGAACTAGCTCGCATGCACCTACAACCAAAGACACAAACAAAAAACCGAATCAAAACAAACAAGGGGTTTGGGCTAGTCCCTCACCCAAATCACTACCAAAATCAAAGACTCAACAAAAGTGGGTACCTCGAACAAGTAGAACTCCCCGGCAACGGCGCCAAAAAATTATGATCGGTCCGGGATCGGAGGGTCTCACAATTTTAAATTTATAAAACCGAACCTCACTTGTAGTAAAGAGGTAGGGTGTCGAACACACGGGAGTTCGTGCGTCAAGTGTACCCGAAAAGACTAGAAAAAGTGTAAAAGAAAGGTAAAACGAAGGAAAACGAGAGAAATCACCTCGGACCGACACAGGTCACTTCGGTCCGAGAGTGGATCGAGGTTGATTTGGCCGGGACCGACTTAGCTCAACGTCGGGCCCGAGGACTGGGTAACTCGATTAGGCAAAAATTGGTAGATCGGTCTTGGGTTTTTGGGTTCCCTCCCTAACTAGACTTGGGTAATTTCACCCCAATTCAGTCAATAAGTGTTAATCCTTATGAGATCGAGGTTGCTAGCCTTCGATCCCTCCACTCTACTCTTTGACCTTAGGGAGTTTTCACTCTCCTTCGATGTTAGGTCTAGTGATTGGGTTCGAGATTGCTCTCGCTTACTCTTACCAATCACAAGCCCTAAGCCCCTTGTTTTCATAAGAGAATTGAAGCTTAGTGTAGAGAGGATTCATAGATCAAGCACTCAAATGCTATGGAATTGGGGGTTCACACCCAATCCTAGCTAGGGGATTCCCCCATAGCCCAAGACTATGGAATCTACTCCATCAAGTAAGAGAAACAAGCAATCAAATGGAAAAGCAAGCAAATCTCAATCATCAACATCAACACAAAGCCAAATTGCATTCAAATTTCAAAGTGTCAACAAGATCCAAGTCTTAATTCTACCAAATCAAAGCAAAACAAAGTACAAAACTCACTACTCTTCCTCCCTAGGCCGCCGATCTCCTCTCTTCTCCTCCTCCCTTCTTCTCCTTGCTCTCCAAGTCTTCCTTGAGTCTCTAGAGAGTGATTTTGGGTTGTGGTCTATCAAAACATGCCTTAATGCTCTCTAATCACCTCTTTTTATAGCTTCCTAAGATTGGGGACCAAGGAATTCCAAATTTAGAAAGGGGCAAATATGGAAAGTTGCTAAAAATATGCCTTGGGGAACAATCTTCTCCATTGCCGACTCGGATCGACACGGGGCAACATCGGGCCCGACGTTGGGAACGTCGGTCCTGTTCTCTGGATGCTCGATCTCGGGCCCGACATGGTGGTGCTCGGTCCTGGGCCTCGATCCTTGTCTTCTTCTTGGGTTTCCTTCGGTTCCTCTTCATTCTTGGCTTGGCTCTTCCGCTCCTTGACTTGGCTCCTTCATAAGCTCCTCCAAAACATCCTCGTTCTTTGCCATTTTACCTACAAATCAAAGCAAACTCGCATAGTTTCCGACTCTTAAAGAAAACCGGGAACTAAACTAAGAAGGAACGAAACTAACAAAGAAAGGAATGAAAAACACATATTTACAAGGGAAATTAACTACTAAAACACCTCCAAAATGAGAGACATCATAGCGCATGCACTTGAGTTGGTCAAGAATCTCCTTCTCCTCACTCTTGAGAGTAGGGTCTATAGGACGACTTTGTATCTTAAACTGCATCGAATTCAGTTTATTGTGATTCTGTGAAGTTTATTGATCTCATTATAGTGGCACCTGTTGGGACAATGTTAAAGACGCCTTTAATACTTAACATTTTGCCTAACGTCCCTTGGTTTTGATATGACAAACTCGCTTTGATCTAATAAATTGTCCGAGTGTTTCAGGAACGCAAGTTATGAAAAGGACAACAAGTTGAGTAGCCATCCTTAAGGTGTAAGGATGCTACTAATCTAGATAAGCGACCTGGCATGATTCTACAAAGGATGCCGTACTTATCATTACATAGGAGTCCTCTCAAGGCGGCCGAGAAGGTGACATCACCAGACAAGCCTTGATCATGATCACCCCGTGGAAGCAGATCCTGTACACCAGTCCATCACCACGTGGAGACCGATCCTGTAGCCAAGTCCAACGGTAATTGTCAGGAAGCTTCCCTGAAGGGCATGATCGTCAGAGAATGACGCCCTTCCCTAGGTCACTATAAATACTCTTCCAAAGCATTTATTGTGACTTGATGCTTTTAGAGAATATACAGAGCATATTGTCAGTCACTCAAGAACACCAAGAACAACTAAAGAACACGTGAGACTTAGGTGTTAAAGAAGCGTTCACCAAAACCACAAACTGTTTGTAAGAGAAAAGAACAAAAAGAGAGAGAGTCCTTACGACGAACTGTAAGGACGTGCTAATAGCGTCTTTTAAAATATTAAGTTAGGTTACAATTAAAGGCTTAAAGGGGTGTTACTAGTGGTCTTAGGGATGCATTCTAAGTGTCAGAGAAGTGTAATCACTCGCCAGTGTAATTGTAAGAACTCTTAATAAGAAAGGAAAGAAGCTATTACAAAATCCTCCAAGGAGGTAGAGGTTTACACTCAAGGACTAGTTTGGACTTGAGTGGTTCCTCTATAAATCAAAAGCATTCCTTACTTATTTCATTTACCTATTTAGTCTTTTATTTCCGCTGCAACTGAAGGACGCCCTTAATCTTTATTAAGGACGCCTTAGCAAAGGACGCCCTTAACATTGTTAAGGACGCCCTCTCTGTTGACTATCGATCCCAACAAATGGTATCAGAGCAGGCGCTCTAGATTTCTATTGAGTTGTAGGTAAAGATTGATATGGAACCAATTGGAATTAGTAGTGTGAAGCCTCCGCGTCTCACGGACGGCAACTACAACCGTTGGAGAACTAGATTCGAGAACTTTGTGCGCATTCAAAATTACCAGTGCTGGAAGGTGATTAAGGACGGTGACCTTAAAGTTCCTCCTGCCATGGAAGGCAAAGAGGAAGTCTAGGGTCCTGATGAGTTTAAGCTTATAGAAACAAATGCCAAATCTATATGTTTCCTACAAACGTCCCTCTGCGAAAGGGACGCTACTCGAGTGAGTAATCTGTCACGCCCGCTGCTTCCGCCAATGATTCACTTGCTGCTCCTGGTGAAAATCAGGTCAGACGCAGCACTCGACCTATACAGTCTTCTTCAAGACTCCGGGACTTCATTTGCAATACGACCACTAGCATATACCCCCCCCCCCCCCCTTGTGTCATCATCACCTACTCAATCGTCGTCCTCATGAACCTTATATCCTATAGCAAAGTATGTTGATTGCAATACTTTTTCTAAACATCATGTGCAGTTTCTAGCAGCTGTTACTGCTTGTACCGACCCTAAAAGGCTATCTAAGGTTGTTCAGCACTCGGTTAGGAGGAAAGCTATGGCAGAGGAGATTGTGGCTTTGGAAAAGAATCACACATGGACGTTACAACCCCTCCGCCGAACAAGAAGCCTATTGGCTGCAAATTGGTTTACAGAATTAAATACAAAGCTGACGGGTCTATTGAGCGTTGAAAGGCGCGCTTGGTCGTTCTTGGCAATAAACAGGTCGAAGGTATTGACTTTGCGTAAACTTTTGCACCTGTTGCTAAAATGACGTCAGTCCGTGTCTTCCTCTCTGTCGTTGCAATTAGGAATTGGAAACTGCATCAAATGGACGTTGCCTTTTTGCATGGCGACTTAGACGAAGAGGTATACATGCGTCCGCCTCCTAGATATTCTACACGACCCGGACAGTTTTGTCGGCTTTAGAAATCTTTGTATGGCCTTCGTCAAGCTCCCATAAATTGGTTTGCTAAACTAGCTTCCACCTTGTTTCGGTTTGGTTTTCGCCAATCTCATGTTGATTATTCTTTGTTCTCTTGGAGCCGTGATTTTACTATTCTGAATGTCTTGGTCTATGTCAGTGATTTAATCATTGCAGAAAACGACTCTGCCTCTATTGCTCGCTTCAAGTCTTATCTTCATAAATGCTTTCATATGAAAGATTTAGGGCTTTTGAAGTACTTTCTCGGGATTGAGATTACACATTGTGAAACCGGTCTATTTCTTTCATAACGCAAGTATGCCATGGAGATTTTATCCGGGGATGGTCTACTCGCCTCTAATTCGGCGTCTTTTCCCTTGCCTCAGAATCATAAACTAAGCAAAGCCGCAGGACCGGATTTTGCTACACCAGAGCAATATCGGCGTCTCATTGGCTGGTTGATCTATCTTACTATCACTCGTTCGGAGTTGTCTTATGCACTGCAGTCTCCAAAAGAGGCCCATTGGCAGGCTGCTACTCAGGTTCTCCGGTATCTCAAAGGCTTGCCCGGACAAGGGCTCGTTTTGTCTCGCAAGAGTTGTCTTCAATTATAAGCCTATTGTGATTCTACTTGAGCTGCATGTTCGTTGACACGTCGCTCCTTAACCGGTTATTTTTTTTTCCTTAGAGAATCACCTATTTCCTAGAAAACTAAGAAGCAACCGACCGTCGCTCGTTCTTCAGCAAAGGCAGAGTACAGGTCAATGGCTGCAGCGTGCAGTGAACTGCTATGGTTACGATCATTCCTCTCGTCGCTGGGCTATTATCATCGTTCTTTTATGGAGCTTTTTTGTGATAGTCAAGCGACACTTCATATAGCTGCTAATCCGGTTTTCCATGAACGAACTAAGCACATTGAGATTGATCTTTGCTTTGTTCGCGATCTGATTCAGCGGCGCACTATATCCACGTCTTACGTTCATACGTCTAAAACAACTCGCAGACATATTGACTAAGGCTTTGGGCAAGCAGCAGTTTACGTATTTGCTATCCAAGTTGGGCATTCGGGATTTGCATGCTCCAAATTGAGGGGGATTGGAGTATTAGGATACGTTATATCTTTTGTATATAGTTAGTTTTATCTTGTATATAGTTTTCTTATCTTCTGGCCCAAGTTAGGTCCAAGTAAGAACTATATATATCATACAAACCCTAATCGTAAATGCAGAGAATTATCCCACATTATTTGCGTCTCTCTGCTTTTACACGTGCACCTTTTCACATGAACTTTTGTTGCTAGCTCGTCAACGATAATGTATTTCGACGTAACTGAGGTTTTTTTCTTCTGGTAAGTACACTTTTTAATAAAAGAGCTTTTTTTAAAATAACGCCATTTTTAGGAGCAGTCATATTTGGTTAAGCACAATTAAATGATGAAGTTCAGCATCCCTTCCTACTCAGCTCGTATGTGTCAGCTAGCTAATTTCTTATTGACGTTATGATCAACATAAAAAAAATGAAAGTGAACTTTTCGACGTGGAAAAGTCCCAGCTCATATATACATGACATGTGTTGGTTCATCTATTCTGATCGTACCATTATTCTATCTAACTCTATATATATTGCACCATAACAACCACACATATATATACACGAAGCTGATGTATGTTATTGCTTATGTCATTTAGGTTAGGAAGGAAAAATCCGAAAAATGCATGTAATGCTTATATTAAAATTAGGATAAATCGCATTAAACAAGTGATTTCACTACAGTAAATTAATGATGAATTTGGTTAAATTCGGATGTTAAATTTTTATCATTTATCGTACAGACAACTTTAATATTTACACTAGAATTCATTGCCCGTGCTACGCACGGGTTTAAAACTTATTTTTATGTTTAATTAATCAACTTTAATTGATAAGTCTGTTAAATATAACTTTAAATCATAATTCAGGTCATTTTCTCGAATCATAACTTTAATTCTTTTAGTTGAAAACTCTTGGGCTTCATACACTAAAAAAATATTTTAATTCCTTTTATTTATCAAATATCAATGAGATGAAAACAATCAATCTTAGGTCATTCAGTGTCATGACATATTGCTGAATCTTTTGGAATCTATGTTAACAATTTGGAATGACGTGTGAAATAAATATGAAATTACTTTTGTTCACTAACATGAGGAACTTTCATTCTTTATTAACTAAGAGTGAATTTATTTCTCAACTTTATCCGGGTAATGATTTCTAAAAGTCTACTTCATATGTTTATTACATATATATATTAGAAATATTATTATTTAATAAGACACATTTAAAAATTATTATTCTTAAATGTTGTACAATTGTTATTTTGTGACAATACGTAAATGATATACTTGTGTCTTTGATGAAGTATAATTTTTTTTGGTAGAATTTGATGAAGTATAATTAATAATGACCAAAATCTTAAAACATAATTGAGATCCTATGCCCTGGACAATAGTTCAGGTTTTATATACCTGTGTCAATTCAAAATAAAGATCGAATTAAAAAAAATACACAAATAGTAAAAGGTTATAAAAATATAGGAAAAACGACTTGAAATAATACCAAGTATCATCTTTGAACCAAGAATAATACGAACTACTTAAATTGTTAAACCGTATACAAACTATTACAATATTAACCAAAAATAGTACGAAACCAATTTCCGGTGAAAATGTGATGACATGTACGCCGGAAATATGATGTATCAAAATTTTTAAAACACCTCATTTTCTTTTTATGCTCTAATAATAATGACATGTCTTAACTAATTAATCCAAAATAAAATAAAGCGATTGAATTTGGGAAAACACTGTACATCTTCTTCCTCCTTATTATTGAATCTGTGGCATCGTTAACACCGTACCGGCCGGTACCTATCGTCAGCGCCGACGACCCTCCGCCTCCTCGTCGTCTTCCTCCTCCCACTCCTCTCCCCTGTCGCCAGCAACTTCGATGGCCGCCCTCATCCACCTCAAATCCTCGCTCCGACTCCTCCGACTTCTTCAATTGCACTAGTCTCCTCCGACTACAGCAACAACGCCTTATTCTTTGCCTTCCCCGACATCTCTCCCATGTCCCGACTGGAGTGAACCCAAATTGATTATTAGTGAACAGATTCCAAATTGAGTTTATGTAGATCTAGGTTAAAATCCAAATTGAATTTATATAGATCTAGGTCAAACTCAAAATTGAATTCATGTAAATCTAGGTTAAAAATCTCAAATTGAGGGCGGTCATCGAAGTTGTTGGCGACGGGGGAGAGGAGTGGGAGGAGGAAGACGACGAGGAGGCGGAGGGTCGTCGGCGCCGACAATAGGCACCGGCCGGTACGGTGTTTACAATGTCACAGATTCGAAGAAGATGAATGGTGTTTTCCAAATTCAATTGCTTTATTTTATTTTGGGTTAATTGGTTAAGACATGTAATTATTATTAGAGCACAAAAAGAAAATGAGGTGTTTTAAAATTTTTGACACATCATTTTTCCGGCGTACACGTCATCACATTTTCACCGGAAATTGGTTTCGTACTATTTTTGGTTAATATTGTAATAGTTTGTATACGGTTTAACAATTTCAGTAGTTCGTATTATTCTTGGTTCAAAGATGATACTTGGTATTATTTCAAGTCGTTTTTCCATAATCGCCAAAAAAAAAAGTAAATATAAAAATACACATAGCACTAATTATGAGTAGGTCATAAATGAGCCAAGGTATGATAATATAAAATATAATAAAAACATTATTATTTGTATAGAATGTGTCATAATATTATAAATACAACACAAAAATGTTATTAAAGTGATTTGAACCCCAAACCTTTGGGTTATTAAACAAAGGGTTACCGCTATGCCATTGTCATTGATTTGATTATAATTACATAATTTTTAATTATATAGGGAAGATTGCAATAGAAGTTAATGGAGCAATAAATGAGAACACCACCTAACTTTTATATATACTAGGAGGATTTCACGGAGACATTGGCAGAGGGATTCCGCAGTACTGAACTCTGGTTGCAGAGGGATTCTTACAGTCTAGCCCGTTCCTTTTCAATGGCCTCTTGTTCCCGATCTAACACAGTACCAACCGATCAACGGCTACAAAAATTGAAGAAATTGATTTCACGAAACGAATTGCAAGGAAACAAACCTGGTAGAAGTCAGGAAAGCGAGCAGAGATCACGCGAGAAGGACCTTAACCCTTTCCCTGTTTCATTCCTTAGTTTGGTGACCCGAACTTGACCCACTCCTTTCCCGATTAGGCAGTCCTGGTCGACCGGCAAAGTTTCCGGTCATTCCCTGTTGCAGCGTTCACCACTGAAGCAGACCGGCGTTCGTCTTCTGCGGTAAGTGTCTTCACTCGTTCCCTTCTTCTCAATGGGGTTGCGTGGGTGAGTCGGGGACGCCGTAGCAGATCCGCCAGTGAGAAGGAGGTCGGGCGGTAGGGCGCCAGATCTGAGAGGGAGGCGTGAGCGAGAGCGAGGGAGTAAGAGCCAGCGGTAGCGGCGAGAGAGAGAGAGAGTCGGAGCGGTCGTCGGGCCGGGGAAGCGTCGGAATCGGTCGGCGAAGTCGCAAGTCCAGATATGGGATTAGGGCGAGGGGTCGGTTAGGCGGAGCGGTGACAGAGAAAGCAGGGGCGAAGGGCGGCCAGGCGTCGTGGGTCGGGCAGGAAGGGGGCCGGCTCGATCTGCAGATGGGTAGAAGAGAGGAGGCATGGAAGTGATCTTGGGGAGCAGGGCGCTTTTGTTGGCGTCGATTGCAGTTTTGACACAGGCATCTCCCCGTTTTCAACGACGCCAAAGGAAGAGGAAAGAACACGTAAAAATAAATTAAACCTATTGAATGGTATTCCTTCAAGTTAGGGCGGACAACGGAGCGGCCATGCAGCTCGATCATATATCTGCTACAGCGCACGACACGGTATTCCTTCAAGTTAGGGCGACATGGAAATCTTTGAAGGTCGAACATGTACCGGCAAAACTCAGGGGGGACAGTGTCATGACGGCGAACAACGGAGCGGCCATGCAGCTCGATCATATATCTGCTACAGCGCACGACCCGGTATTCCTTCAAGTTAGGGCGGACATGGAAATCTTTGAAGGTGTAGACGCAGCCCTCCTTCAACTTGCCGATGAAAAGATGAGTCACATTACTCCGTGTAGTACAATGAATAACATGTTCCTAGCAAAAACAAATAAGAAGGGGTTAAAAAGCAGCCGACCAAGGAAACAACAGTAAAACAACAGGGGAGACAAAAACGGGCAAAAGAGAGGGAAAACCTTGGCATCACACAACACATAGTCGGTGCTCTTATACTTCCCATAGTGATTGTAGATGTCCCACTTGCAACACACCATCACATCCACCTGGGAAAAGGAGCCCTCCCTAAGATCACTCAAAAAGCAAGGCACAGAAGACATGGCGAACCGTAGGATTCAGAAAAGCAGTAGGGAAAATAGGTGAAATGGCAGATGAGTACCAGTTCCAACACCACGCGCATATATAATACCGGATTTGTATAACTGGCAGCGCCTGCATTCATGAGGCCGTTAAAGAATATTCTCTGCACATTATCTGCAAGGTAATGAAGAAGAGCAAAAGGCGACATTGGAAGCAAGCGTACCCAGACACTGCGGGCAGGCCAGATGCAACCAACTGCAACCCAAAAAGATGTTACTTCACCATGCTTATCCACATGAAATGGCAATAATGGCAGGAGAGAATGGCCAGAGTGAATGCCAAGCGTTGACTTCAACCCATTCAACAGCCGTTAGACAATAAATACTGTTTCTTTGGGTCGGATTGTGAAAATTGACAGTTTAAAAGCTCAAAGCGATTGTGGCTATATGAATACGCAGGAGTAAATGGCGGGCTTTGAATTCAGCCCATTCAGCAAACGTTACACAGTGATAATGAAACAAACTTTATGGCCTCATTAAAAAGTCAAAGAAGTCATATTGCTGGATTTATAATACTATAATACTATACGCTAACCCTCTCCATTCAGTCTTATCATCTCTTACAGCCAATCTCTTCACATTCACCCTCTTTAAATTCATCCGTAGGTAACCGTTCTTTATTCAATTGGATAATTTTTTTTTCTTATTTATCTTACTAAGAATTCTATGTGTATTTATTACCCTTTGTTTTTGTTATGAAATAAAAACTATATAAATTTGTATAAAATGTGTGTCATTAATTACGCTAAAAAACCTTTTTTTATAGGTTTATTGACTAGAATTCATGACCCGTGTTACGCACGGGTTTCAAAAACTGTTTTGAAGTTTTATTAATCAGGTTTAATTGAACAATTGCATGAATGTGAAAAATGGACCAAGATATGATAATATAAAATATAATAGATTATATTAAGTATAAAACAAATAAATATTCCATAAAAAGTAAATCAATTGAGAGATATAATTCACTTGCGAGAGAAGCACTCCTTATTTGCATCTAGATAAAATTACATACATATGAAAGATGTAGAAAACTATAGAAAGCATATGAAAGATTAAAATAATATTGTTGGATATTCAAAATATTTTTATATACATGAAAACTATAGAGGTTTAAAGGAAAAAGATACTCATATTTTATGATTTAGGGTATAAATACATTATGTGATTTTCGTTTAAAAAATACACATGATTTATGGTATTCACATATTTTGTGATTTACATTAAAAAAATACACATTAAGAAAATATGCAAACAACACAAAAATGTTGCTAGAGAGGTTTGAACCTCAAACCTTTGGGTAATTAAAGAAAGGGTTTACCACTATGCCATTGTGGTTTGTTTGATTATGATTGCATAGTATTTATTATATAGGGAGGATTGCAAAATAGACTAAATGGAGCATTTAATGGGGACACCACCTAACTTTTATATATATATATATATATATATATATATATATAGATTATTTTTGCTCGAACTGATCGAGTTATTGAAATAAGTCAATCGCTCACCGATCATGATCAATCATAAATGTGCATAATACATTCATCTCTTTAGACTATATATTTAATTATTAGGTCAATAGATTCGGACTCAAGTATATAGAGTTTGCATTTGTAAATTCTCATGTTAAAAGCAGATTCATGTCAAAATTTGACCTCAAATCGATTAATTTGAGTTTATATTTACTTTACACGTATATAGTAGAACATTTGTACTAGTTTCCATTAGGAAGGAAAATTCCAAAAAATGCATGTAATGCTTATATTAAAATTAGGATAAATCGTATTAAACAAGTGATTATAGTACAGTAAAGTAATGTTGAATTTGGTTAAATTCGGATGTAAAATATTTATCATTTATCATACACATAACTTCAGTTTTCACATTTGTGCTCGAACTGATCGGGTTATTCCAATAAGTCAATCGCTCACCAATAATCATCAACCACATACATTCATCTCTTTAGCCTATATAATACTACTGTTGGGCCCTCCGGAATCAAGGCCCACAGCCCAACGAAGGTAAGGCCCAAGCGGCCATGAATCCAGAAGCGGTCAGCTCCGGAGATGTCGCCACTCATTAAATCCCATTAACGGCACTATAGCATGGTGTTGATCTCCAACGTCCACAAATCATAACTACGGGCGAGATCTTCGGGATTATGAGGGGGGAAGGCCAACGGCTGGATAAGGAAGGGAAAAACGTTATTTAAGGAAGGATAATCCATTAGCAGAGGACATTTCTTTCCGCACTTACAATCGCTCAAACATTACTTGCCATTTCTGCACAGATCGCACCCGATTGCAATCTCTTCATTTTAGAAGCATACTGAGCTTGTATTCTTTCAATTGTAACCGAGAGCAACGTCCAAAAAAATCAATACGAACTACGCTACAATTCACGCCATTCTTCCATTTTTCTTTACTTGTAACTTCAACTGTTATTATCTGTTCATCGTTTCTAACACGTCGTGACGACTTTGTGACTAGGAGTTCCTCATTGTAGCGAAGTAACGTGCTCACACAGTTAATTCGCCCAAAACAATTGGCGCCCACCGTGGGGCCCTAGCCAAAAAAGAAGTCGCGACCCAGCAAGTGATCGAATCAACGTCAAGCATGGATGCAACTCATAGCCATGTTGGAGATCTCGACCCAAACAACAACCAAACCATCGACTCCGACGACAACCAGAATCTCAACAGCAACAACCCCAGCAACACCACCAACAGTGGTGGCGATGACGACCAAAACCCCGAACTGCCTCTCCAAGAAGAGCCGCCCATCAACAACAATCTGAGAAGCAGGCGGCCGAATCTAGCGCCTTTGCGGAGATCCGAGCTTCCATGCTCGCGCTCAAAAAAGATCTAGATAGCCAAAAAGAGGATAATTCTAAAATTACTGAAGTTTATGGGAAGCAAATTGAGGCTTTGACTAATGAACATAATTTACTTCGATCTCAGGTCCAGTCGGCTCCAGCCCACCATCAGAGGAGCGACGTGATTAACGATGTGGCCCGGCGCTTGGACATGGAAGACCCCAACCTTGTCACCCCAAACGGCGCCGGCCCGTCAACAGGTAATCAGGTAATCGCTAACGCGTCAGGATCGACTCAGGGGAATGTCGAGGTCGTCCAATTGAAGGAACGCCTCAGAGCCTTGGAGGACCTAATAACCCAGGTCCCAGGGGCTCCTCAACCGATAGCAGTAGAAAGACGAGACGGTTATACCGACTCGCCCTTTGTACCCGCAATCGCGCGAGTTAACATTTCACGAAAATACCATGTCCCCGAGATCCCCAAATATGAAGGGACTACCGATCCCGACCAGCACATAGCAGCTTTTAAGCAAGCTATGAACATTAGCACCGTCCCATTTGACATGAAAGAAATTGTTATGTGTCGATGGTTCGGGAACACGTTAAGCGGTCCCGCGCTAAACTGGCATTCGCACTTACCTCTTGGAAGTATCTCATCTTTCGCTGAGTTGGTTGACAGGTTTAAAGCCAGGTTTGCAAGCATCCGGCACGCGAAGAAGCGATCTAGTGACTTGTACCGCTTAGTCCAGAAGCCTCGAGAATCGCTAAAGGCGTTCCTTGGTCGTTACAACGAGGAACTCATAACCATTGAGGGATGCGACGCGGCAACAGCAGTAGAGGCCTTCCGACGAGGGATATCCTCCCGGAACCCCGAGCTATATCGTGAACTGACAAAGTACCCTTGCTCTAACTTTGATGAAGTGCAGGTTAAGGCGTTGGCTCATGTCCGTCTAGAAGAGGACGACCTCTACGCTGAGAAAGGGGCGAGTCCTCAGCAGAATGATCGATGGCAAGGAAAGCGGGAGGCTCGTTATGCTCCCTATCCTTCGGCCGCTCACCACGCCTCACACAGCAAGCCAACTTTTAACGCGTCATATGTGAAGAAAAGTGAGAACTCCCAGCTACCTCCAGAGTTGTCCCACCACAACTTTCGAGTTAGCGCGACAGAGATAGTCAGAACCCTTAGCACGATGGGGAACGCTGTCAAGTGGCCACGGAAGAAAGACATACCACATCATCGTAAAGATAAATCACGGTGGTGCGACTTTCATTTCGATCACGGCCACACGACAGAAGAGTGCATCGCGCTAAGGAAGGAAGTGGTCGACTTGCTGAGGAAAGGTTATCTCAAAGAGCTAATCTCAGAGCGCGGCAGGGAGCATATGGCCCGGAATGAGGAAAGAGCCCGAAAACCGGACTCCCCCAAGCATGCAGGAGTAATCAATGTCATTACTGGGGGGTCGGATATTTGTGGCGTGACCTATTCCGCGGCAAAGAGGGTCGCAAGAGAAGCCAGACGAGAAAATCCCAAAGCTCCCACACGCTCCAGCCGTGCCGTCATGCCCATCACCTTCGACGACGTCGAAGAAGAGGAAGTTCATCATGATTGTTTAATAATATCCTTAACAATTGCAAACTTCCTTGTTAAACGTGTTTTAATTGATAACGGAAGTTCTACTAACTTGCTTATGTTGGATGCGTTGTACAGCCTAGGTCTTGGACTTAACGACATAGTCAAAAAGTCTACGACTTTGGTGGGATTCAGTGGCGAGTCACGCAACACGCTCGGGGAGATCACCCTACCAACCATTGCGCAGGGAGTAAACTATCAAGTGAAATTTCAAGTACTAGATTGTCCGTCACCATTTAATGTTATCTTGGGCAGGCCTTGGATCCATGGGATGAAAGCTATCCCGTCAACATATCATCAGTACGTGAAATTTCCTTCCCCTTGGGGGGTGCAAGAGGTTCGGGGAGATCAAAGACTTGCAAGAGAATGTTACTCAGTAACAATGAGAGCAACGACCTCCACGACTTCCACGCCCTCGAAGGCAGGAACAAGCAAGCAAATCTCCGATTAACAATTAAAAGACTGTAAGACTCCATCCTTCTACGCAAAGCCGGAAGCTTCCGAACTGGAAGAAGTAGCTCTTGACCCATCCGAGCCCTCAAAAAAGATCCGAGTCGGAGCAGATCTGGAGCCGACTTTGCGAAAAGGACTGGTGGAGTTCTTACGGTCTTACAAGGATTGCTTCGCCTGGAGGAATGAAGATATGATCGGAATAGACCCAAGCGTGATTACTCATGCTCTGAATGTCAACCCAAAAATGCCGCCTGTAAAACAGAAAAGGCGTAATTTCGCTCCCGAGCGAAATCAGGTAATCAACGACGAGGTAAAATCCTTACTCGAGTCGGGAAAGATTAGAGAGGTCAAATATTCTGAGTGGTTAGCAAATGTGGTAGTGGTTAAAAAGAAAAATGGTAAGTGGCGTGTCTGTGTCGATTTTACTGATTTAAACAAAGCATGTCTTAAAGACTCGTTCCCATTGCCTCACATCGACGCAATTGTGGACGCGACGGCAGGGCACGAATTGTTAACTTTTATGGACACGTTTAGTGGCTATCACCAAATAATGATGAACCCTGAGGATCAAGAAAAAACAGCCTTCATAACTAACCAGGGAACTTATTGTTATAAAGTTATGCCATTCGGATTAAAAAACGCAGGTGCTACTTACCAGAGATTGGTTAATAAGATGTTTCAGGAAAAGCTGGGGGATACTATGGAGGTCTACATCGACGACATGCTCGTCAAGTCTTTGAAAACAGAAGATCACATCATTCATCTGCGAGATGCCTTTCAAATCTTAAGAGAGTACAAGATGAAGTTAAATCCAACCAAGTGCTCCTTCGGCGTCACCTCAGGAAAATTACTCGGGTATATAGTTACCCAAAGGGGGATAGAGGCAAGCCCGGAACAGGTTAAGGCAATAATGGAGCTCGAGTCACCAAAGTGTGTGAAAGTTCAGAAGTTGACAGGAAGAATAACGGCATTGAACAGATTCATATCCCGTTCATCAGATCGAAACAAGCTATTCTACGACATCTTGAAGAAGAATAAGTCGTTCGAGTGGAAGGAAGAGCATGAGAAGGCGTTTAAAGAGCTAACACAGTACCTATCAAATCCGCAAGTACTCTCAAAACCACGACAAGGAGAAAAGCTGTATATTTACCTCGCCGTTACAGAAGTTGCAGTCAGCGCCGTACTAATCCGCGAAGAGGATGGTAACCAGTTGCCAATATATTACGTAAGTAAAACATTGCTTGACGCGGAAATCAGGTATTCTCCTACAGAGAAATTAGTTCTTTCTTTAGTAATGGCTTCCACTAAACTGCGCCCATACTTTGAAAGTCATTTTATTATCGTGAGAACTAACTATCCTATGAAGAGTATCATGTCCAAACCAGAACTTTCAGGTCGTTTGACGTGTTGGCTCATCCATTTGAATGGTTACGACATCGCATATAAGCCTCGAACAGCAATAAAATCGCAAGCCTTGGCAGATTTTGTGGTCGACTTCACCCCTACCCCTACACAAGAAGAAGAACAAGAAATGCTAAATGTGACAAGTAATAGCAAATGGCTAATGCATACCGACGGCGCGTCCAATCAAGTTGGTGTTGGTCTGGGGGTAGTTCTGAAGTCACCACAGGGGGATAGGATAGCACAGGCTGTGCGATGTACATTCAAAGCTACCAACAATGAAGCAGAATACGAGGCGCTCATAGCAGGCTTACTCGTTGCCCGAGATCTTAACGTGCAGGAAATTGAGGTAATCTGTGATTCGTTACTTATTGTGAACCAAGTAACAGATTCATATGTTGCCAGGGATTCAAAGATGAAAGCATACCTCGAAAAGGTGTGCGAGATTGTGAAAGATTTCAAGCATTTCGAGATCAAGCAGGTCCCTCGAGACGCTAATACACAGGCTGACGCCTTAGCTAATCTTGGGTCTGCCATAGACCCACGAGAATATACCAAGATTCCCTTCGTATATCTCGATGCACCATCTATAGTCAAGGAAGCTGACGTGTTAACAATAAGCAGTCCAGACACTAACTCGTCCTGGGTAACGCCTTACCTGGACTGGTTGCAGCAAGGTGTCTTGCCAGAAGACAAGGAGGAGGCCAAACGACTTAAGGTAAAAGCTTCCACATTTACGATTAAAGATAACATTTTGTTCAAGTGGATCTCGTCAGGAATATACGCACGATGCGTACGAGAAAACGAAGTACAGGTGGTGCTACGAGGCATACATGACGGCGAGTGTGGCAACCACACAGGGGGTCGGAACCTGGCAAAGAAAGCAAGCAGGATGGGATATTACTGGCCCACCATCAATAAAGATGCAGCAGAGTTTTCTCGCAAGTGTGACGCGTGCCAGCGTCATGGACCAATTCCACATTTACCTTCAGAGTTACTTCATCCCCTTACTTCACCATGGCCATTCATGAAGTGGGGGATGGACATCGTTGGGAAGCTCCCACCAGCTTCAGGGCAATGCGTTTATTTACTTGCCATGACAGATTATTTCTCTAAGTGGATCGAGGCCGAAGCCTTCAAGGAGGTCAAGGACACTCAGGTTATCTCGTTCATCCGCAGAAACATCTTAAGCAGGTTCGGGATACCATCCACTATAGTATGCGACAACGGCTCCCAATTCATCAGCGATAAGACCAAAGCATTTTGCCAGCGGTACAACATTCAACTTGTTATGTCTACACCCCGCTACCCACAAGCTAACGGTCAGGCGGAAGCAAGCAACAAGGTTATCCTTAACAACCTCAAGAAACGGCTTAAAGACGCTAAGGGAAAGTGGGCAGACGAGTTACCACTCATATTATGGTCAGATCGCACTACGCCTAAGACCGCAACTGGACACACGCCTTTCTCCTTAGTCTACGGGTGCGAGGCTGTGTTACCAGTTGAGATATCACTACCCACTGCTCGGTACGGACTTACTACAGAAGAGTCTAACGTATCTAACCTGTTACACCATCTCGACACGGTTGACGAGTTACGAGATGAAGCCTCGATACGATTAGCGGCATACAAGCAGGGGGTAGCACGGAGTTACAACAAACGAGTTAATTCTAGAGCATTCCAAGTCGGAGACTGGGTGTTGAGGAAAGTCTTCCAAAATACTCAAGAACTGAATGCTGGCAAACTTGGAGCAAATTGGGAGGGCCCATACCAGATTACTAAAATCGTAGGGCAAGGCGCATATGAACTAGAGTCGCATGACGGCAAGACAATGCCCAGGAGCTGGAACGCGATGAACTTGAAGCTCTATCATTTCTAAGCAAGGTACATATTTACAACATTGCTTTTACACTATTACGATTATTTGATCCGACTTCATTACGGCTATACACACGCCTTGACACACCTGGTTCTATAAAAACTAACAAGGGACGCCTTGTGATGTTACAGGCCAAGACAAAAAGGCCCAAGCCTTACAAGCAGGCAACAAGTGCACGCAAATTGACTAGTCAAGAAAATCTGATGCACGAGGCGAACGAGACAAACAAGAGTTTTTGTACACCAAGAAGCTCTTTATTCATTTATTTGTACAACTGGTTATTATTAATACAAGTTACGATTTCCCTTTACATCTTCGCCCTCATAAGTTGCATCTTACATACTTAGCGCTATATAAATTACATTGAGATCTTTACACTAAGCTGAGTCTTCCACTAGGCTGTTACGGCTCCAGCTTGATTCCAAACCTGCAAAACAAACGCAGATAAGACAAAGACAAATATGCATAATAGTGATAATTAAACAGGCCCCAAAAAGCAAAGGGCAAGCAGTCATAAGGCCCTAAACTAGCGGCCAAAATGCACAAAGTTTTCACAAACTAACCCCAAACTACATAAGGGGTAAGACAAGTTCAAAAGCCCCAACACACTGGGGGTAGAATAAGAAGTCTTTAAAAACAATACAAACAAATAAGGTTAATTTTCAGAAGTCTTCAAGGAATCCTTCTCCGACGCTTCCACTTGGGCTACCTCCTGCGCCACCTTCATAATGTCGTCCATGGGGGAAGGGTTCTTCATAACTTTGACCGTGTCCGGAAACATCGACATGAACTCCGCTTTTTCTTTTGCAACATCCCAGCCGGCGGACTTCCCCGCAAAATGTTCCTCCATCGTCTCTACTCGAGCCTTGATGGAATAGAAGTCGGCGGATTCCTCAATCTCGTTCGCCAGGGCAGCGGACTTCTTTTGCTCGCTCTCGAGTTCCTCTTGGTACACCTGGGACTCTTGCCGGGCCACCTTCAGCTCCTCTTGAAACTCGGCGATCCTCGATTCCAGAGATGCCTTTTCGCCAAC
Organism: Polygonum aviculare; assembly: GCA_934048045.1. Classification (NCBI taxonomy): domain Eukaryota; kingdom Viridiplantae; phylum Streptophyta; class Magnoliopsida; order Caryophyllales; family Polygonaceae; genus Polygonum; species Polygonum aviculare. The sequence goes on from OW204027.1 coordinate 7,116,420, forward strand.
CAACAGGGTAGACTTGTTCTTCTCGTTTTGAAGGATCATGTTGCAAGTAGCTAACTGGTCTGGCAGATCCTTGAAGTTGTCAAAGGCGGCAAGAGAAAGTTGGAGACCCTAAGCAAAAATTGTTCTAACACGTTACAGCACGAAAAAAAAAACAAGTAAGTAAACTTGAATTGAATCGCATACCTGCCACTGAGCGGCAGCAATTTCACTAAATAGCTCGTGGTAAGAAGGCTGACGGTGGGGACGACCTGAAAAGCAGTCGACTTTCAAAGTAGCAAGAGAATTGAGGCATTTCACGGGGTCCATATCCAGGGACATCATTGTCTTCGGAAGGTCAATTACCCTAACGCCAGAATCTTTCTTCGACGAGATAGGTTTTTTGGAATCAGGAGCCTTCGGGGGAAGGGAGATTGCAGTTTCGGTGTCCGCACAGGAAGCGGTTTCGGCTTTCCTCTTCTTTCGTGCCTCCAAACGCTCGGCGGTAGTAAGCGAAGCTGTAGAACGTGTAGCTCGGGAACCTACGACACAAGGACATCAACGTGTCATACAAACACGCCACTATACATACAAAAAAAAAGAGGGGAAAGAAAGACTTACTTGACATTTCGATCTCGTCAGATACTGTCGAAGAAGAAGGCCCAAGGTCCGGATACGATCTTTCGGTAGCCGAAAGTGCCTCGATTTGAGAGATGATGAAAGTAGAGCCCTTGCGTGGCGAGAGAGAAAAAACCTCCTCTGCAAAATAACCAGGAAACACGTCAAGCCTGGGTTAAGCGAAAACAGGGAAAGGAAAAAACACTACCTATAGGCCTCCAGCGGCTCCGTAAGTAAGAGGTGTCGCCCTTAAGAGAAGAGATTCTCACAAAAAAGAATTTATCTGCCCATCCGCGGTCAGATTTTGAAATATTGAACACAAGGTCCGATTTTGTCCTAAGGGTTTTCAGCGTAACGCGCCCAGGACCACCCTTGGAAATACGATAGTTTAAGAAAAAGTCCTCAGATTTAAAAGCAATGCCTTGAGCGGAACGCAGCTGGTCAACGAAGAGCAAGAGCCTCCAAACTTGGGGAAGTAGTTGCCCTGGAGCGACCTTTAATTTACTTAAAAAATCGGTGACAAGAGGTGAAAACGGGAACCGGTGACCGATACGAAAAGGGTATTCGTAGAGGCAAACCCAATCATCGGCGTGGAAATCGGCGTAAAAACCAGCAGGAGGGAGAAAGATTTCGGCTTTAGGCGGAAAACCCACGAGCGATGCGAACTCCCAAGGGTTTTCGGAAGTAGAATCCCTTTGAAAAGGCGGAACAAGAATGTAGGAAGGAGATAAAGGCGGGAAAACAGAGCTTTTCAGACAGGTAGAGGAGGCTTTATGAGACGCCATGAAAACCAGAAGGGAGGAAAGTGAAGAAACGTACCTCGGCAAAAAGGAGAAGGAACAGTTGTGAAGCCTGTAGAGCCATTGGCTTCCCTCTTAAATAAGACAGTTGATGGGACAGGGCCATCATCCGCTACAACTTCCCAAAACAACTTTCGAAATTCAAAAAACCCTAGAGAAACCGCCAACGGGATTGTTTCCCCGGGCTTTTTTGAGGGGGTATTGTTGGGCCCTCCGGAATCAAGGCCCACAGCCCAACGAAGGCAAGGCCCAAGCGGCCATGAATCCAGAAGCGGTCAGCTCCGGAGATGTCGCCACTCATTAAATCCCATTAACGGCACTATAGCATGGCGTTGATCTCCAACGTCCACAAATTATAACTACGGGCGAGATCTTCGGGATTATGAGGGGGGAAGGCCAACGGCTGGATAAGGAAGGGAAAAACGTTATTTAAGGAAGGATAATCCATTAGCAGAGGACACTTCTTTCCGCACTTACAATCGCTCAAACATTACTTGCCATTTCTGCACAGATCGCACCCGATTGCAATCTCTTCATTTTAGAAGCATACTGAGCTTGTATTCTTTCAATTGTAACCGAGAGCAACGTCCAAAAAGATCAATACGAACTACGCTACAATTCACGCCATTCTTCCATTTTTCTTTACTTGTAACTTCAACTGTTATTATCTGTTCATCGTTTCTAACACGTCGTGACGACTTTGTGACTAAGAGTCCCTCTTTGTAGCGAAGTAACGTGCTCACACAGTTAATTCGCCCAAAACAACTACTACTATAGTATAGAAATCTTGTACTATATTATACCATTTTAATCTATGAATCACTCATTAATGACTATTTTAATAAAAAGGGAATAAACTAATCCAATTATTGGCGGAATCAAACGTGTATGACAACCTTAATATTTGGAATCTCATCGGTTATCTTTTGAAGATGTAAAATCAATGCCTATTTTTTATATGAAAAAAATAATCTGCTTTATCCTATCTCGATTGCACATAAATGATTGATACTATTTTTTTCGGTCGATGATTGATTGATACTATTATGGGGAAATAAAACTAATAATTTAATTACCTATTTGTGAGACCAAGGAAACTCGACCATCCAATAATAATACTCCGTAATAAACCAGAATATTAACAATTACCTGTATTATAAAAAGAATAATTGTATGAAGACAGGTTTAATTCAAACCACTTGTCGTTGGGTTGTCCGAGTATACGTGGGGAAGAAGAAGTGACATGCTATGAGTTATTCATTTTAGAAAAAAAAAACAGAATATTTCACTGTTTTTTTAATGCTACATTGGCTCTTGATGCTCTTGAAACGATTCCATTTCTTTTTTAATAATTCAGTAAGAGTTGAATCTACGAATATTATATACTACACGTAGAGCATTATGTCGATCCTGTGCTAGTTAGCTATCACATTTGACCTATTATTTTTTCTTAATTTATCTAAAAGTAAATAGTTTGGTAAAATTTATCGAAAACTATTATCATAGGCCTTGAATTCTTCACTTTTAAAATTTAAACCATTTAATATTACAAACCAGGGTATATAGAGTTGTCAAAACCTGACCCGGCCTGAGAAACCGATCCGAATTGACCAAAAATTTTAGCGTTGGAACTATACCCGAATAATAGTGAGCCAAGGAAAAAACCGAACCCGACCCGACCGACCTGATTGTTTTTATGCATGTAGAATAAATATATTTTCTTTTAAATATTAAAATATATTTTATTATAAAAACTCTTATAGATAAAATATTATTATAAAAATCTACTAAATTTTTTGAAAATTAAATATTATTATTTAATCATAATTTTATTTTAATAATTAAATTAATCGCTGAAAATTCAAATTCTTGACATGTTAGGTTGATCCGAACCCGCACATGCAATAACCTATTAAGACCTGACCCAGCTTGACTTGTAACTCAATTGACCCAAACACATACTCAATCTGGGTCCGCAAAGACCGAACCCGAATCCATCCGACACGACCCGTTTAACACCTCTAATGGTATATGATATTGGTAATTAAGCAATTGTTTGTAATTGTAATGGATATTACAAAAAATGTTTGCGTCCTGGTGAGTCAAAGTGTAAAGTTGACCAAATATGAAGCATAAGGTATATAGTTTCATAGATTGACAAAGTGGTCATAACACCAAACGGGTTTTCACATCACAGTTACTAGTATCACATGCACCATTATATATAATCCTAATAATAACTATTAGTTAAGATTTTCCACCACTCACTGAAATTGAATCCAACATAAAAAAAAATAGAGCTTCAATTATGTATCAAATATTTCCGCCTATAAATATTTTCTCCACATGTATTTCGCTCTCTCATACTTAAATAACTAGTCGATTAATCTTATATACAAAATTAAAATAATAATAATTAATAAGTTATACAAAATTAAATTAAAATAATAACTATTGATAAAAAAAGATAGATAAGGTGATCGAGATAAAGTTAGAAAAAGATGAAAGTGTACTGTATTTTTTTGGTCGAAAATTTTGGATTCGATATGTATGATTATATGAGTGATATCGCTCACCACTTATTGGATAAGACGATAATAATAGTTAGAACTACGTACGTGATGATGAATTGTATCATTATCCGTTTGTCAATTAACGATAATACTAAGAGCTAGAATGTGAAACTCTGGTCATGCACTAAATTACATAATTCAGAATCTCAGCTCTTTTGTTTTTGTTCATGGTATAGCAGTTTGCGATGCATATTCCGTTAATTTGATACACCCAATCCGGTTGGCCATTTATGACGCATCACTATTAGACAAAGGCTTAATTTTGTTTTGCTCAAAAAACAAATGCTAAATTTGGAAGAAAGAGATCGATAAGCCGACCAATAATTCAATTGATTAATAATTACTTTACAAAAAAATAAAATAATATGACGATGCACCTTAAGTCATACATACATCCATAAATGAGACGATCGACCATTCGACCTAATATATGTTCCTGCAATTCTGCTAATAATGTAATATTCAAATATATTTATGGAAAGTCATGATTAACTGATGAAATGTTTTTATCTGTCGATCATAATTTTTTTAATGTTTATTACGTACGTACAATGGCTCTTGGATCTCTTGAAAGGATCCGAGGTAAATTATATATTAATCGGTCTATTTAAAACATTAGTTATTCATTAATTGTAGCTAGGTGATACAAGTCCACAAAGGATACCGATCGTTTAAGACTAGTCTTGGAAAGGGATGGAATCGGTATCTTCTTTTAATTAACAACTCCATCGCTTTTATGTTTCCCTCTTCTTAAATCATCTTCAATTCACCATCATATCGTGTTTTCCACATTTATACATCGGCTAGTAGTTGGTATTATAATTCATGGTCAGAAACGCCAACAAATTGAAAATACAAATGGGGTTTTTTTGATCCGACAAGTATTGTGCTTTCTTAGTTAACGAATTAAAGTTAAAGTCGGTGGATCATGTTTGACATGGAAAGTCTATATACCGGTCTATATGTAATAGGTTCTATATATAAGTCCGACTACATGGTGAGTTCTATACTAAAACGAATTAACAATAATAAGAGGGGTAGTCCATGTACGTAGTCATGTATGTGACATGCGATTTATGTTCCAATTTCAAATGTATTCTTTACGGTTAAAAATTGTTACAAATTGTTACAAATTTATTTCGTATGTAGCAACCGCACATTTAGGAGGGCATGTAATAATGGGGGTGATGTTAATTAGCTTGTTCAAGTTCAAATATATTTGAAGTCGGAGTAGTATTTCACTCTATAATTAATCAAGTAGTCCAAGTGAAGTGACCACATCCATGAGAAATGGGGTTCAACTCTAGTAAATGTAAAAAAAATAAAAAATTGGGAATTGATCAACTTGTAACCCTATTAATCCAAACCCGAAATGATCGAACCCGAATCCCTCTGAATCGACCCGTTTGAGAGATCTCGTTACCATGCATGATTACAATATATGCACAATTATAGTATGTTGATGCACTTTTGTATTGATTGTATTTGTGAATTTTGAAAACAACAATATATACCTAGTTAATTTGTATACAAAACCACATATAACATTTATAATCATTCATACAGCGTATTAAAATCATGCATATAATGTGCTATAACTTATAATAATGTATATAAATAACGTAATTTTGCTCCCTATAATTTCGGGATTTTGTGATTTTTCTTTTCTCCTATAATTTTAAGATTAAATATGATCCATTCATTCTTTTTAGATATAACGTTCTACATTTATCAACCACAATGCGTATATACATTGTAGATAGAAAAGAATAAATATATATTGATAACAAGTTTTACTATATTTCAATGGCTAAATATCTATTAATTGTAGAACATTGTATGATAAATCTTTGTAGTTGATATTTTTTGCTTAACAATTAAAAATGTCAGAGGGGCCTTTAAGGAATTGAATTCTTGGAGGCACAATCATGTCAGAGGTCACAGAATGTATAAGCTAGTTTGCAAACTCAAAGCTCTCAAGGGGCCTTTAAGGAGGCTCAAGTCTAAATGCCTGGACAGTGAGGAAGTTGAGATAACAGATCTTCACAGAAAATTAAAAACAGTTCAACTTGATATCCAGAGATCTAATTCTAGTTCCTGTCTTCTTGAAGAGGAGAAGGTCATCTTGGCTAATCTCAAGTCAGCTATTAAAAGAAGAAGAATACAACAACAGCAATTGGCCAAGTTACACTGGCTCAAGAATCAGGATAGCTGCTCTAGCTACTTTCATAATTCCATCAAGCAGAGGAAAGCACACAACAAGATTTCTTCTCTTTCTGTTGAAAATGGCCAAGCTATTACTGATGAGCAGGAAATCAAGGAGAACATAGTGCAGCATTTCACAGACTTTCTTGGCACACCAAGGTTTTCAGGTTCTGTTCTTAGACCTATTGTGATGAAGGGCCCTATGGTTGATGAAGAAGACAAAAGGAGCATGATCTCTAAGTTCAGCAAGGAGGATGTCAAAAGAGCACTCTGGAGTATTAGCAAGAACAAGGCTCCAGGCCCTGATGGATTCAATGCACATTTCTACAAACGTGCCTGGCCAATCATTGGAGATGAATTCTCTGAAGCTATTCTTGAGTTCTTCTCAAGTGGAAGGTTGCTCAAGGAAATTGGAAATACAGTTATTGCTCTTATCCCTAAATCTGATAATGTTTGCTCTGTCAATGATTTTCGTCCCATCTCCTGCTGCAATGTCTTATACAAAGTAATCTCCAAGATGATTGTTTCAAAACTCCAAGCAATACTGCCTAAAATTGTTGACAGGAACCAAGGTGCTTTCATAAAAGGTAGAAGCATCTGCCACAACATTGTTGTTTGCCAAGATGTTGTCAAGAGTTATGCTAGGAAATACATCAGCCCCAGGTGTGCTCTCAAAATTGACCTCAGAAAGGCCTATGATACTGTCAACTAGGAGTTCTTATTTAGCTTGTTGAAGGAGCTCAACATTCATCCTGTCATGGTAAATTGGATCAAAGAATGCATCACTAGCTGTCAGTTTACTATAAAAATTGGCCAGGAACATTGTGGGCATTTCAAAGCTGGAAGAGGATTGAGACAAGGTGATCCAATGGCTTCTTACTTGTTTGTCTTGATCATGGACTATCTCACACGTGCCCTCAAAGATTGTGATGAGTCTAGCCAATTCAGATATCACCCTGGATGCAAGAAGGCCAGAATCATCAACATTTGTTTTGCAGATGACTTGTTTCTGTTCTCTCATGGTAGTGAGGAGTCTGTTAAAGCAATTAAGAAGATCCTGGATGACTTTGGTGCCTGTTCTGGATTGGAAATGAATTTGAATAAATCCAAAGTGTTTTGTGCAGGTGTCAACAGACACACTGAGGAGGAAATCAGCCACACACTTGGTATGAGTATTGGACAGCTGCCTGTTAAGTACTTAGGAGTCCCCCTTTGCAGTTCAAGGGCTCAATGCAAAGACTTTGTGGAGCTCACTTGCAAGATTAGAAACAAAGCTAACTCTTGAGCAGCTAGACACCTTTCTTATGTAGGAAGACTTGAAATCATAAGAGCCATTTTTCATGGTGTTATTCAGTACTGGACCAAAATCTTTCTCCTGCCCAAAGCTGTCATCAATGAGCTCAACAAAATCATGAGGAATTTTCTTTGGAGTGGTGGCAGCATTGGCTCCAAGGCTCCTATTACATGGAAGAAAGTGTGTAGACCAAAGTGTGAGGGAGGGCTGGGCATCAAAGATATCACTGCATGGAACAAGGTCAATGTCTCAGAGTTGCTGTATGATGCTTGTATTAATTCTGACACAATTTGGAGCCACTGGGTTTCTACCAACTACACTCTCAACCAATGCATTTGGGAGGTGGATTGCAAATCTTCCTCTAGTGCTTTGTGGAAATCAGTGTTACACATGAGAGATGAGATCAAGGAGTCTCTCAATGAGGATGATAACATTATGATTCTCAACTCTAGATTTGGCAGATTTGATGGCAAGGCCCTCTATGACAGCAAACGCAGCAGAGGTGTAGAGATTTGTTGGGCTGATGGTGTTTGGAACAAACTAAATACTCCCAGGGTTGCCTTCATTACTTGGAAGATCATAAGCAATGGGATGGCTACAAGAGAGAAGCTTCTGAACTGGGGAATGACTAATGATGGTGGCTGCATCCTTTGTGTCAGCTCCAATCTGGAAACCAAGGATCACTTATGGTTTGAATGTAACTACTCAAAACGTGTCCTTGCTAATGTCTTGAACTGGGCTAATCTAGGTAGAAGATGCAACAATATGGATGACTGGATCTCCCAAATCCATAGTCTGTGTGGCAGAACATCATTCAAGCACAACTTGTGGAATCATTGCATCAGCACAGTGGCTTACTTCATCTGGAAAGTCAGGGATTTGAAGCTGTTTGATCAACAAACTATAGAAGTTGATGAGTGTAGCTTGATTTGCCAAAGGCACATAAGAAATAGCTGTAATGCTAGATGGAAGAAAAGATCCAAGGATCTTAGGAAATTTTTAGAAAGAGTTGAGAGTGGTGAACATTTAACTAGCTAGCATTAGTCTAGCATTTTTGTAACTAGTCCTTTATCAATACAATTAACCGTTTTACTTCAAAAAAAAATAAGTATCAAAATATTAAGTCGTAATAAAAAAGGATAATGACTCAAAATAACCACAAGCGTCGTCTTTCAAACCAAAAAGAATCTAAAGTTTGAAAATCACCAACAACGATATGAATTATCGTAATATTAACCAAAAACGATTCAGAATCATTTTCCGACGAGTTTTCTAGTGAAATTGATCAAGATCCAAATTTGAATAAACCTCAGTCGTATAATCTAACCTAAATGAAGATTATACGCGATAGTGTTTTCATAAGTTGAAGTATTGAATTCCCTAAAGTTATATAGCTGGATTAAGTAGTTTCGCAGATATCACCCAAACCCAAATAGGCTTTAACCGAAAAGATAACCTGAAGTATTTTAATCCAAAAAAGAATTGAATACAAATAGCACCCAAATCCGAATTGACATCATTAAAACTAATCCAATCAGAAGTGATCTTAATTAAGCGATCCGCAGTATCACAGTCTGAAATACTTAAACCCGAACTGGACCTGAAACAGAATAACATTCGAGCCCAATCTATTTTGATCCGAATACAAACCGAAAGAAATAATTGATCCGATCCAAATCCGTTATGAATTACTTGTTTGCAATATCTACTTAAAAGCATGCAGATATAAATCAGCTAGCACGAAATGCGCGATAGTGTTTTCATAAGTTGATAGATTTTCCCTAAAGTTATATAGCTGGATTAAGTAGTTTCGCATCAGCGCAGGATTTAATCCGGATCGGATTTCATTTCATTAGTTGGCTTTGAATGAGGGTTTGTAGTCGATCGGTATAATTAATATTGGTATAAGTGAAAGTGAATCTATATGTTGGCCCTTGTAATAAGGGACATTTCAAACATTAGGTGATTCCCTGCAGAGTAAACATTTTAGATGAGCACGTACATTCGTCATTGATCATATAATATTTTTGATTCTTGCCTCTTCGAATAACCCAAATCTTATCTTCCCATTTTAATAATAGCTCTGTGATTTTTAAGTATTCTATTCTTGTACTAGGATATGTGAATGTTCAACAAGTTAAAGAATAGCATACTTAGAAAGTATACATAACCTTTGCTACAAACTAGAAATTTTACAATATAATTAACAAAATAGGGCCGGGTTGGGTGAAATCAATGAACAATACCTAGAAAACTTGACTAGACTTAGATAGATGAGTTTAACCCTTTCCTTTCCATAATATTATGAAATAACATAAGCTATCTTAATACCAAACACCAAACGAGTTCATAATATGTAACAAGGATATGAACGATGTTAGTATGTAATAAGCTATCTTATGAATTAACATAAGGTACTAGCCATTTTTTATGACAGAAAAAACTAAGTATGAATGACCATTCCCAATATCCGTACGTATACAGCGTATATCCATTTTTACAATTAATCAGATTAAACATATCTTAAAAAAATTAAATTGATGAGGTTTAAACTTGTAACATTTGTCACCCACAATGCATAAACAAAATTCAAAATTATCAAATTTTCTAAATCCTCGTCCGAAAGGTTGTAAAGGCAGTCTAATTAACTCTTACTCTAGATAATTAAAAATACATGTAATTCTATTGAAACATTGTTTGAAAAAGTACTTATGCACCCATCATTTTATATTATTATTTCCACCTTTGCATTGCAAATTTGCAATATCGGTTTTAAGCTTCTCATCAACCAAAAAACTTTAAAATATTAGTATTTATTTTTAAAATGGCTTTAACACCAAGTAAAACCGAAATTTAGCCCATCTTTTCATGTGTATCCATCAGATAACGCCTGCTTACACCCCCAAATCAAACCGTTTAAAATATTAAAATAATAGAATGTTGAATATTCTCATGCAATCAATCAACTAATTATGAGGACTATACAGTGTACACCCTCCATTTCAAATCTGCAGACCCCAATTGTTTCTCACGTTTGACACCCAGATGCCAAACTATTTCCAGCAATTATTATATCCAGAATCGGAAAATACGACTCAGATTCGACTTGTAGCTACCAAATGAATGTGAACTGTTGGTCGATTTAGCTGAGACAACAAAACAAAATGTAATTTGTGGTAAATTTTATTGCGAAAGATTTGTTTTTGGTCAAATTTGATTGAGAAAAATTGTGTGAAATTTTATTTGCTTTCAAAATTTTATAAGCTAGGTTGACTTATTTGTTTGGGAAATTCCGTGGTGCATTCGTTTTTTTTGCAAATTCCGTGTGATATTTAAGACTTTTCGGAATTTCGCATGATAGTCTTGAAGTTTTGTAAATTCCACGAGGTAGTTTCAGATTATTATAAAATGCTACAAGTATTTAGAATGTAGTCTCATTATTTATTTAATCAAATTAAAGTACCATATTTACTAATCTTTTTTTTTAAGATACCTTCTTTTAGAAAAAAAAAATCTCATATTTACTAATGTTTCATGAAAATACATATTATCAGTTTGTATTGTAAAATAGTACCCTGTTCATATTATAAAAAAGAAAATGTAATTTGGAAAAAAAATCCACCATTTACCAAAGAGGTAAATATAGAGATTTTTTTCCAAATTACATCAACTAGTTGAAGACCCGTACCATGTACAGGTAATGGTCATTTTTTTGTTAATTTGTGTACTACTATAATCTATACTATATATTGATTCTTATATATAAATAGATTAAAATAGGAATTGAAAAGTTAAGTTAATTAATATGTATCTTTTATAGAAGAAAATTTTAAAGATAGATAATATTGTTTCAAAGATAGACATTGGATGAGTATGAAAAAAGATAAAGTTAAAGATTAGATAATTAAAGAAATTTTAAAGATAAATAATATGCCTTTAAAGATAGATATTTGATGGATATGAAAAAAGATAAAGTTAAAGATTAGATAATTAGGATAAAGAACATATAGAATTGTTAATAAAGTGGGGTCAGAATTAACGTGGAGACTCGAAATTCTCCGGCTTTAATATATAGTATAGATTGAAGAGTTAAAAAGAAAAATCCACCATATAGGAAAAACTATATCTACATTTACCAAGGAGGTAAATGTATAGATTATTTATAAATTATTTTATTTTTTGTAGTTGAACAAATATTATCTATAACATATTAATGAAGATACTAATTAATATAGGAAAGATTTTGATAGTTATATATTGCACATATTCATATCTTAATTAGTATGCTAATTAGTCTTTTTTTCTTAATTAAAGATTTATAGTTGAATTGTATGTTTCTCTAAACTTATATATTATCTATTAAAACTTATATATAGTTTACCACTTAAATATGATTACTTTCAGTACTCTACTAAAAAAATAAAATACTAAATGTATATTCAAACCTAGAATATACATTGATCTTAAAATGATTGTATTGAATAATCATGTAAAGTTATGTAGCGAAAAATTAAATAAAACATGTGCAATGCGCGAGAATTCCGCAAGTTAAGATACTAATTAACAAAGGAAAGATTTTGATAATTATATTTCATTCAATCGACATTTTAATCAAATAGTCAAAATCTTTCATTTCGTAAGTAATATGTTAATTATCATTTTCTTTCTTAAATAAAGATTTGATTGTAGATAGCTTATCCCTTTAGTTTTTATCAAATAGTCAAAATCTTTCTTTTCGTAAGTAATATGTTAATTATTGTTTTTTTTTCTTAATTAAAGACTTGATTGTAGATAGCTTATCCCTTTAGTTCTTAGCACATAGTCAAAATCTGTTTTTAATTAATATTCTAATTTATCTTCTTTTTTCTTAATTGAAGAGTTGATTGTATATATTTTAGCCTTTTAATTCTTTATATAAGTTTAATTGTCATTTAAAAAAAACGACTCTATAAATGGATATGATCATAATTTCACAAAAAAAAACTTAATTATGTATTTTATAGCACTATTAATTATATATAAATTGTATTTATATATGAGATCAATATGCTATTTATAGTTAAATATATTAAAATTTAGATTTTATTCAAAACTCATACAATATACGTGGATTACACTAGTTACTACTTTTTTTTTGAGCCAATACTACTAAATTGATAACAAAGACAGTATTGCATTTTAGTATTACATGATAAAAAGTGGTTAAACTTTCCTAAAATTTAAGGGTTTACAATGTACACCATAATACAATTATAAAAATGCACAATAATTGCAAGGCATTAGTCATTAGACCCCACTTTTCCCACCTATATAAGCCCACCACTTTTCCAATATATTCCACCACAACTCACTCTATCAGATACCACATTTCTCTCACCTCCAAGCCCCTTGGAAAAAAAAAAGTCCAAAAAGCAAACAAACACAAAACAAAAACACAAGATGGACTTGGAATCTCTGCCTCAAACTCAAGCTCAAGCCAACCCTAGCGACGCCCTCCCTGATGCCTGGGATTTCCGGGGCCGCCCTGCCCCCCGTTCCAAGACCGGGGGCTGGATCTCCGCCGCCATGATCTTAGGTCCGACTCGCTCATTCTCACATTTTCTCGTTGACTTGTGTATTAAACCATGTTTTCAGTTTGCCATGACCGAATCGCTCTGATATCATGTATAAACTTTTATTCCAAAACGTACGATTCGTAGGTGTGGAAGGGAACGAAAGGTTGACGACGCTAGGGATAGCAGTGAACCTAGTGACGTACTTGACCGGGGTGATGCACCTTGGGAACGCCACCTCCGCCAACGCCGTCACCAACTTCCTAGGCACCTCCTTCATGCTCTGCCTCTTAGGAGGCTTCATTGCTGACACTTTCCTTGGCAGGTAATTCATAAAATCCGGCCGTTACTCAAAAATCTTTTTCACCCTTAAGCCATGTTCATTTCCTAATACAAGTGGTCAATTATTTATATTTGTTGGTGTTATTTGACAGGTATTTGACCATTGCCATATTCGCCACTGTTCAAGCTGCGGTGAGGAATCCTAGCTCATCTCGATCTCATCTTCATTACTATATATATAAAAACTAGCATCTTAAATTCTTAATTACATAATTATTTACAAATTAATCTGGAAATTAAAACACAAAGTCCTGTTTCTTTTGGTCGGCTATTTTTGTCATTTAAAATTCACTATATTAACATTTACCTAACTCTCTAAGCTAGCTTGGTATATATATATATTGTTACAAAAGTGTTAATATATTTTTTTTGTCTTAATTAAAGGGCGCGACAGTCTTAACCATATCAACCATAATCCCAAGCCTCCACCCGCCGCCATGCACGGCGGGTGAGACTTGCATTCCGGCAAGCGGGTCCCAGCTGGGCGTCCTCTACCTCGCCCTCTACCTCCTAGCCCTAGGCACGGGCGGGGTAAAGTCGAGCGTCTCAGGGTTCGGGTCGGATCAGTTCGACGACTCGAACAAAGAGGAGCGGGCCCGAATGAGCACCTTCTTCAGCTGGTTCTACTTCTTCATAAACCTGGGGTCCCTGGCGGCCGTGACCGTCCTCGTGTACATCGAGGACGACATGGGCCGCCGCTGGGGCTACGGGATCTGCGCCGTCGCCATCGTGCTCGGCCTCCTCGTGTTCCTCGCCGGGACCAGACGGTACCGTTTTAAGAGGCTTGTGGGCAGCCCGCTTACTCAGATTGCCAGCGTGGCGGTGGCCGCGTGGCACAAGCGGGGCCTACCGATGCCCGCGGACCCCGCCACCGGGATGTATGACGTGGACGAGGTCCAGGCCGATCCCAAGGCCGCTTTGAAGATGAAGTTGCCCCGTAGCAAGCAGTTCAGGTAATTCGTTGGTTTATGGTTTATCATGTTTGATCATGCCAATTAGTATAGCGTAACTACACTAATGATCATTTGATTGGTCAGTTTCTAAACTAACTTCACAAATATATACTCCTTGGCACGTCATTATTTGTTTAGGATCACTCACAAGACACGTGATCATGTTTATATATATGATCGACAAATGTTTTTTTTTTTTTTTCATCTTCTATAAATGGCTGGTCGATCAATTTCTACCATTTTTTTCACTATGCTAATACGGAGTAGTAATTTTTAATTTAATTTTCTTGAAATTCATTACTTAGATTAATTCATAAAAATTAAATGAAAAATTACTTAATTATAAGATCGAGAATAAAAACTGAATTGTAGAGACCGTATTTATCTATAAAAAGTACGTGCAAGCTTTAAACTTAATGTTTATTTTACAAGGAAAATAGTTGGAATTTAATTATGCATGATTGGAGTAGTAAGTAGGTCATAATAGATGAAATTTCAACGTATTTCGTTGTCTAATACATTTGTTTTTAGTCAGCCTTTCTGTGGAAACAGTATATTGTAGATAATTTTAGTTGGAAGATCATACCCCACTTTCGCTGGAAGAGTAAGCCCTAATAATTGGAAGATCAACTCAAGTATATATATATAAATATAAGTTTGCCCTTCATCGGTTCAGGACCAGAATATACTCTCGTTTTCGACCAAAGAAAAATACATATTCCGTTGTGTGCTTCTTGGTATCGGTTTAGAATCGTATTAGATCGAATATATAATTTTTATGTATTAATTTATAATTTATATTTGATATAAACTTCAATTATTTCAATCTATCTTTTAGGTCGGGTATTATTTAATAATTTTATAATGTAAGCTGACATAAAAATCGGTCTTCAAGTTTAAAATCGGACTGGACCGCACTCTCTACTTTTTTTAACTCCGGTCCATGTTTTTAAATTTAGAAACCATTGGTCCGGACCGAACCATATTATGATCACCCTAAATAATATTTTAATTTCAGTATTAATTAACTTAGGTGGAGATGTTTTATTCTAATCTTTGACAACTGTATATACAATCGATAAGGATAAGCACCACATCTCCCTTCATAAAATGGGACAAAAGATCCTATACATGTGAGGCCAATCAAAATACATAGTATCTTCAAATGGGCCATAATATAATTTAATTCAGGGAATTATTAAACCAAGAAAATATAAATAGCCCGTGAGTGGTAACAGATTCTAGGTAGACTCTCATAACATTATGTGATGTGTAGGGTCTTTCAATTTGTATGCATATGAGAGTTATTTTTTGCTCTAAAAATTAGTACAACTTTTAGCTCAAAATACATCATCAAGTTGGCCTGCTTCCACTGTCTTGTGTTGGACTTCTACCGGCTTAAATTTGTAAAATGGGGAAGTCTATATCAATACGTTTTTAGGGTGAGAGGTAGTTCGTATGTTCATACATGCATTTTTGGGGCAAAGTACACCATTCATTAATTTTTGGAGGCCCATTCACAACTTGTTGTCTTCCTAAAATGCAAAACCTATCTTTTTATAACTTTAGAAACCAAACCCTACGTCAAAAAGATAACACCAAACGTTACGTTCCCATCCTTCCTAAACTATACTGACATGACATCAATATGTTCTATGGAATATATGGAACATATGGCCAATCAAATTTGGTTTCGATAAGATCGACCTCTAAATTTTCGAGCTTAATCGATGGCCTCTCAAATCTGTATCGTTACACACTTAGCTTATAATGTATCTTGCTTATTATCATCACATCGTATCGATTAGACACATCAATTAGGTCAAGTACATATGTTAGATGGTTTAGATAGGTGTCATTTTGGATTCACAGTATGTATGATATCACGTAATAATGGTTCAGATTGTTTCGGGATTCATGTTTTCATGTTTCATCTATCATATCCATGATTTCTTAATTAGTTCTAACCACATCATCTATGTACCTATATATCTTGATTCTAGGTTCTTGGACAAAGCCGCGATTAAGGACGCGTCCATCTCCAAGCCCACCAAATGGCAACTCTCAACCCTAACCGACGTCGAAGAAGTAAAAATGGTGCTCAAGATGTTCCCTATCTGGGCCACAACCATCATCTTTTGGACCGTCTACGCACAAATGACGACCCTATCAGTCGCCCAGGCCACCACCATGGACCGCCACATCGGGTCCCACTTCGAGATCCCAGCCGCCTCCCTAACCGCCTTTTTCGTAGCCAGCATTCTCCTCACCGTCCCGATCTACGACCGTCTCATATCCCCTATCATCATTCGCATTCTCCGTCGCCCACAAGGCCTATCCCCTCTCCAACGTATCGGGGTTGGGCTCGTTCTCTCGATAATCGCCATGGCAGTCGCGGCTTTAACAGAGATAAAACGGCTTCGAGTGGCCGCCACTGACTCCGACCCAAAAGCCGTGGTCCCTCTCACCGTCTTCTACCTCTCCCCACAGTTCCTTCTTGTAGGGGCCGGGGAGGCGTTTACGTACATTGGGCAGCTTGACTTCTTTCTTAAGGAGTGCCCTAAGGGGATGAAGACGATAACCACGGGTTTGTTCCTGACCACGCTCGCTCTCGGGTTCTTCTTGAGCTCGATCCTTGTGACCATTGTCCACATCTTCACGGGGGACGTGCACCCGTGGATAGCGGATAACTTGAACCAAGGCCGGTTGTATGATTTCTATTGGTTGTTGGCGGGATTGAGCGTGGTGAACTTCTTGGTGTTCTTGGTTTGTTCAAGGAGATACGTTTACAAGGAGAAATGGTTGGCGGATGAAGGGTATGTGTTGGATGAGGAAGAGGCTGCGGTATGCCATTAGATCAATTAGTGTTGGCGTGGGAAAGTTGTTTGCATAAATGGTGTTAAGGTCTCCTTGTTGGAGATGTAAAAGTTATTCGATTGATCGATCGTTTAATTGGTTTGCAATTAGGATATGAAGTTAGTCTCTAGGGGATAGAATTTGCAATTTGCTTATTTGTTTTGTGCACAAGAAATCGAGGGCAAGACAAGCCCTGGCGAAGTATGTATAAAGGAAATAAGTTCAATTTGAAAGGCAGACCTTGATTTAGGAATGAGTTATTTGTTTTTAACTACGTACATGCATGTTTACTTCTAGTGGCCAAGTAGATCTGTACACTTTCTTGATATCATCTCTATTTTCTGGTCAATGGAGAGGCAATATTCTCCCCGTTCTACCCTTTTATTAATGAAAAAAAGTGAGCTAATTAAGTAGTAATCAAGTAGCGGATAGCTGACCCCTTACTTTTAAAGACAATAAATTTAAAACACCTTCCGACAGGTCAAACAATACATAAAAACCTAACAAACGAAAAAGCATAAGAAACCAAAAAGTCTGTAATAGAGTTAGCCTCTCTATAGATATGATGGAACTGGATCTTCCAATCCCTCTATAAGAAGCCTTGGCATTGAGCTACCATGCTAAAAAACGAGTGATAACGCTCCACAGTTTTACTTAGAAGGAGACGCACAAGTTATGAATCCAAGTGTAAGCAAACCCTCATGTAAACCCGATTCCAAACGAGGCGAAGACCATGAAGGGCTCTCCACAACTCGGCCATAGGGACGGTACAAAGGCCAATGAAGCGAGCAAAACCAACCTACTATTGCCTGTCACTATCTCTAATCACACCACCGGCCGCTGCCATACCATCAACACAAACGAAACCATTAGTGTTAATCTTCACCATTCCAACTAGGGTTGGGCAAAAAAAAAACCGTAACCGAATAACCGAACCGAATAACCGGTAACCGATCACTTTTTCCGGTTAACCGTACCGGGAAAAACCGAAAAACCGGTTACGGTTAACCGACCAAATTATTTTCCGGTTAAACGGTTCGGTTACGGTTACTAGTTTTTCAATATCTGGTTAACCGAATAACCGAATATATAAAATATAATATATATATATTTTTAGAAAGAGAACAATATAGTTAAGTCAATTTAATGATATTAGACATATTTTGATAATATACATTACACAAGGCGGTAGGTTTAATGATATTAGACATGTTTTGATAATATAAATTATACAAGGCGGTAGGTAAAGTGATATTAGACAATTGTTCTATTCATGGATAGTTTGGTGGTTTTTTCATTTCTAACATTGTTGATGATCGATTTACGAAGTTCATATATTTGATTCTTTCGGTACTTCATTAACGCATCGAATGGTGAAAGGTTTAGTTTCTCGTTAAGATTGGATGCGCACTTCATTTACATATTTTACCACCGAAAAAAATATACTTGAATTAATTAGAAGCTATGGAAGAAGGTTAATTTATTATATTTGTTATTTTTTTATTTGAGTACAACGTTTTATTGTGTCTCTAACATTTGTTACAATTTATAGCTAGGAATGAGAAAGTTGACTTTGGAGCAACCTTTGATGGAAATTGACGAGTCCATTTCAATTGACGATTGAAGATACATTTGGACATGTTTATGCTATGAAAAGACAATGTTTGTTTTTTGTGTTTTATGTATTGTGACATGATATTAAGATTATGTATTTGAATTTTCTATTTTGACGTATATTAAAGATGTGCAATATGTATTAGAGACCGGGTTAACACTCCACTAAATAGTCTAATTTATAAGTTTTTTTTAAAGATATGGTTATTGGCTAACCGAAAAACCGTACCGAAATTTTCGGTTAACCGAAACCAGTTAACCGGAAACAACCAGTACGGTTACGGTTATCGAAATTCAATAACCGAATTTCCAATTAACCGGTTTCCGGTTAACCGGAAATCCGGTTAACCACCCGTGCCCACCCCTAATTCCAACATCGGTCCTCTTTCACATGATCAACTCTTCCTTCTTATTATATTATATCATATCATGTTGTATACTTATTATCTTGCATTTAAAAAACTTTAATTGGAAGTAACCTTTATAATTAATTACTTATATTCTTATTTTGTAAAGAAGATAACTAGAAAACTTATAAAGTACAAAAAAATCTAAAAATAGTATGTTTACAGTCTTATCTTATATAAGAAAATAAATAAAAATAACATTAACATATTAAAAAATAAAACATTTAGTTATGTCATTAATATGAAATAGAACAAAAAAGGAAAAAAATAATAATAATATAGTGTAACCTTAGAAGATAGAAGCTAGGAAAACAAACACTTAGGAAAATTTCATAATAAGTTATAAAAGCTAATTCAAAATTAATGACAAAAATCACTAAGAAAATATGTGATAGTCTAATCGAAAATAGAAAGTAGATGAAAATCTGTTTGAAAATACGTATTAAGTATGATGAATATAGTGTGTATAATTTAACATTTTTAAAATTGTGGTATTTATATTGTTCAAGTCAAATATCAAATATTTTGGTATTTATATTTTGGTATCATAATAATTCAAAACATAAAATATGTATGGAGAATTTATAATTTTATAAAAACATATCAATGTATTAAGAATAAAACTATTAATTAAGTCAGTTTGATGAGTCGAATATATTTTGTATGAAAAATAAACCTATTAATCAAATTCGATTGAGATATTTAATTTATAAATACCTTAAATTTTGCCATACTTTTCAGATTTTAAATTATATTTTCAATTTATAATATTTATAGCATATATAAATTAATATTTTTTAAACATTATTTGAAATAAATCCCGAGCAAGGTCTGGGGTTACAACTAACTTGTTAATACTATAGGAAAAAGCTACTAATAATTTACTTGAATACCATGAAATAAGATAACTTGAAAACCAAGAAACGAAATTACTTTAGGACTAAGACTCGAAGTAGCTTACGACTCATAAAATGGAACCGAATACTACAATAGTACATCATGAAGAGGAAGTACCAAAGGCCAAAGAGTATATGATAGATAACTAATTTTAGGGCTAAGCATCGGTTCAAAATCGAATCGAACTGAAACCGAAATTCAGGAACTTGGTGAACAAAAATGAACCCAAAAAATCGGTTTCGGTTTGGTTTTTTTATTCTCGATAAATATATGGTTTTTCTTTAAAAAAGTGAACCGAAAAAATTCGGTTCGGTCAATTTTTTCGATGGAACTGTGTGTTCTGTCCTAACTAATTTAATGAGCAAAGACCTTTCTTATTTTTTTTCCATTACATAGTGATAGTAACACGTACAATAAATGGGCAACCCAAATAACCCATATGTGGATATGGGGATGAAGCAGCTTGCTGGGCCCAATGTCAAGTCTAATGACAAAGACAAATGCACGCCTCCACATCCTTCCTTGATTGAGAAAAATGGGTGATCGATCTTCAACTTGTGAAGTACGTTGAAGCGCGCCCAAGTGGAAGCTAGCTAGCGAATGAGATAGTTATATAGAGCTTGTGATTCTCAGAGCTTAATTAAATCTGACCCAGCCAAGTCATAAAATGGAGCCAAAAAGGCCATGCTCCCATCTCCTCCCCTTTGTAACCCTTGTCCTCCTCTTACAGAAATCCCTTTCCGCGATGAACCCAAACTACGAAGCCTGCAAACCATATGAATGTGGAAACCTTAGTATCAGTTACCCTTTCTATGTCCCACATAAGCAACCTTCCTTCTGTGGCTCCCAAGGGTTTGAAGTGTCCTGCAACCCGCAAAAACAGGCGATCATCATCCTTTCGGGTGATAACTATACCGTTAACAGTGTGAGCTATGAGGATCTTTCAGTGAGCATCACCAACTCGGCTTTCTCAGATTCCGTGTTCGGGTGCCTCAGCTCGTCGTTGGTTCATAACCTCAGCCTCGGCCCAGACAGCAAGTTCAGCTTTCCTAGTCAGAAGCACAAAGAGGTGCTGCTCCTTGGGAATTGCACGAGCAGCAGCAGCAACAGTTCTTATACAAGGATCAAGTGCAAGGACCAGGATCACACGCGCACTCTGTTTGCTGTGGAGGAAGAGGACTTCCGTGGGAGTTGCAATGGAACAGTTGCGGTGCCGTATGAGTACGACGGCACTGCAACTGGATTAGGAGGGCTGGAGGGGCTTCTGAGGAAGGGGGTGGTTTTGGAGTACACTGCCAATAACTGCAATCTATGCCAGAACAGCGGTGGAAGGTGCGGGCTCGGTAATACCACTCAAGAGTTTTGGTGCTTCTGCCCCGATAGGGATCACAGAGCTCATTGCCGTCCACCCAAACGTAAGTTTTCAGTATACCCACGGACCCAAGGTAAGTCTGTAGCCCGTGCTCTAAAAATCACTTCTAGTCCCTGTCTAGGCCGTCTCCGTCCGCCTAGAATATCAACCCACATAGATAGTCTGCCTAGGCGCTAGGCGGTCAAAGTCCGCCTAGATTCCGTCAATTTGTTTACAACAAACTTGATGCAATGATGCTGGTATACGGCAATAGATGGGTGATTGTGGATTTCACAAGGCTAACCTGTTATACATGAATTCGTATCGTAGTCTGTATGGTCACTAGCTAACAAGTCTTCACCTCCGCTCAAGTCAACGAAAAAGGGACCTATTCCAGGTCTTCTCTTGCACAAATTTTCCTTCCTATATATAGTATGTCCCACAAAACGTGTTGCTTGGTTCACTCCCAACATATTTTCCAACCGGATGCAGCAATCCACATCTCAGATCCTCATGCCTGTTTTCACTCACTTATTAACTTTTAAGTCAACTGGAAGACTGCTTCTTCTGTGATATCCCACATCGGCCAATGAGGACCAAATCTAAACTACTACCTTTTTTTTCGGTCAATATTTATTGGCACTACCTAGTAGACCTGTCAATCGGGTCTGGTCGGACGGGCGGGTTCGGGTCGGATCGTTTTGGGTTCGGATTGAGTTCGTGTTCGGGTCAATCGGGTTACGGGTCAAACTGGGTCGGGTTGGATCAACCCAGCGGGTCAAGAGTATCAATTGTTTGACCAAAATTTAAATAAAATATTATTTAAATAATAAAATATAATAACAAACTATTATTTTTGAATATTTTAAGGATAAATATATCATAATTATCTAAAATAAGTTTTATATATTGTAATATATTTAAAACCTTTGGGTACACAATTACCCATCAATCTTTCATTTCATCATATTAGAATGTATTCTAAAATAAGTTTTCCGCCTTATAGGTTTCTTGACCCAGCGGGTTTGACCAGACCCGAACCCAGAAATTTTTGGGTTTACCAGGTTCGGGTTCAGATTGGTTTAGGGTTCAAATTTTCGGGTTGAAACCCAAAAATTTCGGGCCGGGTCGGGTCGGGTTTACGGGTCGGGTCAACTTTTGACATGTCTATTACCTAGTCTACCTTGCAAGGGATACTAGTTTATTGACCTATTATTAAATTGATAGCAGAATACATAATAATAATAATAATAATAATAATAATAATAATAACAACAACAACACCAATAATACTATCATTATAATTAGATATTGATATCCCTTTTCTTATCCAACATACATACTTTTATAACGAATAAGATTTCATAAGACAATTAATAAAATCAAAATTAAGTTAATTATGACTTATTTACAAAAATACTTTAGAAAAATAAACTTATATCATCAATAATATTTTTTCAAATAAAATTATTATGTTAATAGATCTTATAAAATTATAACTAAATTACTAATAGAAGAGTTGTAGTTCGTAGATCAATACATTATATAAACGAATAACGCAAATGAATTTTGTATACTTTTTATGCATTCGTATTATTTATATTTAGATATTTGGTACTTAAATTATCAATTTAGGGGATAAAAAGATATTGATAAAAAAAACGTGGCGAAAAATAAGCATATTATATATTCTTAATAATTCTGACCCCATGTAACTCCGACCCCACTTTATAGTCAATTAATTATAAACTAATTATATTTTAACAACGGATCAAAAAAAATTATATTTTAACAATTCTATATCCTTAATAAGTTAAAATTTTAAAAATTTCATATATCTTCATCTAATGTCCATATATTAATATATCAAAATAATATCTACATCCCTAATTCGTCAATATAATACTTTTACTAGATATTAAAGTTGTTCCTTTTCGAACACACATTAATCTAGTCTCGCCTTAAATTAAACTACTTATATTTGAGAATAAAATATTCTTATTTATTCTATAATATAAAATAAAATTATTTTTTTAATCTTATCCATATATATGCAAATAATATATTTCTTATTTGTTTTTAAAAAAAGTATAATTATCTTTATCTTACCCACATAGACATATTCATATCAAAAAACTGTTTATGATCTATAGATTATATTAATTCCATCTATAGATATATAAAAAAAATCACTTATATCTATTTTATATAATATTATAAATAATATCAAATGAATTTATATTCAGTCAAATCTTATCTATTGAACAAAAATATATTATTTTCTTTTTCAATATATTTAAGTGATATTCTATAAAATATTATCATAGTTTTGGATATAAAAATGTTATCAATATCTAAATGCTAACAATATTATTGTATATTGTTTTATCCATTAGATTATACATCAAAAAACATTATTAGTCGTGTCACGTAGAGGGTACAAACAATTGACTAGTAAAAGGAGAGATGAAACTCAACTCATTGACTTAAGCTATTGGATTAAAAGGTGATTCCCAACCTTATATGTTAAGTCGTTAAATTTACTGGATACATCGCTCATCTAAACATGGTCCATTGGAATTTGACATTTTTGCCCAAAAGTCTTACCTAGAATATAAATGTCAATAGAAGATTCCAAAGTGGAAGGGCCACAATGAACTTCAAAATTTTACCATCATCACTAGCCTGATCAAAGACGCCAATATAGGTTTTATACTTCATTTGGGTTCACATGGTATACTTTTAATTAAAAAAAAACAACTATTAGTACTAGTATTATAGCATTATCCTACTATATTTTTAAAGCAAAACTCTTTCAAGCCTCCTCCTTCAACTAATTCAATTCTACCCAGTTTTAAATTTTTTTTCAAACCCTAAAACCTCTCTATTAATTAAAACCACAACTTCCAACCGCGTTCTTTTCATCTACCTGTATCTTAATTCAACCAATTTTTTTTCAAAAAAAAAAACTTTCATTAATCTCAACTTCCACATATAAAAAAAAGAGGTTTTCGTACATTTTTTTCTCTCACCCATCCTCTTAAAGGTTTCTTTCTTGCACGATCTTCAAAATTCAACTTCTCCTCAATTTAATTTTGAAGTGTAAGCTTAAATCAATCAAAATTATTCAATGTTATCCCGTGCTCGGGACTACATTGACTAGCACGGACCAACATTAATATGCATATGTAATCATAATATATGATGGGAACGTGAACCAGATCAAATGTTATACTTATACACGAAACAAAAGTCTTAAGCTAGTACTGTACAATATTTAGAATATGGTGTTTGTCCCCACATTATGTTCGTATTTTCATCTCATCTTCTTCTACTGTTTTTTTCCTCAAGTTGTGAGTCGTACATGTAAACCAAAGTCCTGAAAGTGCTAAATGTGGAAATATAATAAATTATCTTCTTCTTTTTCTTACAATGAACTAATTCGGAGAGATTTAATTTCCATCCTCGATAATAAATGTCAATTTATATACAAAATAGAGAATTGTTTGCAAAACTGTGATTCAATTTACAATAAAAGTTGGGCATGTTATATTTGGCTCTGATTTGGTGAGTCTCTAGTCTATAATCAAGGTTGATTCTGGGTCCTCTTTGATTGTAGGTGGAATACCGTTGGGATTCATTCTTGTCTTAGGTAATTCTTTCTTCCAAGTTCTTATGCTTCCCCCTACTTGAAAAAAATGTCTGACGTAGTCGCATGTAAATACTTTTTTTATTACTCAGCATTTTCAGGATTAGCAAGCATCATTTTGGTTTTGGTTACAATTATTTTTTGGAGAAGAATAAAGATCAAGTGTTTATCAACTTTCCATTCAACAAGGAAGATCTTAGAGCATAACAAGAACTTTGAGAATGTTTTGAAAGACTATGCTGCTTTTGCCCCTAAGAGATATACATACTCCGATATAAAGAAGATGACAAATTCTTTAGCAGAAAAATTAGGCGAAGGAGGATTTGGTGGTGTTTACAAAGGAAAGCTACTCGACGGTCGTCTTGTTGCAGTGAAATTGCTAAAGAATTCGAAAGGAGATGGAGAGGGATTCATCAATGAGGTTGTAAGTATCGGTAGAACTAATCATGTGAACGTCGTCACTCTTTTAGGCTTTTGTTTGGAGGGCCACAAAAGGGCGCTTGTGTACGAATACATGGCAAATGGATCACTTGAAAAGTTCAGGCATGGTAAGGCTAATATTGAACAAACGCTACCATTAGAGACCTTATTTCAGATAGTGCTTGGGATTGCAAGAGGACTGGAGTATTTGCATCGAGGTTGTAAAACAAGAATATTACACTTCGACATCAAGCCCCATAACATTCTCTTAGATGAAGAGTTTCGTCCGAAGATTTCCGATTTTGGGCTTGCCAAGCTCACTCCTCAGGACAAGCAAAGCAAAATATCTATGTCAGGAGCAAGAGGCACCATTGGATACATTGCTCCTGAGGTTTTCAACACAACCTTCGGTGATGTTTCCCACAAGGCAGATGTTTATAGCTATGGAATGATGGTTTTGGAAGTGATTGGAAGTAGAATAAGAGCGAATACTCAAGCAGAAAGTTCAAGTGAACTATATTTTCCTGAATACATATACAAGCAGCTTGAGCGTGGACAGGAGGCAGAAATTGGCATTGCTACAAATGAAAATGATAACCAGTTGAAGAGAAAGATGATAGTGGTTAGCTTGTGGTGTATCCAACCAATTCCCTCGAGTAGGCCGTCAATGAGTATGGTAGTACAAATGTTAGAAGGTAGCTCAGAGGCAATTGAGATTCCCCATATGCCGACATTTTCTTCCCCTCCAAGCCTACAATGGGATCTTGAAACATCATCCAAAATGAGCTTGTAATAAGGTTTCCTTGTTTTCATTGAAGTCATTAGCAAATAGGGGTGAGTAGATGGAGTCATAGACCAATGCAAGAAAGGCTCGCTAGCTCAAACAAGATTTACAAAGATTTTATGAATACTTCACCTTAAGGAGACTAGTGGAAGTTAGTCGAATTTGCACCTAATCTATGAGGTTCTCGACTCTCCTTGTGATAAGATTTGTAAACAAAAGTAGTATTTGGCTATTCATCATTCACTTATAATGCATGACAAAAAAAAAACGAATAGATTGTAATTTACTTGATTTCATATTCCTTATGCTTAAGGTAACTATTAATATTTCCTCAAGGTAGAGAAAGCATAGTAAAAAGTGTATTCTCAATTTCCATAACAAAAATGAATATTTGATTTGTTTTTAGTTAGATATTTAATTTATGTTTCCAATCAATTTGAAAAGTACAACATATGTGAGAACCTGAGGCACGCATCTGAAGTGGGGGTTTATCACAAAGCTTATCCACAAATCAGAAAAATAAGAAAAAACATACTTTTCTTACGAGAGAGTCTCTCATTCGAAAAGCTTTGAGGGGCAGTCCCTCACTTAGTAACTTAGTATTTAAATGATAAGATATCCAAATGATTTTCTGCTAGTGCATTTAAAAGAGACTGAAAACTAGACCTCATCAAGCGGGGGCTGGCCAGCCGGCTGGCCCGTCTAGTCCGCCCAAGAAAATGGGCGGATATGGACAATGTTTATAGCCTTGTGGGGCGAGCCGACCCATCCCTGATATTTTAAAGGGTCAGGTTTGGTCAGGCCCGGCCCGGATATTTTATAATATATTAATTAAATTACTAATTTAATATATAATATATCATTATATATTGAAAATTACAAAACCCTAGTTATCTTTACTATATAAAATATTATACATGAATGTGTGTTGGATTCTTGGTTTAACTTATGGATGAACATTAGTTTCCTTAGTTTTAGGTTAATATTGCTTAGATTTAGAAATTAAATTTTCACCATTGTAGATTTTTTACCTTAAAATTTTAGTTGAAAATAAAAATGGGCGAATCTGGGCAAAAATATTAGGCCCGGTGGGCGGGCCCAAACCCGACCCGACCTTAATGATGGGTTGAGAAAATGAGTCAAACCTGACCTAGACCCGTGTTTGATCAGGTCTACTAAAAACTAAGCCCATGGTAAAGTATAAAAAAATTTATTATTACATATTATTATTTATACATAGTATTGGTCAAGTAATCATTAACATTTTATTTTTTTGATCCATTAGGTTGACTCAAAACATGTACAATAACTTGTCAAGACCCGACGTGCCTTAAATTTTAACCCGATTAATCAAAACCCGCACTCAACCCGACCCCGAACTTTTAGAATTGTGTGTACAATATTGTACAATACTTTTACTTATTATAATACTCCGTATAAACTAGGAAATATTTTTAAAATATGATAATAATTCACCAAAATCTAACTTAATTACCACGTATTACTTGAATTACAGAAATAATACTTTTTGAATGTCATATACTACACATTCTAATCTTACTTTAAAATAATCAATACTATTTTTTTATAAACAAGACTCATTGGAAATAAAATATATTATTACTTTTTAATCAATAAAGATACATACAAAACATAGCAAAATTAAAATAGGGCTCATACATTTTAATTAAAGTAGATGATATGTCTGAGATTTGAACCCAAGATCTCTTAAAAGGGAATATGAATACCAATCCCTACCTTGTATTCTTCTATCTATCTTTACTTATTTAATAATACTACATTTTAAAACTTTGGTCTCCTAAAAATCATGGGCTCTAGGCTTGGGCCTACCCTACACTTGCCTTTGGGGCGAGCTTGGTGGCTTGCTGTGAGCTTCTTTTGTGCAATTCATTTTTGTGATCGCTGTGTATTTCTCATTCAAGCCTATGAAACTCCTATTATTCAAATCTTTTCTTTGACAAGAGGATGAAATATATCGAGATTGATTGTCATCCATGTGATCTTATTTAGGCTAGCTCAGTCAAGTCATGTAATCTTTCATTCTCTTAAAAAACCAAGTGATATCTTAACCAAGGCTTTAGGAAAGAAATAACTCGCTTTTCTTCTTTGCAAATTGGGTATGCTTGATCCACACATCCTAACCTAAGGGCGAGTACTAAGTAAAATCTATTTTTTATAGGCTCAAATCATATGTAGCCCCCCGTATTTTTACAAAATTGCCACTTAGACACCCCACCTTTGAGTTGGCCCTATTGAATACTTGAGCTTATGATTTTGTACCCATTGAACATCTCACGCGCCACGATGTAATACACGTCATTGCACGTTTAGCCAGATAAGCATGACACATAACCAACTTTAAAAACAAAATTAAACACGAAACTTTCTCAAAATCCCGTTGCCAAAACTTTGAATAGCTCATCAACTTTTGATGTTCTCGTAAAGAAAAAACAATCATCAAATATTTCTCTATGAGCCTTGCGATTTATCATCAGAAACAGTTGCCAAACATAGAAAATTGAACAAGGAAATGAAAGTTTTGCCACAAACTCAGGAACTCATCATCATAAGGCTCTTCAGTGGAGTCAACACTCAAGCTAATTTATCATCTCCAGGGCCAAAATACATCACCAGAAATGGTGAAACATGGGAGAAAGCTGAAAGATGATCTCATCAAGCAGACAAGACAAAATTTCTTTGACTTTCTAGATAAGCAAAAAAAAAGGTATAGTCATCTTAAATCCAAGCAGAAAAAACGATCTTAATTGTGAACCAAAACAAGCAGACGGACAACCGATTCGAAGCCACAAGATCAATCTCAACCAGAAAATCGAAGACAATTCGGAATCACGATCAAGGAACACGAATTGAGCAAGGAACAAGATGATGATGAGGATGAGAATGAGGACTGAGCATATACATGTTAGGAATCGGCAGTCCGAGGAGATACGGGGACAGAGGCAGACTTGTCGTCGGCGGAGGCGCCTCCTCCATTGATGGAGAGTTCGGAGGGTGGAGGCATTAGGGTTTTCGATTTGGGATCTGTGGAAGAGCAAATCAAGAGATCTAGATTTGGGATTAGGGTTTCATGTGCAGAGATTTGGGATTTGGGGGATTAGAGTTTTCCCTCTCCTTTGGTGTTTAATTTTTTTTTAAAGTTGCTTACGTGGCGTGCTTATCTGGCTAAATGCCTAATGACGTGTATTACGAGCTGGCACGTGAGGTGTTCAATAGGTGCAAAATCATAAGTTCGAGTGTTTAAAAGAACCAACTCAAAGATGGAGTGTTTAAGTAGCAATTTTGTAAAAGTACAAGGGGCTACTTATGATTTGAGCCTTTTTTGATATAATTATCTTGTAAAGTGTTTTATTTCTCTAGTCTAGTAGGATTAGATAGAATCTCGGCTTTTATAAATTCATGATACACGTGAATAAAAAATCAAAGGAAAATGTAGGACTGAGCATTGATTCAAGACGGAACAGATAAAAATTAAGCCTAACCGAAAACCAAAATAAAGAGAATTTTATGATGGGTAGAAGAGCTTTTTGAGTAGTTCACCTTTGGTTTTTTCAATTCGGGATATGTACAAGGTTTTTCTTTGAAAAACTGAACTGAACCGAAAAAAAGAAACGAAATTTGTGGAAATCTTAGATCGAATTGAACAGTATCGGTTTTGGTGCAGTACAAATTTTTTCAGCTTAAATGTAACAACGTTCAACATTAATTAGGAAAATCTTCCTAAATACATCATGTGAAACAAAAATGCATTATAAAGTATCAAAAATGCAACTCTAAACATTATCATTAGGATACAACATAAAACATTACAAATACATAGAGGCGTCAATCGAGTCGAGTCAGGTGGGTTTGGATCGGGTTATTTCGGGTTCGGTTCAATCGGATTACGGGTCAAACTGGGCCGGGTCATTGCGGGTTTTCGGGTGGGATCGGATCAACCCAATGGGTTGAGAGTATCAATTTTTTTACCACAATTTAAATAAAATATTATTTAAACAATAAAATATAAAATAAAATATTATTATTATATATTTTAATAATAAAACATAACATAATTGTAAGAACAAATTATATATATTGTAATATAATTTAAACCATCAAAATCGGGTCCGACTCAACGGGTTCGTGTTTAAACCCAACGAATTCGGGTTTCAATCGGATCGGGTTAAAACTGGGTCACGGGTCTAAATTGTCAAGTTGAAGCCCAAAAAATTTGCGTCGGGTCAGGTCTGGTTCATGGGTCGGGTAAGTTTGACAGGTCTATTCTACAAATACATCATAAAATGGAAATAATGCATTAAAGTGTATCCAACCGCCCGTACTGCACCTTCTACTATACATAATTTTTATGTTGCAGATGATTGACACCCCATGTAATAAAAGCTTCAATAGTTTCGAATTTTATAAGGTGCCCAAAAAAGATTTGATTTAGGTAGTGCTTACTAAGAACAGGTACGTTTTGGATCACCGTCCATGATGATGCATTGTGATATAAATCTTACATTGCCTCAGTAGTTAGTTTTGTTTGGTTATTTTTAGACTGAGATATTTGAGTCGAGATTATCGAGTTACAAAACAAAAAAGTGTAAACATGACCACGAAAAACAGGCCACGTACTCTGAAAACACTATTGAAAAGGGAGTTGAGAAGTTAATTAGATAACCACTTGACATTTTAAGAAACAGAATACACCCATCAGACCCACTTTTTCCTCCTATATAAAGCCCCCCCTCACTTTTAATTTCCCATTATTCCATCACAACAAACTCACAACTCACCAATCTGATGATTCAACACTTCTCCTCTTTCTCATACCCAGAACAATAAAACCTAACCAAAAAACAAAACAAAAAAAGAACACTTCCAAATCCCTTGGAAAAAAAAATCCAAAAAAGTGAAAAACAAAACAAAACAAAATGAAAAGGGACGTGGAGACTCAAGGCGACCCGGACGACGCCCTCTCCAACGCCTGGGATTACCAGGGCCGGCCCGCCTCTCGGTCGAGGACCGGTGGCTGGGTCGCTGCCGCCATGATCTTAGGTTCGGCTCGTGTTTTCGATCCTCATTGTTAAAATGTGAATCCTGGAGCCGGATCCGCTCTGATACCATGTATATAACGTAACGTGCCTTAATTATGTCGATCAGGCACGGAAGGGAACGAAAGGCTGACGACGCTAGGGGTGGCGGTGAACATGGTGACGTACATGACCGGGGTGATGCACCTCGGGAACGCGACCGCCGCCAACTCCGTCACCAATTTCATGGGCACCTCCTTCATGCTCTGCCTCTTCGGAGGCTTCATTGCTGACACCTTTCTTGGCAGGTAATTAACGATACTACTACTACTACTAGTAGTACTAATTAAGTAAATGTGGCCCTTACTCAGATCTGTTTAATTACCCTACTCGATTAATCATTTTCTCCACAGGTATTTGACAATCGCCATATTCGCCTGTTTTCAAGCTCTGGTGAGCAATCCTCACCTATCCACTTAATTGCAAATTTTGAAAAAAAAAAAGAACAAAGTGTTTGTTTCTTATTTTTTGGTCAGCTAATTTTTAGTATCAATTAAAACTCACAGATCTTCTATAAGCTTGATTATTATTGCTAATCTACATCGATGCTATAAATAGATAGATTGATCGAGGATAATAACAAAAATATGTTGATCATGCATATTTTTATTTCATTATATTGTAATATCAGCTTATTTAATCATTTAATATTCGTTCACATAATAATTGTATTGTGTACGTGTGTGTTTTAATATAAGGGCGCAACTGTGTTAACAATATCAACCATAATCCCGAGCCTGCGGCCGCCACCATGCACGCCGGGGAGCGATCGATGCGTGAAGGCGAACGGGATCCAGATGGGCGTACTGTACCTAGCACTCTACCTCCTGGCCCTAGGCACGGGCGGGGTGAAGTCGAGCGTCTCCGGGTTCGGGTCCGATCAGTTCGACGACACCAACCCGGAGGAGCGCGCCCGAATGAGCGCCTTCTTCAGCTGGTTCTTCTTCTTCATCAACATCGGCGCCCTGGCCGCCGTCACCATCCTGGTGTTCATCGAGGACGACCTGGGCCGCCGATGGGGCTACGGGATCTGCGTCGTCGCCATCCTCATTGGGATCGGCGTCTTCCTCTCAGGGACCAAACGCTACCGTTTTAAGAGGCTCGTCGGGAGCCCCATTACTCAAATAGCGTCTGTGGTGGCGGCCGCCTGGCACAACCGGGGCCTTCGGATGCCCGCGGACCCTGCCACCGGGTTCTTCGACGTGGATCAGATGGACGTCGATCCTAAGACCACTATGGTCAAGGAGAAGTTGCCCCGTAGCAAGCAGTACAGGTAAGTAACTAACTCCATATCTGTATCAGTATCAATATCATTTAACTTATCAGTATCTTACCTTATTTGTCGAACACACTCTAAAAAATGGTTATTGATATCAGGTTCTTGGAGAAGGCAGCCATAAAGGACGCATCCATCCCCAAGCCCACCAAATGGCAACTCGCAACCCTAACCGACGTCGAAGAGGTCAAGATGGTGCTCAAGATGCTCCCAATCTGGGCCACAACCATCATCTTCTGGACCATCTACGCGCAAATGACGACCCTATCGGTCTCCCAAGCCACCACAATGGACCGCCACATGGGGCCTCACTTCGAGATCCCGGCAGCCTCCCTAACCGCCTTTTTCGTGACCAGCATCCTCCTCACCGTCCCGATCTACGACAGCCTCATATCCCCGGTCCTCATCCGGGGCCTGCGTCGCCCGGACGGCATCACCCCGCTCCAACGAATCGGGGTGGGGCTCGTCCTCTCGATGGTCGCCATGGTGGCCGCCGCTTTGACAGAGCTAAAGCGGCTTCGAGTCGCGCACACGAACTCGGCCGACCCAAAAGCCATCGTCCCCATCACCGTCTTCTGGCTCTCACCACAGTTCGTCCTCGTAGGGGCAGGGGACGCGTTCACCTACATCGGGCAGCTCGACTTCTTCCTCAAGGAGTGCCCTAAAGGGATGAAGACGATAAGCACGGGGTTGTTCCTGACCACCATCTCCCTCGGGTTCTTCTTGAGCACGATCCTCGTGAACGTCGTGCACATGCTCACCGGAGACAAGCACCCGTGGATAGCCAACAACTTGAACCAAGGCCGGCTCTATAACTTCTATTGGATGTTGGCCGGACTGAGCTTGGTGAACTTGGGGGTGTTTCTGTATTTCGCAAGGAGGTATGTTTACAAGGAAAAATGGTTGGCGGAAGCTGAAGGCTTTGGAGATCATGATGATTATGACAGTGAGACCGTTGTATGAACTACGTACGTACTCCATTCATGCATGTGGCTATGTTTTGGACCGTGTGTGCTCGATCATAAAGGCTCCTCCAGCTCAAGTTGGAGAGCCAAAGGTTATTCGATCCATCGATCGATCGATCATTCATTCGTTCGTTTTGCTTGTCGGTTAGCATATAAGGTTAGCCTAGGGTTTGAATTTGCTTACTTGTGCACAAGAAATTGAGGGCAAGACAAGCCCTGGCCAAAGGTTGTAACGATTAAAGCAAATAATTGAGTTCAATACCAAGTCTTGGCTTCAATTTGGGACAGGCTTGGTTGTTTTATAACGTACTTCGGCAAATTTTGTTATTCCACAAATCCTTTTTAATCAAAATTGACGCTTCTCATTGCAATCCTTTTTAATCAAAATAATTGGATTGTCTTCTGCCAGTCTAATTTTGTTATTCCACAAATCTATTTCAACACTTTTTTTTTGTTTTAAATAGTTAGGTAGCCTTTCGTTATAATCTTATTAATGCATAAAATCATTTTTTTGATTTAATTAAAAAATGAATTGGTCAATAATCTTGAAGTGAAATATGGATATGTTTGGAAACAGAGTTGGGAATATATTCTTTTCATATAACAAGACAAAACAAGAAGAGGGACAAACCTCATGCTTTCTCTATCTAGGCATTACCTTCATCTATAGTATGACCAACTAATTAAATTCATACGGAGTAGCTCTTATGATACTTTTGGGGTAAGAACACAACCACAACCTACTTTTGGGTCGAAATTTTCTAAATAGCTTCAATAGGGACAGCATCCATGTTTAAAATGTTAGTTCTGCGCATACAGCTCAATGTTAGGAAAGCTTCAAATCACAAACAAACATCTTGCCCAGAGACACATACTATAATGGGTTAACTTCAACAGAAAGAGGATTAAAGTCCCAACAGTAATCAACTCCAATGTCAAATGATGCAACAAGAGTTGGCCTAAATTTAATCCAACATCAAACCCATTGGTGATACATAATTAACTTGTCTAACCCAACCAATGATTCATTACGAATGTTAATGCAGATTTCGCAGCAAGAACATGCTTATAACTGACCTGAGCTTGGAGTAGATAGAGATCTTGATCAACCAACAGTTAGTGTCCCATGAATAACAATAAAATTCCAGGTGCTTCATCTAATCATAATGAAGTGGTGGTTAATTGCTGAATTTCTTTATCACCTAGAATGAAAAATCGGAAATTTCGTCCGGTGACCTCCAAATTAAGCCAATTTCGTCTGGTGTCCTAACAGTTTTCAAATTTCGCAGGATAACCCTAGGCTTTTAAAACAGTTCGCTTTGTGCCCAACCGTTAGGAAAGCCTGGAAAAGGTTAGTACGTGGGGCTAAAAAAGGAAATTACTACAAAAATCATTTGCTTCACATCACTTGTGGATTGTGGTTTCCAGATCCTTCTCTTCTCATCTAATCTGGTTCCCAAACAAGTTTGCTAGTCTCGTCTTCGGCAAAGGTTGACGGCGGTCGGGAATAAGCTCACGAGGAGGCCAATGATGCGTACGAGAAGAGGAAGGAATGACAAGGTGACGCGATAAACTGGCATAGGGATGACATTGCTGGAATTGGCATAGGGTTGGTATGACGCGACGATGATTCAGTATCGGTCGACTTGGTTGACGGCAAAGGCTTCCAATGGAGTTTTTTAGGTCCTTTCGGCAATCAATTTCAAAAATATCAGGTTTTCAAATTTTAGGTTTCAACATTCAAGTTTTGACCGGGTTTAGTGTGCACAGTAGTGAAACAAACCCATTATACTATGGTTCACCATTGACGGGATTACTATATGGGGATTTATTGTGGATGTTAGCTAATTTGTGATATCTTCCCCTGTGTTTCACCATTGACGGGTGATGTTGTTCTTTTGCAGTGTTTTTATTATGTCCCCTTATCTTACAATTCTGTCTAGACTTTGAATTAAGTTTACACCCGTCCTCTTCCGGACGAGAAGAGAAATTGGAGCGTTGGAGAACATACAGGAAAGAGGAGAGAAGGTGAGGATTTTGGACGCTTAACTAACGGCTGGTTATATGGTGAACCTTTATAAAAGTTCAGGGTTACCATGTGAAATTTGAAAAATATTTGGGCACCAGGCGAATTTACCTTAAACTGAAGGTTACTGTACGAAATTTCCGATGAAAAATTCAACAGGCGGTAATATTTCAACTAGTATGTGCTCTTTATGTAAACATTTTGCAAACAAACTAATTATTGGTGATTGAGGTTTTGTGAAACTGTCCCTAATAATCTGGTGGCTTATGTAATTTGCCCTGAATAATAATATTAACACTAAGATGAGACTGATAAATTGATAACTGCATACATTTGGAATAGGCAAAGCCCAAGAGTTAGATGAAAGCATTTGCTAACTTACCAAGGTAACTAAATTTAAGCCCACCTATACAGTGGAAAGATGAATAGGTTAGTCTTTCTAGTTTCTACCGTTGCATATACAAGGCTTAGAACAATCATTAGAAGCTCAAATCTCCAGTTAAAAGAAAGATGGAGATGAGAACTAACCTCAAAAGGCAGGTTATTTAGCAATTCTCTGCAGCATAATCACTTCACCAGCATCTCAACCATTCAACATTTTGACAAGCCACTCTGATAATCAATTGACAGTATAATGCTCATTTCCTCTGGACCTATGAAACACTTTAATACATGAGGTTTTCTTCATCTTCATAATAAAGCCCTTTCATCTCCTCTAAAAACAGATCGATTATCTTATAGATCTCTAACGACTCTGGATGCGTCTTATCATGTGCTATGAATCTATGAAGGAGCCCAGAAATCTCCACAAAACTGCTCCCTGGTGACTTCTTCACCCCTGCATTCTCCATGACATCTCTCATCGTTCTTGCTTCATCCCAACGCCTATTCACAGCATACGCATTTGACAAACCCACATATCTACCGTCGTGATGTGGCTCCAACTCGATCAGCCTCTTCCCTACCACTTCAGCAAGATCCAGCCTCCTGTGATTAATACACCCACTAAGAAGAGCTCCCAACATGGAAGCAGTGGGCTCCGAGGGCATTTGATTCAAGAATTCATACGCGTCTGTCACTCGTCCAGCTCGTGCTAAAGCATCCACCATACACGAATAATGCTCGGATTTCGGGGTCATTCCTTGCTTTTTAAGACAATTAAAAAAGAACCAAGCTTCTTTTACTAGTCCTCCGTGAGCACAGGCAGACAGAAGACACAAGTACGTGATTTCATCAGGCACGACTCTCGCTGCCTTCATTTCATCAAACAAATCAAGTGACCCTTGAACACAGCCATGGTTCGCAAGCCCGCCAATGACTGCGTTCCACAACAGCACGTCGGTTTTATCCCTCTGAACCCCACGGAAAACAGCCAGCGCCTCCTCTATGGCTCCGCATTTGGCGTACATGTCAACAAGAGAAGT
Organism: Polygonum aviculare; assembly: GCA_934048045.1. NCBI lineage: Eukaryota > Viridiplantae > Streptophyta > Magnoliopsida > Caryophyllales > Polygonaceae > Polygonum > Polygonum aviculare. The sequence goes on from OW204027.1 coordinate 7,153,516, forward strand.
CATCAACACGAGATTCAAACGCATCCCATTCACAGCCATGTAGCTGTGCATCGATCTACCGAGATCGAGCGCCCCCAAGTGCGCACAAGCACACAAAACACTCACCATTGTCACCTCATTCGCCATGGGACCACCGCTCCTCATCCCCTGGAAGAGTGCCAAAGCCTCACCATGCTCCCCTGCCTTGACATACCCATCAATCAAAGAGCTCCAGGAAACAACATCCCTCTCGGGCATTGATTCAAACACCTTTCGTGCAGCCTTCAAGTCCTTACACTTCGCATACCCGTCCAACATCGAGTTCCACGAGACCTGGCTCTTAACAGTCATTTCATCGAACATCTTGCGTGCATCCACTACAAACCCACAAGAAGCGTACATATGAATGAGCGAGTTCCGGATAAACATATCAGACTCGAACCCAGATTTCAGAAGATGAACATGGACAGACATCCCAATCTGGGACGACATCAGCTTTGCCGAGGCCTTCACCAGGAAAGGGTAGGTGAAGTGATCAGGAATGGCACCTGAACGCTGCATTTTGACGAAATTGGAGATGGATTTATTGGGCTGCTTGCCATTGGAGAATGCCCTGATGACTGAGTTCCAGTCGAAAACAGAGGGGTGAGGAATCTGGAGGAAAAGCTTGTTGGAGTAATCGGAATTGTTGCAGGCTGAAGAAGATAAGAGAAGTTTGGAAGTGATGCGATCGGAGTGGGATAGCCCGGAAGCAATGAGCAATGCATGGAGTCGGTGAAGTTGTGAGATTGATCTGCACTTGTCAACGAGTTTGATTAGGGTTTGGTCGAAATTCGGCAACATCAAATCACACCCATGCAATGGGCAGAAGCAGAACTTATGTGCTTTTGAATGAAGCTCTCCCTCCCGGCAGCTCCTGCTTTAAAGTTGGTTGATCGTATGTTTAAATGGCCTAATACATATGCGGCTCTCGACCTTTTACTTTGTTATTTTAATATCTCACTTTTTGATTTTTACCTATTGAATACCTCAACTATACACATTGTGACTAATTAAACACTTCTTACGATGACATGTAAAAATTATGCGCCACATGTACACCAAATATTCACTATATTTTCTCTTGAATGAAAAAATAAATTTTAAACATAAAAAACAACTTCTTATTTTTTTAAACACTTCTTATTTTTTTATGTTTAAAATTTGTTTTAAAATTAGTAAATTTGTTTAAAAATTTGTAAAGTTTTAAAATTTTTATAAAAAATTTAAAAATTGTTTAATTTTTTTTAATTTTAAAAATTTTGAATTTTGAATTTTTTAAAATGTTTTAAAGTTTTAAACATTTTAAAATATTTTTTTAAAACATGTTTAAAATTTTAACTTTTTTTTTAAATTTCTTCTTGTTTTTTATGTTTAAAATTTGTTTTTTTAATAAGGGGGAAATATAGTGTTTATGTGGTGTACATGCGGCGCTTACATGGCGCTTAATTTTTACATGTCATCAATAAAAGGTGTTTAATAGGTCACAATGTGTATAGTTCAGATATTCAATAGGTAAAACTCAAAGGTGGAGTATTAAAGTGACCATTTTGTAAAAGGTTAGGAAGCCGCCTATGTATTAAGCCATGTTTAAATTATCTCGACTCAAATATCTCATGTCTAAAATAACCGAAAAAAACTAACTACTGAAGCAATGTAAGATTTATATCACAATGCATCATCGTGGTTCATAGACGGTGATCCAAAACCCTTACATTTATTTGGGTTCGAGTTTATTATAAGTGTTTTTAGTAAGCACAAACTAGTAACTAAATCCAATCTTTTGTAGGCACCTTGTTATAACCTTTTATTGCGCGGTGTGTGAATCATTTCCAATATATATAACAGTTATGTATAATATAAGGTGGAGTAGGTGCGGGTTGGATACACATTGAATGTGTTTTGTACACTTTATGATATATATTTAATTTTGAGAAAATTTGGTCTATAGCCTATTTGGGGAGATACGGGGTGCGAATAGGCGGCACCAAAATTAAATGAGCTTTCTAGCCGGTTTTCAGTCTTTGCCCCTGTAAAATAGGGGAAATTATGGGGGCATGCCACCGCGCCCCACCTGAAATCTTGTCATCGGAAATCTTGTCATCCAAAAATCCTGTAACCGGAAGATTGAAAACAACTTGTCACCATGCATAAAAACTTGTCCTTGCTAAGAAAAACTTGTCATTGCGTAAAAAAACTTGTCATTGCGTAGAAAACTTGTCATCCCTTATGAAAAACTTGTCATTGCGTAAAAAAACTTGTCATTGCATAGAAAACCTTGTCATCGCTTATAAAAAAACTTGTCATAGCGTACAAAAAACTTGTCATAACGTACAAAAAACTTGTCATACCGTACAACAAACTTGTCATAGCGTACAAAAACGTGTCGTCGCATACAAAAACTTGTTGTCACGTTCAAAAACTCGTTGTTGCGTACAAAAACTTGTCATCACTCAACCTGTCGTCACGTACAAAAAAACCTATCATCACGTACAAAACTTGTCATTACCCTAACTTGTCATCACGTATGCAACTTGTCATCAGAATTTATTAGTATGCCTATGTGGGATTTGAACCCACATTATTGTGCGTTAAGCACGTTGCTCTACCATTTGAGCTAATAGGCCATAATTAAAAGTAATATATAGACAAATTTAACAATGCAAATTAAATTCAACTTGTCATCACCTAAACCCGTAAAACCAACTTGTCATCACTAAAACCCTCAAAAACCAACCGATCATCCCTAAACCTGTAAACTCAACTTGTCATCACCAAAACCCATAAACTCAACTTATCATCCCTAAAAACCGTAAAACCAACTTGTCATCACAAAATTTGTAAACCCAACTTATAAAGTCAAAGCGTGGATAACGGATCAACAAATTAACAAATCAACACTACTTGAGTCTAATTAAATTAACAAATCAACACTACTTGAGTCTAATTAACAAATCGATTTTTTATAGAGAAAATCAATATCCTCAATGCAAACGTATCATATATTTCTAGTTCTAAATTTTTATAGAGCAAATAATCTGAAAGTTAAGCCATTGTACTCTTAGGATTTTGTAATGATCAAATCTATATAATGGACATACTAATTAATGAAAGAGCATACAAAATGTATAAATGTGTCAAGAAAACAAAACATCATTGCTCAACTATACTTTCAAACAGAAAGCTTACTCTAGGATAGCCTAGTTCACACCAATTGGGTTAACCATGAGTTCTCTGTTTTTTTTTTCCAACTTCTAACAAAGAATTGATTATGCAACGTGATCAATTATAGCCTAAGAAGATGAAAACTGTATAACATTAATGGTATTTACTACTAGCAAGTGTACCTTTTACTTGATTTAACCGACCATGTTCCTTCAAACTTCAAGAAATCTCCATCAACCATGGAAAATTGGAGCTCACGATCATTTGACTGAACCACTCACAATGAAGTTATTACTATAAGATTGGTTGGTACCACAACATAGTCAGGAGCAATTTCAGAGCAGTACATCCCTCTTGAACTAATTTTAGAAATTAAAAAACTGATTTAACCGATTCCTTCAAATCCAACACAACACGAGCCTCAATGTGCCAATACAACGCCCTTTGAAGACCTCTTTTCTCTAGCCAAATCCTTCCAGAATGAGGACAAGGTATCCTTTCACTGCAATTTCAATCAAGTTACATTACTGCCAAAACGAAAGAGGATTTTGTTATGATAGGTTTTTGAATTGCACTCACCTGCTGACGAGATTGGGGACGAAATCAGTGAGACGCTCATAATCAGTAAGAGCATTCCACACCGATTCCACATCAGCATTGACATTGATTTCACCTCGAATCCTTCGCTCTCGCCATGAAATCACCTCCACCTCGCAATCAACCGTCCTCCTCCCCCACACCTCTTTTTGCTCCTCAGATACGTATTTAGTCCTTGATTGCTCTCCACCGCCAATAAATTTCGCATTTGGTATCCTCCTCTTACTTCGATTCTCCTTTTCGTTCGAGAAGCAAATTCTAGGGTTCCGTCTTAGGCTACTGCCGAAAAACGCTGTCAAATCCTTGGAATTCAGGTCCGGTTTGCTGAGGGTGAAGCATGCGGTGGGGGCCGACTCCGGCGGGGAAAGCAGATCGGGAAAGACGGAGGAGATCGGGAGCAGATCGGTCCGATTTGCAGGCGGAGGGAGACGAGAGAGAGGGGCGAAGAGAGGGGTGAGGAAGAGAGAGAAAGAGAAGGGAGGAGAGAGAAAAGAGAAAAAAATAAGGCTTTATTATCAGGTGGAAGGGGCTAGTTAGTGTCTTTTTTTTTAAGGGAGACTAGTCTATACTACCTATAGTATAAAGCGGAGACAATCTTCACAAAAATTTGCGCCACGTGTCATTTCAACAATAAAATAATCAGTCGGGTCCTTCTTTATACAATTTAGGTAGTTAGAATCTCATATAATCTTATCCAGTAAAAATTGATTAAAATTTACCAAAAATTATGAATTATCCCGATAATTATAAATTATCACTTACCAAGAATTAGTTATAATCTTCCCATAAATATTACTATTTAACAAAACTTGATATTTATCATAAAGTAATTTTAAACAAATTCAACTTATTTATATCATGAGTTGATTTATTATTGATAAAAAAATCATTAATCAACATACAAAGATAAATTATATGATCCTATAATTTTAACATGATCGTTGACATTACATATCTATATTAAATTGGATTTATAATCACATTACCCGTACATGGTACGGGGGTTAAACTAGTTAATAATTAAATTAGGGGAAAGCGGCCCCTCCACCCCCTTCCCTCTTTAATTTTTTATGTTTTATTATAAAAAGAGAGAAAGAGGCAGGGAGACCTCTTTTGAAACATTCGTACACTAACTGGTCCGTTCTTAAAAAAAAGAGTAATTAGTTGGCATAAAAGCTTTATTTTTTTCCCGTCTTTTCGTTCTTTCCCTTTTTCTCTCCTCCTCACCGCTCTCTCTCGTCCGTCTTTTCCGATCTCCTTCTCCCGACCCCTTCTCCATCTCCCTCCTCTTTCTTCAACTAGCGGTGGAGGATCAATTGGCGGCGAGAAAACCGAAGAGCAGAGCCAACGAGGACTTCGATTTCGGCTCGCTAGCGGCCTCGCTTGTGCGCGGCCGACGAGGTGTTCTTCCGCGGCCAGATCCGGCCGTTCCGCCACTCTGTTAGCTCTGCAACCGCCTCAACGCAACAGGAGCTTCTCGAGGTCGGAGTCCATGGACGGGAACGCCAGATGTGGACTCCGATTGGTGGCGAATCTTGACTTCGCAGATCTACGGTTTTGGTTCGCCTTGTCAAGAGCTTCCTCTCCGATTGGTGGCCAAACCTCCGCAACCGCCTTAATCTGCTCTCGAGGCCTCCATGGCTTCTCTCTCAGCAACGCAGAGCCAAAGCTCTCGGATCCGAGGTCTCTCTCGATCTCGAACTCTCTGATTCTCTGTTTGTTGATTTGCGTGATGTGTTTTTTGTGCTGAAATTGATCTATGGATGCATTGCTGAAATTTGCTTCTTTGCTCTGTTTGTCAATGGCGGCCTAATTTGTGCTTGCTGAGTTCCTTTGAAATTGATTTTCGGCGGTTGGTGCAGAGTCAATTTTGGAGTTGCTTTTCTTAATTGAAAAGGATGGATTATGCGGTCTAGTCTCAATCATAGAAGTTGCTTGCGTTACTATGGAGAGTTCCTTGATGCAGTACGTGTATCATGATAACGCATGTGTGCTCCTTCATGGTGAGAATTTATACCGAATCGAATGCGTAAGTTTCGAGCTTTTCCTTACCATGCGTGATCTGGTATGATTGGTTCATACATGTGTTTTTTTTTGGCTGATCATCCTTTTTTTTTCACTCCTCCTTGTTTTAGTCTTCCACACCAGCTCGATTGTCCATACAACTGATGGATAGTGTAAATGAGAAGGCCACTTACGTGGATAATGATCTTTTGTCAATTGGCACTAATAAAAAGGAACCTAACAGGATCCTTCTTCGCAGGTTATTCTTCTCAAACCCTTACTCACATTGTTAGGAATTTAATATGAGAGTAGGAAATGCAAGATTATTCTACTTTGGCATATATGAATCTAGTACTATAAACATATATTGCTTAAATAAATAAGTTGTTTTCACATTGTTAAATTTGTCTATATATTGCTTATAATTATGACCTATTAGTTCAAATGGTAGAGCAACGTGTTTAACGCACAATAATGTGGGTTCAAATCCCACATAGACATACTTATAAATTCGGATAACAAGTTGCATACGTGATGACAAGTTAGAGTAATGACAAGTTTTGTACGTGATGATAAGTTTTTTATACGTGATGATAGGTTGAGTGATGACAAGTTTTTATACGCGACGACCAATTTTTGTATGCGACGACACGTTTTTGTACGCTACGATAAGTTTTTTGTACGCTATGACAAGCTTTTTGTACGCTATAGCAAGTTTTTTTATATGCGATGACAAATTTTCTACGCGATGACAAGTTTTTCTACGCAATGACAAGTTTTTCGTCAGGGATGACAAGTTTTTCATAAGGGATGACAAGTTTTCTACGCAATGACATGTTTTTCAACGCAATGACAAGTTTTTCTAAGCGACAAGTTTTTATGCATGGGGACAAGTTGTTTTCAATCTTCCAGTGACAGGATTTCCGATGACAGGATTTCAGGTGGGACGTGGTGGCACGCGTGTAATTTTTTTGACCAGGGGTATTTTTGGAAAAACGACTAGTTAACATATAAATTTTCAAGGCAGCCTACCCGCTCCACAAATCTCCCCAAATCGCCTACTTACCAAATTTTCTCATATAAAATTAATGTTTACGATATACTTTACAAAGTACTTTCAATCGCATGATATATTTAGAAAGATTTTCCTAATGCTAAACATGGTTACATTTAAACCGGAAAAATTTGTGTGGAACCAAAATGGATACTATTCAGTTCGATTTAAGATTTTCACAAATTTCGGTTTTCTTTTCGTTTTTTTTTTCAATTCAGATCAACTTTTCAAAGGAAAACCGTGCACATATCCCGAATTGAAAAAACAACTGAGGTGAACTAATTAAAAACCTCTTCTGCCGATAATAAAATTTTGTTTATTGTTGTTTAAACCTCTTCTACCCAAAATTTTCGTTTTGGTATGATTTTTATCCGTTCTGTCTTGGATCAATGCTCAGTCCTACATTTTCCTCTGATTCTTATCCATGTTAGTCATGTACTTTTAAAAGCTAAGAGTCTATCTAATCTTACTAGAATAGAGAATTTAAACACTATACAAGATAATTAATATCAACAAAAAATAGATTATTCTTAGTACTCAGCCTTAAGTTGGAACATGAATCATGAATACCAATTTCCTAAGAAGAAAAGAGAGTTATTTCTTTCCTAAAGCCTTGGTGAAGATATTGCTTGGTTTTTCAAAAGAATAAAGATTAATTGACTTGACTAAGCTAGTCTAAATAAGATCACAAGAAAAATGACAATTAATTTCCATATGTTTCATCCTCTTACGAAAGAGAAGATTTGCATCAATAGGAGTTTTATAGGATTGAATGAGAAACCCACGGAGATCGCAAAAAATGAATTGCACCAAATTAGCTCACAACAAGCCACCAAGCTCGTCGCAAACGCAAGTGTAGGATAGACTCCCATGGTTTTGTTTTTTTTTGATAGCGGAAAGAATTAGGCTAGTCCCAAAACAAGGAAACTATCCTAGGGTATCCTTACGGATGAGGTCACTAAGGACCGGATCAACAGCTAATGTGGTCGATGACACACGACAGAATGATCCAACAATATAGTCTACAACCGATTTGGCTTCCCTAAAGACGTGCCTGATGCCCCAACTCTGAAACTGACCCAACAAGTACTGGATATCCGTACGCATGAGCTCCACCTCCCACGGACAACTCCAATCACCCATAGTTTTTAGGGTGCCCAAAATGTTTAAAATATAGGATTATTAAACGAGTAAAGATAAATACAAGAATACAAGTTAGCCTAGTTGATTAGTATTCATACTCCTTTTTAAAAGGTTTTGGGTTCAAATCACAATAATCTCATCTACTTTAATTAAAATGCATAAGCCCCATTTAGTTTTAATAAGTTGTTTTATTAATACTTATTGATTCATTATTCATAATTTATTTTATTTCCAATGAGTCCTGTTTGTAAAAAAATATTTATTGATGATTTTAGTATGATTAGAATGTGAATTGTGCACTATATGACTTTCAAAAAATACTATTGTTGTAATTCAAGTAATACTTAGTAATTAAGTTCATTTTTGGTGAATTGTTACCATGTTTTAAAAATATTTCCTACTTTATATTATAATAAGTCAAAATATTGTATAAACAATTCTAAAAGTGCGGGTTCAGGTTATGTGCGCGTTTTTGTCAATTGGGGTACAAGTTAAGTGGGTCGGATCTTGACAGATTATTGTGCATGTTTAGATCAACCTAACGGATCAAAATTTTAAACTTTTAATGATTAAATAATAATAAAATATTATTTTTTATACTTTACCATAGGCTTAGTTTTAGTCTCTTTAAGTGCATTCATGTTACAGCATTCCCACTCATGCTTCCCAAATTTACCGTAAACTCATCAAATATCAATATATTACTATTTTTTTTCCCGTATCATTCATGATTCCCCTTATTTTTTTTCCTTACCAATAGTGAACCCCATGATCCCATCTTTTACTTTTCCAATTTCAACAACATTTACCCAGCATATCCTGCAAGACGTAGGATCTGGGGGGTCAAGATAGAGACACTCCAGACCTAGATGGAATAAGACATAGGAAGCCAAACTAACCACTAAGAAACTACAAGAAACCTACAAATCACAACAAAAGAAAGAAGAAAAACTAGCAAACAATACTCATTTATTTCTTCTCCCACAATTTCAAATATATCCTCAATTTTTATTATTATATATCATCATATATGTTAATAAAATATTTATATATTAATTTTAATAAATCATATATTTAATTAGTTTAACAAAATTTATAACAATCCCCTTGCGCCATTCCTGGTCAACTGCCTTAAGCAATGATTTCGGGGAACATACACAACTGTCTTCCATATCTTCCCAACCACTCTTTTCAAAAACGGTTCAACTTCCCCAATTCTCGCAACAGATCAACTGCCTTTCAAAACACAAATACCCAGCCTTGGAACTCTGACCCTGCGTCCTTACCTTGATCTGACTTGGCACTAGAAGCAACAACACCAGCATCCTTATAATCACTTAGAACCAATTTAAAAACCAAGCAAGGGATTCCCGTAGAGAGAAACACAATGAACACTCATAGGACGTGTTTGATTGATTCTCGGCAAGGGTAAGCTTAGAGTTCCCATCATTTCAGCTTATGATGAGGGTTGGGTGATCAGGATATTCTTGAGATCAAAAGAGAAGTGAAATGAAGTTCAATGCAATGCAAACAAGATGTCTTAGACTAGCGTCCCTACAAGGATGTTCTTAATGCAAACAGATTTAACACATGCTTTCTACTAAACATAGCCAATCATAGAGGGAATAATAGAATGGGACTTGTTTAATTAAAAGTTATCCTCCCTAAAAGCAACTTGAGATGCTCAAAGGGACGTCTATCAAGTGTTTTAGTGAAAATATCAGCTAGTTGATCCTCAGTTCTAACATGTTCCGCACTTATCAATATTAGTTTTACATTCTCACGCAAGAAATGATGCCTTATGTGAATATGCTTGGTGCGAGAATGATGAAGAGGATTTTTGGCAATGTTTATAGCACTAGTATTATCACACGTGATAGGGATAGCGCCAAGGGACGTACCATAGTCTTCTAGTTGGTACTTGGTCCATAGAACTTGACAGCATCACGAAGCAGCAACAACGTATCAGCTTTCGCAGTAGATAATGCTACGAAATTTTGCTTCTTGGATCCCCATGGTACAAGGCAAGAGCCTAGGAACTGCGTTATTCCTGAAGTGCTCTTCTTATCCACTACATGACCTACATAATCAGCATCTGAATACCCTACAAGGTCAAGGGACGCCTTCTTTGGATACCAAAGGCACAAAGGATCGCGTCCCTTAAGATACCTAAAAGTTCTTTTTCACTTCTTTCCAATGTGATTATTTGGGGTTAGCTTGAAAACGAGCACATAGACATACAACAAACATAATGTGAGGTCTACTCGTAGTCAACAAACATAATGTCAGGTCTACAAACATAATGTCATTCATACAACAAAGTTCTTTTCACCAATTGTTAGATCGAGTTAGTAGTAAAGGACTAAAGACTCTCTTTGGAAGAGCATTCTTATGCAGCGGAATACATACGAGTAAAGTAAAAGCAAATAACAAATAGATAAAGATGACAAAAAATTTATAGCGGAACCCCACTAAGACCAACTAGCCCTTATGGGTAAACCTCTACCTCCGAGGATAATTTTGAATGACTTCCTTATACTTTTATAACGTGAGTCCTTACAGCTATTACACAGGCAAATTTCACACTTTCCTAAGTTACAAGAGTCCGACCTTATAACTTACAAGTGAAATTTCTCTAAGCCCTAGCTTTGTAACCTAACACGGTATAACTAGTACAATGGAATGAAAACCTCACGTGTGTCACAGTCCTTCGGAGGCACAATCTTCTTTCTTTCTTTCTAGAAACAACAATTCTTCCTGGTGGTGGACTTCCTTTTCCGATCTAGCTCACTCTCTCACTTTGTTCTTGACTTCACTCTTGTATTCTTGAATGTTGTGAAAAGAGTACTCGAGAAAAGTCACATCGCATTGAATGACTTGGGCTTGTATCTATAGGCGATGTGAAAAGGCTCCTATCCTAGGACCCTTTTCCCCTTGAGCGTCCTCAAAGATCTTCGGAAATCTTGTCGCTTCCCTTCATCTTTCAGATTTGTCTTCATGCAAAAGTCAGCTTTTCCTTTTGCTAGGGAGTTTCCACATGGTCAGGGGACCAACTTGTAGATAGTGACGTCTAGGATGCTTATACTCGTGTCTTTGACACAAGAAGCTTCCTTTTGAGGACTACGACCGCAAGTGATGTCATCTTGTCGGACGGCCTTATTTGAGTTCGAACTCTTGCAATTTGGCACGCGTTCCTACTCGATAAGGACGTTGTTCTAATCTTGCAGGAACTCCATTCTTGTTCACTTTATCATTGAAATATTATGTGTCCCTATGCCTTAGGGACGCTGGTTCACTTGTTGTCCTTTTCACTTGAGGGCGTCCCTGAAACCTTTCTTGGGATAAATACTTGGATAAACATTAGATAGCGTTGAGTTTGTCATTATCAAAACTTGAGGACGGATATCGTTGTTTGGATATTAATGACTGGCGTTCTTAATATCGTCCCGACAATTTCCCCCTTTTTGATGATGAAAACCTTTTTAGACAATAAGCACAAAGTATAAAGCTTAGCATGAAAAATAACACTTGAGCGTCCTTTGAAAAGGCTAGCATGCAAATCATTCAAGTGTTTCTCAATTCAGATGTATTTTAGCGTTGAGTTTGTCATTATTAAAACTAGGGACGGATATCGTTGTTTCGATATTAATGACTGATGTCCTTAATATCGTCCCAACAACGTCCATTTTGCACATGGCATTTTGAAGAAGGACGCTAGCCTTGGCATTGTCTTCATGAGTTTGAACTCATCTGGTCCCCATGTCTTTTCATTGTTAGCCTTGTCAGTTGAGACCTTGAAGTCACCATCTCTTATGACTTGCCAACACTGATAGTCCTGGCTTCCGAACTAGTTTGTCATTCTATTTTTCCATCGGTCATAGTTCCCATCAATCAAGTGCGGAGGCTTACTAACCGATTGGTTCCATGTCCGTCTTGATTACCTGTAAACTACTAAGAATCTAGAGCGCCTGCTTTGATATCAATTGTTGGATTGTTTGTAGTTAAAAGGACTAAGGACGCTTCTTAGGGAAGACGTCCTTATTTAGCGGAATAATAAAGCAGAGTATAAACGCAGAGACTTAACAAATAAGGACGACACAGAATTTATAGAGGAACCCCACTTAGACTAGTCTACATGGGGCCGTTAAACCTCTACCTCCGAGGAGGATTTTGAATGACTTCCTTATACTCTAATTACGTGAGTCCTTACAGCTATTACACAGGCAAATTTCACACTTCCCTAAGCTATAAGATTCCACCCTTATAGCTTACAAGTGAAATTTCTCTAATCCTTATCTTTGTAACCTAATACAATACAAAAATACATAAAGAACTCAAACGTCTTGTGTTTCGCAATCCTTTGGAAACACACTACTATCTTCCTTACAAACATCCATTTGATTTGTTGGTGGACTTCTTCTTTCGGTCTAACTCACTCTCTCACTTTGTTCTTGAACTCGTTCTTGTGTTCTTGAATGCTCTGTAGAGAGATGAAAGAAGTCACATCGCATTGAATGCTTTTGACTTGTGGTCTAGCTCACTCTCTCACTTTACCCTTGTGCGTCCTCAAAGATCTTCTGCAAATCTTGTTGCTTCCTTCCAACGTTGTACTTCAGCGAAAGTTTGTCTCCACATGAAAGTCACCTCTTCCTTTTGCTAGGAAGTTTCCACGTGGTCCTTGAGATGAACATGTCGAAAGCGACGTCGTGGAAGCTTGCATTTTGTCTCTGACACATGAAACTTCTTAGGACTGCGGCTGCAAATAATGTCACCTTTTTCGGGCAGCCTTAACCTGGTTTGAGTTTGAACATTGGCGATTTGACACGCGTTCCTACTTGATAAGGACGGACTCCTTATCTCGCAGGAACCTCGTTCTTGTTCAATTGATTATTGAAGTCATGTGTGTCCCTATGGCCTAGGGACATTTGTTCACTTGTTGTCCTTTTCACTTTAAGGGCATCCCTGAAAGCTTTCCTGGGATAAACACTTGGACAAAACATTAGATAGCATTAAGTTTGTCAATATTAAAACTAAGGACGGGGATCGTTGATTCGATGTTAATGACTGGCGTCCTTACATCATCCCAACACGAATGAAAGACTATGAGAGACTCTCATAAAATGAAGTATTTTTATTTTTATTTTTCTTATTTGTTGATAGACTTTGTGAGAAACCCTACTAAAGATGCCCTTAGGTTCTCACACCCGCTATACTTCAAATTGATTGAAAGCATGAAATTTTTTTTTTTAAATATCAAATATTTATTTCTGCTATGAAAATTGAGAATACACTTTTTACTTTATATGCTTTCTAAAACCTTATGGAAATATTTTTAGTTATCATAAGCATAAGGAATTTCAAATCAAGTAAATTACAATCTATTTAGTTTTTTTTTTAAAGTCCCTGCATTATATGTGAATGTTGAATAGTCAAATGCTACTTATATATGTTTACAACTCTGATCACAAGGAGAATCGAGAACGTCATAAGACAGGTGCAAGTTCGATCAACTCCCACTAGTCTCCTTAAAGTGAAGTATTCATAAAATCTTTGTAAATGTTGTTCGAGCTAACAAGCCTTTCTTTCCATAGTCTAAGACTCCATATACTCACCCCTTTCTTCTAATGACTTCAATGAAAAAAAGGAAGAAATCCTATATCAAGCTTGTTATGGATGATGTTTCAAGATCCCAGTGTAAGCTTGGAGGGGAAGAAAATGCCGGCATATGGGGAATCTCAATTGCCTCTGAGCTACCTTCTAACATTTGTACCACCTTGCTCATTGACGGCCTACTCGAGGGAACTGGTTGGATACACCACAAGCTAACCACTATCATCTTCCTCTTCAACTTGTTATCATTTTCATCTATAGCAATGCCAATTTCTACTTCCTGCCCACGCTCAAGCTGCTTATATATGTATTCAGGAAAATATAGATCACTTGAACTCTCTGCTTGAGTATTCGCTCTTATTCTACTTCCAATCACTTCCAAAACCATCATTCCGTAGCTATAAACATCTGATTTGTGGGAAACGTCGCCAAAGGTTCTATTGAAAACCTCAGGGGCAATGTATCCAATGGTTCCTCTTGCTCCCGACATAGATATTTTGCTTTGCTTGTCTTGAGGAATGAGCTTGGCAAGCCCAAAATCGGAAATCTTCGGACGAAACTCTTCGTCTAAGAGAATGTTATGGGGCTTGATGTCGAAGTGCAATATTCTTGTTTTACAACCTCGGTGCAAATACTCTAGTCCTCTTGCAATCCCAAGCACTATCTGAAATAAGGTCTCTAATGGTAGTGTTTGTTCAATATTAGCCTTGCCATGCCTGAACTTTTCAAGTGATCCATTTGCCATGTATTCATACACAAGCGCCCTTTTGTGGCCCTCCAAACAAAAGCCTAAAAGAGTGACGACGTTCACATGATTAGTTCTACCGATGCTTACAACCTCATTGATGAATCCCTCTCCATCTCCTTTTGAATTCTTTAGCAGTTTCACTGCAACAAGACGACCATCGAGTAGCTTTCCTTTGTAAGCTCCACCAAATCCTCCTTCGCCTAATTTTTCTGCCAAAGAATTTGTCATCTTCTTTATATCGGAGTATGTATATCTCTTAGGGGCAAAAGCAGCATAGTCTTTCAGAACATTCTCAAAATTCTTGTTATGCCCTAAGACATTCCTTGTTGAAGGGAAATTTGGGAAACACTTGATCTTTATTCTTTTCCGAAAAATAATTGCAACCAAGATGATAGCTGATAATCCTGAAAATGCTGAAAGGAAAAAGTAAATGGATTTATGTCAGACTACGTCAGCCATTTTTTGCAAGTATGGGTCTGGAAGAATACGAGCTTGGAAGAGAGAACTACCTATGCCAAGAATGATTTCCAAGTGTTTTCCTCCTACAATCAAAGAGGATCTAGAATCAGACTTGAATCTAGACTAGAGGCTCACCAAATCAGAGGCAAATGATAACATGCCCAACTTGTATTGTAAATTGAAACACAATTTTGCAAACAATTCTCCATTTTGTATATGAATTGACATGTACTATCGAGGATGGAAATTAAACTAACCATCGTAGGGTACACGAGATTTAAAATCTCTCCAAATTAGTTCATTGTAAGACAAAGAAGAAGATAATTATATTTCCACATTTAGCACTATCAGGACTTTGGTTTGCATTAGCACTATATATACACCATATTCTAATATTCTACTCCGTACTAGCATAAGGCTTTTGGATTTTGTTTCGTGTAAAAGTATAATAGTTGATCCGGCTCACGTTTCCATCATACTATGATTACATATGCTTCTTAAAGTAACCAAAAACATGCGTGTATGTGTTTTTGATGAAGACATACTAGGAATAGGAAGCCTAAGGTAGTTTTCCTTAACTTGTAATAATGATATACTACTACTAGTACTAGCTAGTTGTGGTATTTGAACCGAAAGCATCATGTGAACCCAAATGAAGTACAAAAGCTACACTGGCGTCTTTGACCAGCGATGGTTAAACTTTGAAGTTCAGTGGCCTTTCACTTTGGAATATTTTATTGATAATTTTTTTTCTAGCTAAGACTATTAGGAAAAGATGTCAAATTTGGATGGACCGTATTTAGACGGGTGATGTATCAAGTAAATTTAACAACTTAACATATAAAGTTGGAAATCTCCTTTAAATCCAAAAGTTTAAGCCAATGGGTAAAGTTTCATCTTTCCTTATATATACTAGTAGAGTAGTACTAGTTAATTGTTTGTATCCTGCACAAGACATGACCGATAGTGTTTTCTTTTTACGTATAATCTAATTGATAAAACAATCTATAGTAAAATTGTTAGTATTTAGATATTGATAACATTTTTATATCCAAAACTATGATAATATTACTTAATAATACTATGTAAAATAAATATAAGCAATGTAATATTATATTTAAAATATCTATACATGGAACTAATATAATATAAAGATAATAAATATTATTTTGATATGAAAATGTCTATGTGTAGAGGTAAAGATAATTATACTTTTTATTTTAAAATAATTAAGAGAGATATTATTTGCATATATATGGTTATTATAAAAAAATACTTATATTTTATATTATAAAATAAATAATAATATTTTATTCTCAAATATGAGTAGTTTAATATTAAGCGGGACTAGATTAATGTGAGATCTCAGAAAGGGTCAACTTTAGTATATAGTACAAATATTATTTTGATAGACTATGGGTATACATATTATTTTGATAGTTTAATATATATGCATATAGCAATTAGATTAAGATATATTAAAATCTACAGTTCTAAAATTGTTATGGATATAGAATTGTTAAAATATAATTGATTTAAAATTAATTTAATATGAACTGTGGTTGGAACTAACATGGAGCATCAAAAGGGCATAACTTTAATATCTGTACTATAGATTAAAGTTGTGCCTTTTCGAGCATTCATCTTAATTCTGGCCCCAACTTGTGTTTAAAAACTTTTAATGTAAAAAATTAATTTTTTAAGTCTTTTTTATTCAAATTAATTGTTAGTTGTCTATCTTTCTTTTATGTATTTTCTATATTTTTCAAATAATATCTATTTTTTCAACTATTTGCTTATTATTTTCGACGTATTTTTATCAATCTTTTTTTGTCGCATAAGTTTATAACTTAAGTACCAAATATCTACTATATTCTACGAATATCCAAAATGTATATAAAATTAATTTGTGTTGTAATATTCATTTATAAATTTTTTTGATCTACATATCTCCTATAATTAATTTTTTAATAATTTTTTTAGGATCTATTAAAATATTTATTTTATTTCAAAATATATTATTACTGATACAAGTTTATTTTGCTAAATTTTTTATGTAAATAGGGTATAATTATCTTAATTTTTGATTTTTATCTTCATATAAAAATATTTATGTTGAATGAAATACTTCACTTGGGATTTCATATCATATCACATATGATTTTTTTATTAATAAAAAAATATAATTTTATTTATGACTTATCTTTAAGTCATACTATTATATAAAATATAATTTGAAATTTACTCTTAATGTCAAAATATAACTTTATCTATGATTTTTTGTTAATTCATATTATATAAATCGAGTTTTAAACTTACCTTTAATAACACATTTTAACTTTGCATTAACAAAATATTATAACCATTTCGGATAAAAAAAATGATGTCAGCATTTAATTATAATATATTGTTATTGTGTATTTTCTTACCAATTAAATAATACGTGAAAATAGATTATCCAATCTTGTCCTCTACAAGGTACTGCCAATAAACTAGTATAGTATAGATTTGGACCTCTTTGTACCTCTTACTAGCAAAGCTGAATTGGCTGTCTGGGTCGAAGCTGAGGTTATGAACCGACGACGCGCTCAGGCAACCGAACACGGAGCCTGAGAAAGCCGAGTTGGTGATGTTCACTGAAAGATCCTCATAGCTCACACTGTTGACGATATAGCCATCACCAGAGAGGCTCATGATCGCCTGCTTTTGCGGGTTGCAGGCCACCTCAAACCCTTGGGAGCCACACAAGGAAGGTTGCTTTTGTGGGACATAGAAAGGGTAATTGATACTAAGGTTTCCGCATTCAAATGGTTTGCAGGCTACATAGTTTGGGTTTATTTCGGAAAGGGATTTCTGTACGAGGAGGAGGAGGGTTACAAAGGGGAGGAGATGGGGGCTGCATGCTTCTTTTGGCTTCATTTTATGAATTGGTTGGGTAAGATTTAATTATGTTCTGATGAACAAGTGTGGAGGCATGAGATGTGAATCATATGCAAGTTCTATATAACTAGTCTATCTCATTCGCTGGCTTCAACGTATTTAACAAGTTGAAAAGCAATCACCCATTTTTCTCAATCAAGGAAGGATACGGAGGCGTGCAATTGTCTTAGATATTAGACTTAAAATTCAACCACATCCACTATCCACATGGGTTAAGTTGGTTGGGTATTTATTGTTCTACTTTCCTTTACCCGAAACTATTCCTTTAAAGATTACTAGACATCTCAGATATTACTAGACATCTACGTTGCCCGAACAAATAGTTTAAGGGAGATGCTATACATCACACACCTTTACTATATATCACACTTAAAATTACCTTAACAACCTTTTTAAAAGAAAAATAATAGAAATAAATGTCTTATGTATTAAGATATTTGGTTGGATTCTCTACCTTAATAAATCTCAATCAGCTTTAAAAGGGAAAAAAAACTAATCTCAATTTATTTAGCCCTTATTATGATATTTTATTTCTTTTAATTTTTTTACCATTTATTATTACGAAATAGTTTATAAAAAATAAAACATAATCATACTATATAAGAATAAAAATAAACTTTATTATAAAGAATTGTATTGAATAAAGTTGACTCCGCATAGTATTAAAGTAGTTAATTAGTTATATGCAATTCTTCAATGTACATTCTTGAAGGCAAATTTATAAACTTACTACTGTTTTTATAATAGGAGAAAAAACCATTATATAGATTAGAGTTTCTAAAATATGAGAAAAAATCATCATATAGTGTTGTAAAAATTATATATAACAAGATTAGATATTTGTTATGAGAAAATCTTATTTAAGGTAGAAAAAAGGATTTGGTAGGTTCAATTTTTGTAAAGTAAAGATTTTGTTGGATGTAGTATATAGAATTTGTTTACGTATATTCTTGTAATTGAAAGAAGTTCTTAGATTTTGTTTAACTTTTCTAAAATTAATTTAGGGGTATTATAGTAATAAGATTGAAAAAGTGTGAAGGAGATGGAAATTTAAGTGTGAAGTTTAGCAGTTATGATAGGTTAATAGTTTAATATTACTAGTTATAACCCCGGGTGAAATAAAATTTAAATTTTTATAAATTACATATGAGGTAAGTATTATAATTAAATACATAATTTATGTGAATCTAATAAGTACATGACAACTATAAATTTAAAATCGATTATTTAACTAATTTTAATGACATAAACCTATGTTGAGCAAACACCAATTTAACGGAGTGAAGCTAATTAATGACGCGGTGCTTATTCAATAAATTTTTTTAATAAAAATAAAATATTAATTTACATACGATCAATGAATATTACAGCTTAATGACATATTTCTAACTTTAAAATTGTACTATAAAGTTATTTTTATATATAAACTTAATTATTAAAATAAATAAATAAAAATATCTTTCATTTCTCGCCAAGTTGGTCCAAAACACTAGTGTCAAATAGAAGTATAAAATAGTCGACTCTCTTCACCAACTGGTCAACCTAAACTTGCAAGAAAACAATATTGACTTAACTCAACTAACCTATAAAACTAACAACGTGAACCTCTACTTAATCCCGAACAAAACTGACTGGCCCGAACCATACCAACTGAATGGCCCGCATTAACCCAACTAAAACAAACTTGCAAAGACCCTAACCAATCGACATGTAAGTTTTAACAACTCAAGTCAGTACTTCATCTCGCCAGCCAGCTACCGTGCTAAACACGCGAATTAGGTAGCGTCTCGCGAAAAGCACCATCTCCCAGCTGCAAACAAGCTCTTGCCAAACGGAGCCTTAGTGAAAAAAAGATCAAATTGAGTAGAGGCGAAAAAGAATGAAGAGGAGGAGGGAGAGTGAGGAGAAGAAGAAAAATTAGAAGGATATGATATGTAAATTTAGATAAAATTTAACATAATATATATATATATATATATTCAGAAAGACTCTTCTAGGAATGTATTTTACGGTGAGAAATGAGAACGTCTCTCGTCCGTTGGATTATACCCCATCGTACGGTCCGATTTTTTCCGTTCCTTTCTTAAAAAAAGAAAAAAAATGCTGCAAACGTCGGGTAAAGCAGAGAGCCGGAATTTCGAGATCGAAAACCAGATCTCCGGATCCGCCCCTTCCAGATCGTCCCTCTCCGACAACGAGCACCATCCCGACGCCGTCAACGAGAACTCCCGCTCCGAGAGCTTCCCCGCGACCTTCCCGTGGAGAACTCCCTCGGCGAATCCATCCACCGGAACTACGACCTCCTCCTCCGCCACCTCCGTCGTCGCTGCTCCCCTAGAACGATTCCGCGTCCTCCGCCACTCGTCGTCGCCGGATTTGTTCGCCGCCTTGTTCGTCTGTGCCAATTCTCGCCAGATCACATCGAGCTTTCCCACTTCTCCCAGAATCCTAGCCGGATACAGATCTGAGTTGAGGCTCCGGAGCGGCCTCTTCACGATCGGGAACGGCAGCGGCGGTGTTAGGGTTTCGGATTTGTACGCCGGAGCCGTGACCGAGTCCTTCGCGGACGATTTCGCCGGCACCGACATTCAAAATCTCTGGCTCAACGGCAACAAGCTCACCGGATCAATTTCCGTAATCGGAGGTCAGCTCGCTCAGGTTTGGCTCCACGGGTGCTCGTTCACCGGATCCATCCCTGACCTCTTGAATTGCACGAGCATCTTCGATCTTCAGCTCAGGGACAATCAATTGACCGGCATGGTTCCTCAAACCCTAACCGATCTGCCTAATTTAAGCAAAATCAGCGCCCGAACAACAAGCTACAAGGTCCGTATCTCTTTTTTGCTTTGTGATTTTTACAACTTTTGTGTTCATTAGAAGCACTAGCCAACCTGATTCTCTTTTGTGCGTCCACAAAGTAGTCTCATCAATTTGTGTCTCTTTCTCCTCATTTTACAGTTGATTTCACTTGCAATCCATAGATGCCGTTTGTTTGATGATCTCTGCAGGCTCTCCGTTGATATTAGGCGTTTTCAGTCGACTGATTCTCATATGTTTCATATTTCAAGTACTCACTGCTTAGGTCTGGTTGTGAATGTTGATTTTTAGAACAATGGATTTGTACGAGCGATTGTTGTGTCCTGTTGGAAATCTATGCCGACATTTGTTCTCACCAATTGTTCGCTTGCGTGATTGTTTCAATTTGTGCTTAAGTTTGAGTTGATTAAATTGTCTTGTTAAGATTTGTCCAATCTGGCTTTGATTGTGAGCAGGTGTTGATGTATGATTACTTTCAATATTTAATGTCATTTGCATAATGATCTTACTCAGTGGAGATATTGCATACATACATGATATATATTGTCAAAATCATGTTTGCTCAGACGATAGGTTTGAAGGCAACAACTTCAACTCCTTAGCTTTAATATATCCAAGTTCCAACAATTTTTTTACATGTAATTATGATTTGAACACAACTATCATCAATCAAGTTCCAACAAATTTTTTGCAACGTGTGGAATTTTGTTGTATTCAATTGTGATCTGAATATAGCTATCATGTTTGTTTGTTATAATTTAAGCATGAACTTCATTATAAAGAAATCAAGATTTGGACGATTTAATAAAGTTTTTCACGTGTTCAGCGTGATCTTCGCTTGTTTTGGTGTCTTACACTTGTAATTCGTACATATATATATGACATTTTTTCAAATATGAATTGACTATTGAGTTGCACAAACGTGACCATTGAGTTGCACAAATGTGACCATTGACAATAGAGTTGAAGAAGAAATTGACCACTGAGTTGCACAAACGTGACCATTCAGTTGCACAAACGTGACCATTGAGTTGCACAAATAGAATTCAACACATTGGCAATAGAGTTGAAGAACAAATTGACCACTAAGTTGCACAAACGTGACCATTGAGTTGCACAAAAAGAATTCAACACATTGGCAATGGAGTTGAAGAACAAATTGACCATTGAGTTGCACAAACGTGACCATTGAGTTGCACAAATAGAATTCAACACATTGGCAATAGAGTTGAAGAACAAATTGACCACTGAGTTGCACAAACATGACCATTGAGTTGCACACACGTGACCATTGAGTTGCATAAATAGAATTCAACACATTGGCAATGGAGTTGAAGAGCAAATTGACCATTGAGTTGCACAAACGTGACCATTGAGTTGCACAAATAGAATTCAACACATTAGCAATAGAGTTGAAGAACAAATTGACCACTGAGTTGCACAAACGTGACCATTGAGTTGCACAAAAAGAATTCAACACATTGGCAATGGAGTTGAAGAACAAATTGACCATTGAGTTGCACAAAAGTGACCATTGAGTTGCACAAACGTGACCATTGAGTTGCACAAATAGAATTCAACACATTGGCAATAGAGTTGAAGAACAAATTGACCACTGAGTTGCACAAGCGTGACCATTGAGTTGCACAAATAGAACTCAACACATTGGCAATAGAGTTGAAGAACAAATTGACCACTGAGTTGCACAAACATGACCATTGAGTTGCACAAACGTGACCATTGAGTTGCACAAACGAAAAAAAATCAAAAAAAATTGGGAAAAAAACAAAAAAAACGAAAAAAACGGAAACGGAAAAGAACGCGTATAATTCGCGTATTATACGCGAATTATTCGCGTATAAAGCGTGTATAAAACGCGAATTATACGCGTACTATACGCCCGTGTGGCTTGTTAGGCTGTTTTCCCTCCGCGTGATGGACGGCCGAGATTCATTCCTATTTCCTACCATAATAATCATTCCTATCGGATCCGGACCCTATATATATATATATATATATATATATAAAAGAGTGAGGTGGTGTCTCCATGAAATGCTCATTTAGTGTTGGTTGCAATCCTTCTTATATAATCATCATTATGAAAATTAAATCTCAAGAAACATCATTAACTTAGTGGTAGTAGTGTTGCCCAATAACCCATAGGTCTAAGGTTCAAAACTCTATGACAACAATATTTTAAAACAGATACCAATAATAATTTTTTTGATTTTTTTTTTTCAACTATAGAAAATCTTTATTAATGTCTTAAAATGATCTAACATTAATTTACCAATAATAAAATAAGGCTAATTTAAATTATCTTTTTTCATCCATCACTACAAATTTATATTCAGTTTTAGTATTTATCATTTTATTCTTACTATATAATATTTTAATAAGATATTTTGTTTTAATAGGTCCCTCAAGTATACCAGATACTATAAATTTGTAACATGATATTTATTATATTTGATTATCATTATAAATTAGATGAAAGTTTTAGACTGACAATAATGCCAGTATAAAAACAAGTTAGAGACATTTCATATGTATACATATGCATTCATATAGTATGACAATTTCCATACTAAATTGGTTAGTTAGTAATTGAAAAAATAAAATGATGACATACAAAATAAATTAGAATTCTTCATCGATGACCGAAAAAAATAAAAAACTTTATATTTCTCTTAATTTATAAAATATATTATATCAATATATAATAATAGAGGCACGCTCAGGTGAGATACATGTTGTGGTATAACATGTAACATGATGTGGACCGTTAGATTAGGCTAATTGGAGGGTGAGATTTGAGGGTACACAATAGCTATATTTTAATGAGGGGGATGTGATCAATATTATGTGGCTGCAAACATGGTAACAAGCATGATTTGTGGGATTTTCAAGAGGGAAATCGGATTTTAATTATGGGGGTTTTGAAAGCCACGTTTTTTTAAAATGGGAAGTTCCTTGATTTTAGGGATTAACAAGAATTGGAATATTTTTTAAAAAAATAATTAATTGAGCATAGAATTCAAAAATCGTACGTGAATCCTAGAAAATCTATTCGTCGGTGTTTGAATAACACTGTTCGATGGATTGAAAAATAGAGTATCTATTCGTCAGTGTTTGAATAACTCTGTTCGATGGATTGAAAAATAGAGTTGAACATTCAAATTAACTCTTTACGATGGTTTGAACATTCAAAATAGGGTTGAACATGTTTTATTGCTTTGTGAATCTTTTTCTAATTTGGTGTGCTCATATAATACTATAGTTGAATAAGTACTTGTCTTCACATGAAAATCAATTCATTATAAGCTGAAATGAAAATAAGGATCTTACGTGACCGTTGAAAAAGTAAATGTATTGCATTGAATAAGATGAAAATCAGGATGTTACAACTCGTATACATACTACAATAAGTTTGAAAAAGTGCATCTCTTTTTCAATATACAGAGAGACACTCATTGAACAACTATCGAATTGAAGAACATACGGAAACGAATTGAAAAAGACAATCCGCAGACTAGTCACGGAGGACCCGCACACACTCAATCGTGGAAACGACGTACGGGCTTTTGGCTTTGACTTCTTTGTGTTGTCTCTAACACCTACAAACAAACCAAAACAGAAAAATCAATCGTAGTCATAACAGGGAACTAGGACTTTACATACGTATTCATATATTTGTAAGATGTTTTTCAACTATATGATTAACAAATCGTACTGCAAAACATCTTGAAACCAAATACATAAGTGTTAATAAAGTAAAAAACAGTGTTGTGTGGGTTGAAAAATAGTTTTGTCTCCTAATCCATTATGGAATATCTTATTGTATTGAAAAAGAAATGTATGAGACTTGAATAATAAACAAACAGTGCTTTGATTCAAAACTTTTCACCATTTACAACTATATTTTTCAACATAAGAAATGCACAAAAAATCGCAGCTTTGATTCAAAACTTTTCACCATTTACAACTATATTTTTCAACATAAGATTTGTTATTAATATGTTGAAAAACACAATAGACATACTAATACAGAAACGAAAGAATTCGTTTTATCTCATGAATAAGTTCGTGTAAATAGTTGAAAAGCATTCAACGAGAGAAACCCCGACGATCTCTTCCAGTCGATCTCATTCAATTGAATCTACTTGGAGAGGACACTTTATCTCAGTGCCATTGATCTATACCAATAAATCGACAAATCTTAGTTAAAACCCAGTTTTGAATTTCAAAAACAACAAAAACCCCCCATCCAGGAAAACTGGATTGTTACCATCGAAATTCACACAAACCCTAACTACTACATACAAGCTCCAAATCGACTAGATGCATAGGTTGTTGTAGACGATTAAACCTAAATTAAAGCATGAAGGAATCCACATTTACGAGCATCCTAGTCATATTTCACGAATTGAAGGTCCATTGTTCACAATATTATTACCCAATTCTTTTGAAATTACTGTTAATACGTCCTAATTAGAATACACCATTCAAACAGTAAATCTCAGCAAAATAAAATTGAAACCAAAATCGTATAGAGCACAAAATAAGCATAAATTAGCTTCCAATTGTAGGCGACTGTCGCAAACAAAATCAAAGTTGAAGAAACGTGGAAGGCATGGATGACAGGGAAGACTAGTGAGAGATGGTTACCGTGGAGAACGATGAAAGGAACAACGTTTGATGATACGAGGAAGAATGCCAAGATAAAAGTGAGCAGGATAATCGATGAAGCTCCCATGGCCTTCGAACAATGGTCTGGAACTTTAATTTGGAGAATTTGAATCGGAAGAAGAGGAATATCAATATGTATGGATCTTCCCCCTTCTCTCGAACTCTACTCATAAAAGAGGCGTTGGAGTTCTTCGAGGTTGAAGAAGATTGCTTCAATGGTGTGCGTCGTTTCTGCTATGATGAAGGCGGAACCAAATTAGGAGATAAGTTGATAAGGGGGATTTGGAAGGCAATAATAGTAAAATCTCACACAAAATCTTTTTTTCTCCAATAAAATCGGGATTGAAGAAATAATTACCTTCCTAGTGGGATTTTAGTAATAATCCTGTGTATCTCACCCCAATCTCACAAATATGCCTTTTTTTAGATTAATCCTGACCGTATAATAAATCTAATCCAAAGACCCTCATTAAACCGCATGTTACACTCTAAGAGAGTGTTTTATTAGAGCATTAATCTATAATAATATTGGTTGAAACGATAGAAACATAATAAACTTCTAATATTACAAAATACAATATTCATGAAAAAATAATAAACCATTTTATCAAAACTTTCTAATAAATCAATATTTTTTCTATAAATTAAATAAATAATAATTAAAATAAAGAAAAATAAATTATATTTCATACATACGGAAAATCACGCTAGCATATAGTGGGCTTTTGACCTTTTTTAGGATGAGCTTTGTTTAGAAAGACCATACAGCCCTATTCCCTATCTCCACCCCGCTCGGTACCGAACGAACCCAAGGTTCCACATTCGATTCCGTAATTACTCATCTTGCTCAAAGCCTGTTCGGTAGAGCCTTTGGGAGGGGCAAACGCAGATCGATCTTCCACAGTTCCACTCGTCTCCTTCACAATTCGATCGTCTCCTTCACAATTCGATCGTCTCCGGTTCACCCTAGAGTTCAAATTAGGGCTCCCTCTCAAATAGCCAACACTCACTCTTCCCCCAAACGCCTCTCTCGCCCCTTCCCATGAGCGCCAAATCCAGAAACTTCCGGCGCCGTGGCGGCGACAACGCCGACGAAAACGAGCAAGATTCCACCGCCAACAGAACCTCCTCCGCCGCCGCCCCTTCCTCAAAGCCCAAGAAGCCCCAGCAGAAGCTCCTCAGCTTCGCCGACGACGAAGACGCCGACTCTCTCCCGCCCCCTCCCTCCCGCTCCAAGCCCTCTCGCGTTCCCAAGCCCTCCCCCGCCGGCGGCCACCACCGGATCACCTCGGCGAAGGACCGTCTCGCCCCGTCCTCCTCTTCCGCCGCCCCTTCCGCTACCTTCCTCTCCAACGTCCAGCCTCAGGCCGGCCAATACACCAAGGAAGCGCTCCTCGAGCTCCAGAGGAACACTAGGACTCTCCGTCCCCAGCAGTCCGACCGAAAGCCTCCCTCGCCGGAGCCCGTGGTCGTCCTCAAGGGGCTGCTGAAGCCGCCCGTCCAGAGGGAGGAGGATGGTGAGGGTTTGGACGAGGATGAAGAAGCGGAGAGGGATAAAGACGACGCCGAGAAGAGGCTAGGGCTAATGGGAATCGGCCGAGGGATCCCCGACCAGGCCACGATTAACGCCATCAAGGCTAAGAAGGAGCGTGCTCGGCAGTCGCGGGCGGCGGCCCCTGATTTCATAGCGCTGGATTCGGGGAGCAATCATGGAGAAGCCGAGGGGATTAGTGACGAGGAGCCTGAGTTTCGGTCCAGGATTGCGATGTTTGGGGACAGGAAGGAAGGTTCTAGGAAGGGAGTGTTTGAGGACGTGGACGAGCAGGTTGCTCCGGTTTTGCCGCGTTCAGCTCGTGCCGGAGACACAATATCTGAGGTTGTGGTGGAGGATGAGGAAGATGAGGAGGAGAGGAAGTGGGAGGAGGAGCAGTTCAGGAAGGGGGTGGGCAAGAGGATTGATGATGGAGGAGCTTCTAATGGTGCTAGGGTGGTGCAGCCTGTCCAGAGGCAGGTTTATGGTGGTGTTGTGGCCGGTCCGCCGCCACCGCCTCCTCCTCCTCACTCTTCGGTTTCTATTGGGCCGGTTAGGGCTCCGAGTATTGGAGGTGCAATGGCTTCAGAAGTGATGTCCATTGCTCAACAGGCTGATGTTGCTAAGAGGGCTCTGCAAGATAACCTGCTGAGACTCAAGGTATGCATGTTTTGAATGAAGATCCTCTGTTTTAGAATCTTAATCTGCCACACCTTTGAATACATGCTATGTGGTATCTATTTTTTGTATAGAAAAAGGCTGAATAAGTTTGTTATGTTCTGTGGCCTTTGGCTGGTAATTCTTGTTAATCTTATGCTAATAGATGCTTTAATTGTCTGGGGAAAGAACTGATAGAGTCTCTCTGCTGGGTGATCATGATCGTTTAATGTATGCTAATCGATGCTTTAATTATTTGGGGGGAGAGGAAACTGAGCAAAGAACAGATAGTGTCTCTCTGTTGTGATTTGAGCAAAGTAATAATGGTGAACTCATGAACCTGTTAGTTGGACGACTTTCCAACGTAACGTTGATGTCCACTAATAAAATGATAGATTAGGAGGAATGCTATTTTGCATTTGGTTACACATGGAAAGAGCAGTGTACTTGTTGCCTACTAAATAGTTGAAATAGTTTGTAGATTCTAATATTGCAAGTAAGCAGTTAAATTTACCATGAAGGTGTTGCTCTAGCTGCTCAGATATGTCAGCCATCAGCTTATCTTCAATTTTCAAATATGCAGTGTGAATCTACAGTTAAAATAGCCTTTGTTGGCTGTTATCTGTATTCTGTTAGGATATTGGGATTTCCAAAATTCTGATATTCCCATTTCTAATCTACTTTCTTTCTTTGTGTCAGGAATCTCATGGGAAAACCATGATGACAGTGACTCAAATGGACGAGAATTTATCTGCTTCACTGTCAAACATCACTACACTAGAACAATCTCTATCCGCCGCTGGTGAGAAGTTCATCTTTATGCAAAAGCTTCGTGACTTTGTTTCTGTTATCTGTGACTTTTTACAGGTATGCTTTTATTGATTCAGCTGCACCTATTTATGTATATTTCTACCTCTTAAATAGTTGACTGTTATACAAAATTGTCGATCCCTTTTTCTGAGTTTTTGCATCTCTCTCTTCTTTTATGTAAACTACAACTGATTTACGTGCTCCGGAATTGAGGCTTAGTTGCTCTAGTGATGTGATGAGTTGAAAAATAAAAGAAGCCAAGGGTTCCAGAAAAATGGTTCTAGTCTTCCTTTTTGTTAAGTTGACTGAAGAATGTCCTAATGCTTCTTCATAGCTAGTGAGTTTGGCCCCTTGTTGATAGTGCAAGTATTAGGTAGAGATTTATGTGCTATTCTGGTTAGTTTTATCCCTTGATAGTTAAGTTTGTCTTAATTGCAACCTATGCAAATTCTTCTCCAAATAAATGATTGTCAACCTTTATTTCAACCAAACTTGACAAAACTATCATGCTACCACCACTTGCATCGCATTCTCACTGGCTTGACACTGGTGCTTTGGAAAAAAGCATCTGAAATAGCCTTTTCACACCTTTCTAGTAAAGACTGTAATGATTGGAAGTTATGGCTTGTAAACTTGACTTCAGTTTTTGGGGGTTTGAGGGAAGTGATAAAGTGTGGTAGGGTTGAGAGTTAAATCTTTTGGCAGTGTATATATTTTTTACTCTGATCTTTACTTGTTTGAAATTCTCATTGACATGGCATGTTTAACTTTTATGCAATTGCCCTGAATGTGCCTGCTTCATATGTGAATGAATGATTTACTCTTTTTTTTTAATCTAGGGTTATTGAATTGTTAGAAGTTGTGCTTTGGATACATGATTAAGCGATGTTTAAGATTTAATGCACATTATATTTGAGAATCCAAATGGGCTCTGAGTCACTTGATTTTTTTTATATAGGGAAGCCTTGTCTCCTGATTGTTTTGAGCATAATGATGTTTTGAATGTTTTGAGTTTGTGATGGTGGTTGGGAAAGCCTCATTATGCATTATGTATATATTATTTCTGCACATACAATGCTTGGAGCAAAGACAAGATAACATCATGTATTTTTCCGTGTATATGGATTGCTCCCCATAGACATTGTTACGTTTATCTTATACTTATCTTGTATCTTTCGTGTCTTCTTGTATTACTGTCATTAGAACTCATATTGATTGGTTTATGCAACCTCTTTTCAGCATAAGGCTCCTTATATAGAGGAACTTGAAGACCAGATGCAGCAACTTCATAAAGAACGAGCCTCAGCTGTGTTGGAAAGAAGGACTGCTGATAATCATGATGAAATGGTAGAAGCGGAAGCAGCTGTAAGTGCAGCCATGTCAGTTTTCAACAAAAGTGGCTCCGGTGTAGCAACAACTAGAGCTGCCTCTGCTGCTGCACAGGTTGCTATTGATGCTCTGAAGAATCAAACACTTCCTATACAGTTAGATGAAATGGGTAGAGATTTAAACCTTCAGAAGAGAATGGACATGGCACGAAGAGCTGAGGCTAGACAACGTAGGAAAGCTCTATCAGATAGTAAGAGGATGTCATCTATTGCGAATGGCACATCCTATCAAAGAATGGATGGTGAATCAAGCACGGATGAGAGTGATAGTGAGAATGATCCCTATAAGTCGCACCGTAATTTGTTGCTTCAGACAGCTGGTCAAGTTTTCAGTGATGCTTCCGAGGAATATTCTCAGCTTTTTGCTGTTCAAGAAACATTTAACAAATGGAAGAAAGAATACTTACGGAGCTATAATGATGCTTATATGGCACTAAGTGCCCCAACAATCTTCTCTCCTTATGTGAGATTAGAGTTTCTAAAATGGGATCCTCTTCATGAATATGTCGATTTCAGTGACATGAAATGGTACGTAATTACAAGCTATTTTCTGCTCACTGTTCGTGTTCTGTGTAAATGGTTGCTTGAAATTATCTTTTGTTTCCGGTCTGATTCCTTTGTGTCCTTCATGAAGATCTTCATTCTTTCTTTATCAGTCCTGTCTGTCCTTGAGTTTGTCTTGTAGCCAATATAATCCCACAGTTAGATTTTTTTTTCTCGATGCTACTTTTTATGTCTCGAAATTGGATTGACAATCTGCTTGATGTTCTTAGTTTGCAGTTGTATCATTTTGAAAGTAATAACTAGGCTGTTTATTAGAATTCTTCTATCTTTTTTGCAAATGAGTTACAAAACAGGAACTGCAAGTTAACAGCTTTTATGAATGCTGGATAACTTATATTTAGTTGTGACCTTTTTTTGTTACCTTTTTTTTTTTGTTTTCTCATGTGGGCTTCTTGAATGTGTAGGCATTCAGTTCTATTTGACTATGGAAGACCAGAAGACGGAAGTGACCCAGATGATGCTGATGCTAATCTCGTCCCTGGATTAGTGGAGAAAGTTGCAATTCCTATATTACATTATGAAATTACTCATTGCTGGGATGTTCTAAGCTCAAGAGAAACAAAAAATGCTGTTCTTGCCACAGTTTTGGTTGCCGAATACGTGTCTTCTGAGGCCCTAAAGAATTTAGTGACTGCTATTCGTGATCGTCTAGCTGATGCCGTTGCTGATCTTGTGGTATAGTTTGTACCATCTATATGCCTAATTTCATATATAACTTTGAATTTCTTTCTATACAGAATTATAATATGTGATGCTTATGCTGTTTCTCTTTCATCCTAGGTCCCAACATGGAGTACTGCTGTCTTGAAAGCCGTACCAAATGCAGCTAGATTGACTGCATATCGATTTGGTGTGGCGGTTCGTCTTTTGAGGAATGTCTGCTTATGGAAAGAGATACTTGCCCTACCTGTTCTAGAGAAGCTCACGTTGGATGAACTCCTGGCAGGAAGAATTCTTCCTCACATTCGTTCCATTACTGCAGATATCCATGATGCAATCAGCAGAACTGAAAGAGTTGTAGATTCATTGTCTGGGGTTTGGGCCGGTCAAAGTGTAACTGGATCTCGCAGGTATTACCAACTTTTGAATTTATATTACTGAAACAAACACAGGAAGCTTAGCACTCTCTTGAAAAGAATTAACTTTTTATGGAGTAAGTTATAAGTCGGGTCAAGCAAAAACTTAATACAAAAGCAGCAAATCTTCTTATGATCAGTCATCTTGTATGGGAATTTACTTTTTGTTCCTCGTCTGTAATCTGGGTCAATTTTACGTGCTCAGCAGGATGTACTTATTTTGAATGTATACTTATGAATAGGTGGTTACACAACAGAATCTCCACATGAATACCTATATGTAACTGTGATGATTTTTAGAAGTTATAAGTACTTATATAACTTTAAAATGTGGTTAATACAAAATAAGCAATTGTTATAAAAAATATAAGTCATCCCAGACAAACGGTTCAATATGAACTCTGAGAACACATGGGGTTTGTTGTGACGCATCTTCTACCTTACAGATGTAGCTGAAGGGTGGAAATACGTATTGGATATATTGCTTACTTAATGATGTGATTTTATCAATCAATTGCTTATGGTTCAGTCGCCTTGTTCATATGTCAATATGCCTTCATGTCTTCTGATGTTTGTCTTTCTATGCAATTTGTCACCTGAAAAGTTTTATTATAGGTTGGTTGATCACACTTTGATTCAATTTGTGAATACTTTTCTTGACAATTCGGATGCGTGTCTTCTTTGCAGCAACAAGTTGCAGCCGCTGGTGGATCATATATTGACCCTGGTAAAATTATTGGAGAGGAGACGAGCATCTGGTGTCAGTGAAGGTGAAACCCTAGAGCTTGCTCATCGGCTGAAGAAGATGCTGAAGGATCTAAACGAGTATGACCATGCCAGAGCATTATTGAGGACATTCCACATCAAGGAGGCTGTCTGAGGTTTGAAGAATGAACAACCTTTTTGCAATTGCTACCCACACCAATTGTGAGGCTTTTCGAGTAGTTGTCATTGACACCAAACAACCATCAGCTTTACAAGTCTGGTCTGTTTTCCTTCTAGCTATAGATGATGAAAACACTTGACTCTTTTTTTCGGGTAACTTAGGCTGCAATGATGATGATGATTGATGAGGCTTTGTGATCGATGTTTATGTTTCGGTAATGTAGGCTATGAAGTTTGAATTCGTCTTTGTCGGGGTTATGGCAGTTCACATGTAGGGTTGAAAGGTGTAAATCAAAGCATATGGTTTGGTGAGTATGAAACCATATTTTGAGCTCCTCCCACACGGCAAATTGAGCGGACCTTTTTACGATACAATAGATTTTGCATATGAAAACGCTTGTAGTTGTTTTTGTTTCTATTTAACAAAAAATTTCATAGCTCACAAAAATTATCAACCAAGAGTGGACCTGGTTCATGTTTGGACCAAGAAAGGAGTGACTTGCACGCACCCCACCAGGTCAGCAAAAGGGGCTCAATAGAAAAAAATATTAAGTTTTGGGGTTTAATAGGTAATGTTCAAAATTGGGGGGTTTATTTGCACAAAAGTGACAAGTTGAGGGGTCCAAACATGCATTCTGCCTAGTATTATTTCGTACATGTCACTAATTAGTTAATAACTAGTGTAATTCCCGTGCCGTGCACGGGGTTTGGATCTAACTTTTTGGCGTATAGAAAATAATTATGATAATTAAATTTAGTTGACTGTTAAAATATAACAAAATGTAAAATAAAGAAGAACTTTACAAATAAAAACAAATGGATGTGCAATGGAGATAATCAAGACACCATAATGAAAGATTCTTTAACGTATTTTATGACCCAAATTTTTTTTAACAAAATGTATTAATTTATCAAAATAAAATTTATAAATAAGGATATTGAAAAATACAACATAAATTTAAAAGATAAAAATAATGTGATAAGATTTATTTATATGAAAAGAGTATTAATATTCAAATCATCATTCTTCAAATCTTTTCACATATGAATTATACAAAATTGTAATTTGTACACGTTTCAACAAACAATGTTGCATTGAATATTCATTATCACTCCATGTATCTTTTAGGAGATGCTATACATCACACTCTTTTACTATACACCACACCATAAAATTACTTTAATACCATTTTTCCTTCAAATGACAAAAATTGGGAAAAATCGTATATTAAGATATCTCATAAGATTCTTGCTCTTAATAAACATATTTGCTCACCATATCAACCATCTTTGAAGAAAGCACCTACAAATAACAATCCTCCAACTTTGATGCTAACATTCAACAATTTATGAAAGAAAACAATTATAACATATTTTGCAAACTACTCAAATCTTCTTCAATTCAACGTAATTTTTTAGCAGCAAAACTTAAAAGCTAAATTATGAGGATTATTGGAAAAGGGTAAACCCTCATTGAATAAAAGTAATGTTTAGATAAATCATAGTATATAATAACCATATGTAGGTGATTTATTAAAGGCAAGCTATATCTAGGAGATTTTATAGGTAAAGATTAAGTAGATTTCCATATGTTTTATAGCCATATGACAGATGATTTTTGCTAAAATTAGATTAAAGACACTATCGTTGAAATTTTGTAAAATGTGAAGACAAATGAAAAAAATATGTACAAATATATGTGTGTATGTTATACATGTATGTATATAGTAATTATATGTAAAATATAACATAAGAAAAGTTCTAAGGAAAAATATTATATACTACAATAAGTAATCAATCAATCAATCAATGAGAGTTTCTTTGTTAAGATAATTAAGCAATCTTTTTTTAAAATGAGGTCAGATAAGTAATCAAGTTAATAATGCAAGGATTTTGTGATGATTAATATACCTTATGTATGTAGATAAAGTGATTAAATCAATTATTCAAAATAAAAAGTGGTTAAATAAAAATAGTAAATAAAATAAAAAGTTAAAAGTGTTTTAAATGAATTCTTATTATAAGATTGTTACTAATCTTACGACCAACATAAATATATATTAAGTTACGTTGATTTGGTGGAGAGCTTGTAGGAGATTGACAATCTAAAACAATACACTTATTAATTGATCCCTAAGATGTAAAATATAACAAAATGCAAATAAAATATTTTCACCCCTATGAGAATAGAAATATAATGGAATCTTTAGAAAAATTATTAATTAATATTATAACAACAACTTTGTATGAAAATAGAAATTAATTTGCATGAATATTAAAGTAGAGGTTTAATTCAAATAAACTCTAAAGTATCGTAACTACTTATGGAAAATATCAGGGTGGATATCAATCATATACCTAGAATATCAAAACTAATTACTAAATAGATCATGAAAAACATAAATGACATGAATATTATGTGGGTATTAAAAAATAAATAATACTCCCTCCGTTTCAAACAACATGGTCTTTTAGACAATTTACGTTGTTTCAAAATACATGACCATTTTATATTTTTTCCCTCTTCTTTCCGGATATGCCCCTCATGATAACCTCAATTATTGAAAAAGTAGAACATGCAAGCATGCTTTTCTTTTATAAACAACATGCATGACTTTTACAAGGGTAATTTAGGTAATATTAAAGTTCCTTATAATGCGTGAATTTTCTAAAAGGCCATGTATTTTGAAACAGAGGGAGTATATAATGTGGATCAACGATAGAACAACATGTGGCGAAATCCTACGTGGCACATCCGCGGGGCGGCATGTGGAAAAATCTAAGGTGGCGCAACGTGGTGACTCCAATTCTTACGGCTTTTATATATAATATATACATAGATATGTATTTTAGCTTTCTACAGGTCACATTAATTATTCTTCCAAATCTGTCAGTGATTATATACGGAGTCAACCACCTAAAACCACCCTTAAGATACCCCATATTCCACTTTACAACCCCAAGTATGACTATTTATTTTAAAACACCCATAAAATATGTTCCATTTGCAAATCGCCATCTTAAGTTAGTTCTTTTCTCGAATAATCAACTAAATCTTTTCAAGCTAACTTTTGTTAATTACTATAAGTTTTTTTTTCTAATGTGTGTTTAGGTTTCTCTTATTATGGATTAGTTAAGTAAAAAACATTTATTAGTACTATTAAAACTTCTTTCAAACAGAGATATACTCTCATGATTAAATAATTAGTGTAGTCTCTTCTTTACTGTAGTTTATTTTTAATACTACTCTAAAAGAAAAAAAAAGATGATACAATTCTAGAAATATTTGCATGTGTTTTTAATTAATATGATAGCCAATTTTTTATATATTAATTTTTACATTTAGGCATTTCATAAATATAACATCATAAATATATATTTTAGCATCTTATTATATCATTTCAAGATGTTTGATAAGTTCACAGAACGTCAAATTCAATCTTAATGGATCAGAGTTGGATGTATTATAACAACCTCGATACAAATGGTGGTTTGAGTGATGAATTCTAGCTGGGGTCAATGCATTTATAAATTTTGCATTATCAAATGCAACTAGAGGTGAGATTCGGTGTCCATGCTCTGTTTGTGCTAATCAATGGTACTTAGATCCAAAAACTTTCAGGGAACATTTGTATCGAAAAGGTTTCACGCAAGGTTATATCAATTGGATATGACGTGGAGAGTCTTGCTTTGAACCCTCTTAGAGCTCTATTCCAACCACCTCTTATGGCATCAATTATTTCCCAATGAGACAAGAATATAGCAATTTAAATCCCCTACAGAGTATGGTTTTTGATGCAGTTGGTCCGAATCGTATTCCATTTTAGGCCGAAAATAGCAAATCTACTCCAAATCAATTTACCAATGATATTTCCTCGTCGAGTAATCCTTATATCGACCCCAATACAACTAGCATTCATGAAGAAATGACAAATGTTAGTTGGGATGAGCAGATAGCCTTATTAGAGAAATTCTATGATAATCTATGCTAGTTGTGAAGAGGAAACACAATTCTCTTCTATTTCAAGGTTACCTCCAATCAAATCTGAGTTCAACATGTCTGAAAACAATTACAACAAGATTTGTGAGTGGGTAGGAAATATGTTGCCTCAGGATCATATATTTCTTAGTGATTACTATCAGATAAACAAGATCGTAAAAGGATTAGGATTGCCATTAGAAAAGATTGATATGTGTCCAAAAAGATGCATGCTATACTGGAAGGATGATGATGAGTTACAACATCAAGGTAATGATGAAGTAAATTCGTCTTCCTTTGTTTTGCACTCATCCTAGCAGAGCATATTCTAGCAGCTGCCTTATTGGAAGACGAATTTACTTCATCATAACCTTGATGTTATGCACATTGAAAAAAAACGGTTTTGATAATGTTTTCAATACAATAATGGATATTAAGGGGAAGTCCAAATACACGTTAAATGCTCGTAGAGACATCAAATTATATTGTGAACGTCAAGACCTTGTTGTTGATGAAGATTATTCTGGTCCAAAACCCAAAGCAATTTATATGGCCACAAGAGAGCAAAGAAAGCAAATTTGTGAGTGGATCACAACATTGAAATTTCCAGATGGATATGTTTCTAACATTGGGCAATGTGTTCAAATGGATTACTACATGCTTATTGGGATGAAGAGTCATGTTTTTCATATATTTATGCAAAGATTGATTCGAATTGCTTTCAAAGAAACATGCATTACTAGCACTTGTTTGGGCGCCTCTTACAGAATTGAGTCAGGTTTTTTAATCCTTATGCTCATAGACATTCTCAGTTGCACATCTGGAAGAATTGGAAATGAAAATTCTTTTGATTTATGCAACCTAGAGGGAATTTCCCCCCCTTCATTATTTGATTCCTTGGAAAATTTATTGGTTCACTTGCCATTCGACGCAAAAGTTGCGGGACTAGTTCAATATTGTTGGATGTATCCATTCGAGAGGTGATAATATTTTCATTGCATTTTTTTGGGTGGAATCATTGCATTTTATATATATGTAATACCATCTTAAATTATATTAAAATGCTTACATGATATCTGTTAATTTTTCAGGTTTATGCATAACTTAAAGGAAAAACTAAGCAATCCAAAACATATTGAAGCATTAATTTGTTCAAGATATATCAACGAGGAAATAACAACATTTGACACACATTACTTTGTATCTAAAGATTCATCTTGGAGAAAAAAACCTAAAAAAATGGTGATGGAATATCCAGTTATTGTGGCCTTTTGGAAGAGACAATACAAGTGGAGTATCCTTGCTCTCCTCCAAGACAAATTCTCCTTTTCAAATGGCGTTGGCTTAACCCAATTGACGGCATGTATATACACCGTAAATATGACTTTGAAGAGGTTAATCATAAGCGCATGTATAGAGGGAATAACCTTTTTTTTTTTGCACAACAAGCTATCCAAGTTTATTATGCACCATATCCGGGTGCAAGGCGAGACCGTGCTAATTGGTGTGCAACATGTAAGATAAAAGCTTGAAGCACAACTGAACAAAGATGGACAAACATTGAAGAAGCTTATCAACCAGAGAGAATAGTTATGGCACCAACAATCGGTGATATACTTCTAGAAAATTTAGTAGATATACGTGGCCCCGTCCGATGGACGGGGGAAAGCAGGTCAGAAAAATATTAGAAATTCTTGGTACATGACATTCATATCCCATCATACAGGTGGACTAAACCGTACGGAAACATATGAATTTTCTTTTTTTGTATTTTTGAATAATATTTCTAAAAGTTTAATGTTTATATAAAAAAGATAAATAAACAAATTTAATAAACTTGATTATAAGTCTTAGTCTTTGGTACAATTTTAAGTGTATGAAAATTTTTTAAAAATTGATTGACTAAAGTCAATTTTTTTCAAAAGTCTTATAATCATGCTTAATTTTTTTATTTCATATTAGTTCTACTTTACATGTCATTATGTCCTATTTACTATTATAATTTTTATAAACTTTGTTTAGGATCAAAATATTCAAACTTTCAATCATTATAATTGTGTTAAAATACAAATATCTTAAAAAAAACAATTCCATTCATAATTTCATTCAATAGTCTCCACTTAATATTTTACAAACAATTACATCTACATACACAAACTCTAACATAAACAACATATTGTACCAAGCAAATATACCCATGTAACGTACAACAAACTTAAACATATATGTATTGTATAGTTTGATTGATCATTTCCATACCTTAGCTTCAAACTAAACATGCATATATATATATATATATAAAGATCAAGTTACAAGCCAAAATCTTAACAAAAGAAAAAGGGGGGAAGAAAGAAGAATTTTGCCCCATTCACAAATTGCCTAAAAAAGGAAAAATAGATTGAAAAAAAAATTTAAAGGTAAACCTCTAGATCTTGATTCTGAGATCCACCTTACAGTTGACGACGGAGGTGGAGGCGGTGGCCGGCGTCGTCTTCTTGGTGGTGGCGTTCCGCTTGGGCTCGAATCCCCGGATCCCATCGCAATGCACTCGGATCCCGATCGACCTTGTTGGTCTTGATCTTCCCCAACTTGGCCTCCACCCTGACGCTGATCGGGAACCCGCTTTTCTTGGCTAGATCCGACTTGAGTTTGGCGGCGGAGTCGGGATTGATCCTCCGCTCCGACGATCTCCCTTCTTCCACCTCCGGTCGCTTCTCCCTCTAGGAGCTCCTCCGCGAATCCGCCGAATCGGGAGCTTCTACACGCCGACGCCGAGTTCCAGACCTTCCAATCCTACCTCCGGTGGTTATGCCTCGATCAATCCACCATCGTCCTCTTCCAGATCGTCTTCATCGTCCTCGGCAAAGCACGAATGACAAGTTCCATCTTTTCTGCTATTTAAGCAAACATTCACCTCAAACTCAAATACCCAAATGAGCAATTGATAAATATGATAGAAAATACCTTGATGAGCATGTCTGCTGGGAGGCAAGTTGGTGTTGTTGGAATGCCAACCCACGCAACCTGCAACAAGACCATTTTATTCAAATTCAAATTATTCAAAAGCAAGTTCCAATATTCAACCAAAGTGCTTATTTAAGGGTGTGTTCTCCTGTGTCAAAATTGCGCAAATCCAACCTGTGATCATCAACAGCATGAATGTGGGTCAAAGCCAACAATCAAAGTTGAAAGGCCAATATACTATATGAAAGCTGACCGCCGCCGACCGTACAACGCCGTCCTTCAGGCGCAGGAACGACACCCTTCTCTTCCATCCGTGTGTCCGTTGTTGAAGAAACTGGGTTATACATGACTAAGACAACCCCTTATATAGAAGGGTACACTTCAATTCCAAAGGATACCGACCAACCACACTAAACTGCCTCGGTGGGAAGGTAAAAGACCACTCATCTCCATACAATTTAATGTAGATTTCAAGGCTGGAATGTCATTGGACTCCAATTAAGTAAGAGAGAGTTCAAAGGGTTTAGATTTCAAGTGAAGGCAAAGAAGAAAGCAAACATGGGTGATCACTTGAAAGCAAATGCATTTATTTGACCCTTTTTGGGGACAATTTTAAGTGTAACATAGATATAGATTAGATCCAAGTGGAGGCCTTGTTTTTGTTGAATGAGTCTGCTAGTAATGATGCATCCGAAAATACAAAAGATGAAAATGATTCGGAAGGCTTATACGAGGATGAAAGTGATGATCAAGACTAATTCATGGTCTTTGTGTGATGATCAACAATAAATCACGATCTTCATGTATTATTTTAAGTGAAATATGTTTTATTAGTTTTTTTTTTCAAGAGCAATTGATAATGAAAATCCCAATATCGTGTTATGCTTTTCTCAAATACTAGGTATATTATTTGTCCAATTCATTTTGGATTATATTTCCTTATATTTGTTAGCAGAAGATTGTATAATGGTAGAGATGTAATAACTCAACCTATCCCGTAAAGCTGAACCAAGCTCGTCGAGACCCCCGTCACCCGCGAGATCATCCTCGACGCCACCAAGCGGACCTTCTACGAGGAGTTCGTTGCCGGTGAGGACATTGCCGGTATGGCTAAGACTGTCCGGAGCATCTGGAGCACCGACTTCCGCTTCATGATCATCTACGGGATCGAGCACACCTACGACAACGCCTCATGTGATGTGAATTTCGAGGCATTAATGAAAACGGTTGAATCCACCCAAACCCTCCCCCTTCCTCGGTAATCCTCTCATTCCTTCTCCGGTTCATTACTTTTAGTATTATTATTATTCCCATCGTCTGTGCTTAGATTCCTTCCATTCAAAGATTCCGAAAGATTCAGTCAACCATGATTACGAAATATTATATTTTATTACTATTACTATTTATTTTTTCTTAATATGATGTGCCTGTCAAATCTGTTTGTGTTCTTGATGTTTCGCAAGAACTTGGACTGTAATAGGGTGCGTGATACGGGAATCGTTCATCACCACGTGTGAGATGGGACCCATCTGGGAAAAGGCGGCGAGGACCAGGCGTCGGAGGAGTTTGTTAAATGGAAAAGAGACCCACCGGTTTCAGAGACCGGAGGGAATTCCGGCTGGATCAAAGGCGGAGTCCGTTTCGGGATCCATGATGGATGGAGCTGGAAAGGAATAGGAGATCAGGTTTTTTATCGTGATTGAGAAAAATAGAGGACATCCTGCAAATTTACAGATGGATATGTTTCTAACATTGGGCGATGTTTTCAAATGAATTACTACATGCTTATTGGAATGAAGAGTCATGATTGTCATATATTTATGCAAAGATTGATTCGAATTGCTTTCACAGAAATATTGCTAGAGTTTGTTTGGGGGCCTCTTATGGAATTGAGTCAGTTCTTTTAATCCTTATGCTCATCGACATTGTCAATTGCACATATGGAAGAATTAGAAATGACAATTCCTTTGATTTTATGCAAGCTAGAGAGAATTTTTCCCCCCTTCATTATTTGATTTCATAGAACATTTATTGGTTCACTTGCCATTCGAGGCAAAAGTTGCGGGACCAGTTCAATATTGTTGGATGTATCCATTCAAGAGGTGATAATTTTTTCATTGTATTTTATGTATATGTAATACAATCTTAAATTATATTATAATGCTTACATGATTTCTTTTAATTTTTTAGGTTTATGCATAATTTGAAGGAAAAACTGAGCAATCCAAAACATAATGAAGCATCATTTTGTTCAAGATATATCAACGAAGAAATAGCAACATTTGACACACATTGCTTTAAATTTAAAGATTCATCTTGGAGAAAGAAACCTAAAACAATGGTGGGGAATATCCAATACCATTGACTCATATTACTCAATTTTTTATAATCCTAGTCGAGGGCTTAGCAAATCAAGTACGAGGTGGCTGGATTCACATGATGAATTGCATGCAATTGAGGCATATATTTTGAGAAATGGTGATAAAGTTGAAGATTACGTAGTACTTTAATTGTGAATATAAATTGAACAACTTTTGATTACTAGAAAGTCTTAATTATTTAATGGGTGTTAAACATAACTTGGCATAGAATTTTTTAATCAATTTGGTGGTGTGGATGATAGTAGCTTTGATGTTAATTTCACTCATTGGCTCAAATCGTATGTAATTCATTTATTTAACTTTTCATTTAATTCATTGTGACTTTTAATAATTAAGTATATATATATATTTGAACAAGTTAGGATCCCAGTAACAATGTCAATGATGAAATTATGCAAAGTTTAGCATGGGGTCCAAAGAAAAAGGCACTAGCAAAATTATTGTTAGTATATTTGAATTAATACGTTATTTAGTGAATTATTTAATGAAATTTATATAGATTTAACATGGCCGGCATGTTATATAAATAGATATACCTTTCACACTTTGAAAAGAGAAGGAAAAACCACTATGAATAGTGGTGTTTGGGTTACAGGGTCAATTTGTAGTGATAATGAATCCAATTATTATGGCCTTTTGGAAGAGATAATATATGTGGAGTATCCTTGCTCTCCTCCAAGACAAATTGTCCTTTTCAAATGTCGTTGGTTTAACCCAATTGACGGCATGTATATATACCGTAAATATGACTTTGCATATGTTAATCATAAGCGCATGTATAGAGGGAATGACCTTTATTTTTGCAAAACAAGCTATCCAAGTTTATTATGCACCATATCCCGGTGAAAGGCGAGACCGTGCTAATTGGTGGACAACATGTAAGATAAAAGCTCGAAGCACAACTGAACAAAGATGGACAAACATTGAAGAAGCTTATCAACCAAAGAGAACAGTTATGGTACCAACAATCGATGATACTTCTAGAAACTTTACTAGATCCAAGTGGAGGCCTTGTATTTGTTGATGATGAGTCTGCTAGTAATGATGCATCCGAAAATACAAAAGATGAAAATGATTCGGAAGGTGATACGTTATATTTAGTATTATTATTATTATATATAGTTGATTTAACGGGTCGCTTGTTGGGCCCTTAGGTTTAGCATTAACATTATGGTTTTATAATTCAGCAGTTCAAAATATATTGTAATCTCTGTTATTTGGGAATCAATCAATCAGTATTTCTTTATCCCTAAACTCTCGGTCTACATCTCCCTCGGCTTCTGGCCATTCTTCCCTTCTCCCGGGGCCTCGTGTTGCCTCTTATCCCTATCTCGATCGATTCCCTTGGTACAGATCTGAGTTAGTCCGTACCAGAAGGCTTATACGTGGATGATAGTGA
The DNA here is from genome assembly GCA_934048045.1 of Polygonum aviculare. Taxonomy (NCBI): domain Eukaryota; kingdom Viridiplantae; phylum Streptophyta; class Magnoliopsida; order Caryophyllales; family Polygonaceae; genus Polygonum; species Polygonum aviculare. The sequence goes on from OW204027.1 coordinate 7,196,394, forward strand.
CGATCAAGACTAATTCATGGTCTTTGTGTGATGATCAACACTAATTCACGATCTTTATGTATTATTTTAAGCGGAATGTGTTTTATTAGTTTTTTTTCAAGAGCAACTGATAATGAAAATCCCAATATCCTGTTATGCTTTTCTCAAATACTAGGTATATTATTTGTCCAATTCATTTTGGATTATTTTGCCTTAAGTTTTTTAGCAGAAGAATGTATAATATTGTAGAGATGTGATAACTCAACCTCTCCCATAAAGCTGAACCAAGCTCGTCGAGACCCCCGTCACCCGTGAGATCATCCTCGACACCACCAAGTGGACCTTCTACAAGTAGTTCGTCGCCGGCGAGGACGTCGCCGAGATGGGTAAGACCGTCCGGAGCATCTGGAGCTCAAGCTTCCGCTCCATGAATGAAGTTTTAATGAGAACACAAAACATATTAAGCGGGGGTAAAAAATTATCCGTCGTATTTGGTAAAGTGGCCGGATTTCTATTGTACAATGAAACAAAAAGAACCCTTTGTATTCTTCTATTCTCTTTGTCTTTCGTCTTTGAGAACCTCCTTTCTAGAAAATCCTTTTTATCAGAAAACCCTTCAAGTCCATTGCTCTCATTTCGATCGGTGATGACAAGTTTATCTCAGAGAACCATCTTTCGTTCCAACTCTCATGGCACACAAAATTTAATCCAAGGGTCGCTTAGCCGGAGTCATGCCAAATCGTCATCTATCGGAGACACCAACCACTCTTTTGAACCACAACCCCAAGCCTCCCATATTCGGGATGAAGACTCCTCGTCGAGTGGTGCTACGCCGATTTCCGCCTCTCCTCCTACTATGGGTTGTGTTTCCCAAATCGATTTAGGTGATGACTTAGCGGGAGTTGAACCTAATAGCGACTTTTTGGAGGATGAGGAGTTTGACCAACGGTTCATGTCACCCATAACCCCGAACAATCCGACCCGTAATCTACAGGTCGGGTCACAGGTAAAAAATTTTGCATTTATGGGTTCCGAGTCGGGTTATGGGTCAACCCGTAAACCCGACTTTTTTGCTTCCATCGAAGTTCGACCTCAGTTACCTCACTGAACAACTCAACAACAACAACCCTACTCGGTGCCACTCTTCTTTATCTTCAAGGCTTCAACCCTAATTGGCATCGGCGTCCTTGGCGGCAGCCCGACCCCAAGTCCTCGACATCCATGTGTCTCGACCCCAATTAGCACCTCGCTCTCGTAATCCACCTTTACTCGAGTCTCGCAATCCACCTTCGCTCGAGTGCACGATGGTCCGACCCCTAGATTTACTCTCTCTACTAGTCGTAGCTCTTCATCCGTAGTGGTTATGAATGGCGGAGAAGGAGGAGGAGGAGGAGGAAAACAGGCTAGGGTGGGAATGGAGGTGGAGAGGGAGATTGGTGTTCATGTGGAGGTACTTGTCGGCGGCGCTTCCGTAGAGGACGCCGTTGTTCTCCGGTGATTGTGAAGCTGCTTCCGTCAATTGGAAGATGGAGAGATGTTTGTGGCCCGTTTGACCCATTTCAAGAAATAATGTCAAGAAAAGAAGTTTCAACACTTGACCCCATTGTAGTTGTTCTAACAAATGTAGTTGACGGCCGGTCTTGCGTTGTTATATTTGACCTACATTATTTTAATGATGTATTATTTCCTTTATAACTATGTTTTTAAGCCGAGTAAATATTTATAGGATTAGATACTTTTGTATAAGGACATGCGAATTGCTTTGTCAATACAATCTTATAATAAAATTATGAAAAATAACTTATAATTAATATACTATTCAATTAAATGGGTAAAATTGATAAGATTATGATCTACACATAATGACTTAAATAAATACTTATAAACCAATAATCAATTGAGATAGATCTATTTAGTAATTGAATGGATATATAAAATAGAGATTTAGATATTAGGATAAATTCATTAATTTAACAACTCAAAATATTATATAGAAATAATATTTTAAGGAAAATTTCTTTTGGTGCCCGTGAAGTTTTGTCTTCTCCTTTTGATGTCCTAAAAAAACTTTATTCCCTTTGGTACCTTTCGGGTTTTGACTTTCCTATTAATGCCCATCTTAGGTTAAAATTGGTTGAATTCAAGTGCATAATTGTATTCCTTACACTTAAATTAGTAAGATTCGATACTAAAACCACCCGAATTCATAACCGAACCATCTCAATTTGAATTGCTAAACTTTATTCCAAACAATCCATTAAATGGAGAAAGTGTTTTATATTAAAACTTGCATGGTTCGATTTTGGATTTAAGTGTTTTTGGACTTGAATCATACTGGTTTAAGGGTACGAAACACAATTATGAGTTTGACTTTAATCAATTTTAACCTATGAAAGACATTAATAAGAAAAGTTAAAATCTTAGGAGTACCAAAAGGAATAATTTTTTTCCTAAAACATCAAAAGGAAAAGGCAAAAACTCAAGGTCACCAAAATAAAATTTCCATATTTTAATTCACTTTATACTCTATATAAGACTAAGATTATATATTATGATAAAAATAAGATTTAATAAGATAATTTTTAATAAGGGCGTAATGTGGCGTAACATGGTGATAAAATTTGCTTCCGCTTTAAATATATAGATAGATAGATAGATAAATTTCTTTTGATAAGATTTTATTTTATGTTCTTTTGAGTAGATTTTATTTTATCTTCTTTTGGGTAGAATGGATAGATTATAAATAAAGTGACTCTAGTTATAAAATATAGAAGCATTTAATTATATAGCAAGATATGCATATTGTAATAATTCATTTATTACCAAATGTATAAAATTAGAAGCATAGCAAAAACCTCTCACCTACTTTCTCTCTCCATTAGTTGACCGACTATTGACCAGCGTTGACTAACGTTGACAGGCCGTTGACTGTCATCACAGTTATTACTCGAAGACTATCATCAGTTGAAGATTGTCATCACTGTCATCACTCGACGATTGTCATCACTTTCATGGAACTTCCCTTGATTCATTGTCATCACTTGATAAAAGTGATGACATTGTGAGTGACATTACTTTATCACTCGATTCACTATCATCACTCAATGACAGTGATAGTGATGACTTTCATCGAGTGATGACAATACTCGATCACTCAACTCATGGCCATCACTCAATAAAAGTAATGACACTCCGATTGTCATCACTCGATAAAAGTGATGACACTCGGATTGTCATCAATCTATCACTCTATTCATTATCATCACTTGATGACAACGATGACACTCCTTACAACATTTAGTGATTGTCATCACTTAATGATTGTCATTACTCGAATGTTATCATTAACTATCGTCACTAGATTTAGTGTCATCACTTGGTGAAGTTTGATAACATTCATTTTCTCACCAGTCATCATTGAGGACACTTATTTTGTCATTATAAAATGACACTTATTGAGGACACTTATTTTGCACCACTCTATCCTAAGAGAATGGTGTCTTAGAGACTCATAGACAACATATAGTCCATTATACCATCAGTTTTGGCAATAATCTGAAAATTTTGCATAAAATCAATATTTTGACTTCTAAAGCCTTCAATAAGCTCATTCCTTGCTTTAAGAGTTGACTTCCACACCTAAGAATCAGAGCTAGACACTTCTTTCTCCCAAAAATTGACTCCTTTCAACACATTCATCTTAACCCAATCAGTCCACAAATTACCACTCATCATCACATTATCAAAACCCAGCTTGAAAATAAGAGTTTTATTCCGGTCAAGAAGTTCTTTGAAGTTTAACCCTCCTTCATTATCCGGTTTAGAAACCTTAGACCAAGCAACTCAACTTCTCTTACTCTTAGTTAGACCAGACTATATTAAGATCGGCATAATCTTTCAATTTTCTTAACAACAACATTAGGGAGGATAAGCACTTGCATCCAAAAAGAGAGAATACCCTCACGCATCGCCTTAATAAACTAAACCTTCCCTACATTTGACAACTTACTCATGCTCTTCGTTTGAACTAGGGTATCTATCCTATCAATCAAAGGAGAGTATTCACCAATTTTCAATCTTCTAGAATGAAGAGGCAGCCCTAGGTAAGCACCCATAGCAATTCCTAAAATTGAACTTAGTACCTCCTTCATTGTTGAGCTAACCCCTCCAAAAAAGACCTTACTCTTGATTGGATTGGCATTAAGCCCAGATTCACTCCCAAATTCAGTCAAACATTGTCGAATACTTTTGGAGAGAGCTTCTATTATAGAACACTAGTAAGTGATTAACAAAAGCAATACTAGTCAGCCCAATCTGCTTGCATTTAGGGTGATATTTGAAGCCTTTCTTTCTACTAGCAATATCCATTTTCCTTGCAAGCATCTCCATGACTAGAACAAAAAGGAATGGAGAAAAAGGATCTCCTTGAGCCATCTTTTCCTTAAAAAGCACCCTTTTTCTTCTCCATTAATGATGATAGAGAACCATGAAGTGCTAACACATTGCATGATCCGCCCTTAAAAGCACATTTAGGTAACCTTGTGCAATCACCCTTAAAAGCATAAAACCAAAAAAATATAAAATGATTATTGTCCAATTACCCTTAAAAGTTCAAACACAAAAAAAGAAATTAAAAAAGGGTATTTATTAGATAAGAAAGTCAAAAATAAGTGTTGTAAAAATCAAGATAGGATGAAAAAATTAATAATAAAACAAATAATAGAAAACAAGCATTAATGTGGTAAAGTGAGAGGACTTTAAATGTTATAGAGAAAAGGAAAATTTTACCAAAAAATTAAATATAAAAAATGGAGAGCAAACATTAATGTGAGATGGGGAAGAACTTTAAGTATTGTATAGATAGACAGATATATAGGTAGATAGATAGATAGATACTCACAATCTTAATTGATACAAGTGAATGCAATTTTAGTACTAAAAAGAAGAAGTGAATAGATTTTTACCAAAAGTATGATACATTGATCAGGGAATAGCTATTAGATTGATTCATAATTCACAAGAAACGAGCTTTACCACGAATGCATATCCAATGGATACCATATCTAGGTTTAATCAATTTCTTCAATCTGTAGCTTTACTTAACCATAAGCTCAAGTTAATTTTACAAACTACACTCAATTTCTTCGATTGTCGACCATTGTTGCAGAAGTGTCGAGGAAATCTAGACTTACTTAAGCAATTGAAGACTTGTAAGCTAATGGAATCAGGCATAAATTCAAATCTAGAAACTAGATAAAGTATGAGCAAATAGTGTGGTACTTACGGAGCAAAATCACGAATCTGTATTTCCTCAGTACCAAAATGAACAAACAAAGTCCAGATCTACAAGGATGTTGAAGGAGAAAATAGATTTACCGGCGATGGATCCAATTCAGGATCCACTGCTCTCTCAAGATGGCAAAGCGAGGTCGATCGTATTCATCTCCTCGGCGGTGTCAAGATCGATGAAGTCAGAATCTGCAATCTTTCATGACTTGTCGTCTTCATACTCGTACTCATCTCCATAGTGGTGATAGAGCGACAACGACTCTCCGTTGAAGAAGATCGACAGGGTGGTGGCGATAGAGATTTACGGAGAGAGATTTGAAATCGGAAGGACTCGTCGAAGGAGGAAGGAGAGAGAGGTTGGACCGATGAGCAAGCGAAATCGACGAGGGAGAGATGGAGAGACTATGTGAGGGGTGAGAGAAAAGAAAAAAAAAACTCTTTAAATGTTTTGCTAATTACCAAAAACAGTGAATCTATATCCAAACGCATAAATACATGTACCATGACTGACGTAAGGTGCAAATCCTTATTTGGATAGATATTTTTGATGATTGAACATAAGTTACATTATTATATCATTGTGTAGAAATATTCTTTCCATTTTTTTCATACTGTTGTTTTCTTAAAATATAACATTCTTAGGGCCCGTTTGTTTTCAGAAAAAAGAAAATAGCAAAAGTAGCGGAATGATTGTTTGTTTTCATTGCATGGTGTTTGGAGGCCGGTTACTTTTGTCTATTTGTGATTGAGTTAAAAAAGGGAATGAAAAATCAATTTTGTTTCCCCTCAAAACATGGGGAGTATCATTCCCTTCCATAGTTCCACGCACGGCTCTATCCCACACTAGAACACTTGCCGGCCTCCGTCAACCTCACTGTCGCTAGCCTCCGTCAGCCTCTCCGTCTCCGACTTACTCCGTTCTCTTACAAACTGTCGAACTCTCTCGCCCTCTCTATTCTACCGTTCTCTCTCGCCCTTTTCATTCCCTCTCCATTGTTGTCGGCTCCCAACTTATTTCATCCTCACCGCCATGGCCTTCGTCATCCTCAACTTCACTGGCCACCATCGCCGACGTTGTCATTGGCCTTTGTCGTTCTTAGCACCGTCGCCGGTTTAAATCGATGAATCGTTTTGAAACTGAAATTTGTTGATAACCTTTCCTAGATCATACATCTTAAATTGAGGATCCTAATTAGTAATTATAAACCCTAGATCTTAGATCTGAATTGAATCTGAAATTGAGATCCTAATTTGTAATTGGAAAACCCTAAAGTTTAGGTCTGAAATTGAAAGGAAATTGGGGTGAAATCTGACGATGAAATTCGTCCTTAGCACCGTCGTCGTCATTGGAAGATGGCAGCCAATCTCTCCTGTTTTATTGTTTTAACATTTGTCTCTTCCTTTAGCTCTGTATGAATTGCTGGATTCGGATTTGGCCTTAAGTGCTAATTAATGAATGTTGTTGTTTATATATATAAATATATATAGAAAGAGTGCCAACTATCTAGTTTACATTTCCGGTAAACTAGTTCGTATAACCAAAACAAGTCTACCCCGATAACGGTATTTGATTCCTTTCCACTCTTTTTTCATTACGTTTACGTTTACGTTTCCCCTCGTGTAACCAAACAGCCCCTATTCTTACTTGATAAAACCAAGAAAATAAAGAGAGATAACTCATAACGTACGTATGATTGCGTAACGCACAAGGATTCTACCTTGCTCAGCCTCATGACTCATGCAAGCCGACTCACACAAAGTCACAACCTCTCTAGGCGGGGCCCACCTGACGAGAGACCTCAAAATTTACGATATTGCCACGGAGGGAGCAACAAGAGTAACTTTTCTCCTCTCCCCCTCCCTCTCCAGTTTTAGATTTTCTCTTTCTTCATCCCCACCGCCTTCAGCATTCTCACTCCGATTCAATTCTGCACTCCTAGTATCAATTCCCTCTCGAATTCCCCAACGTTCTTCGATTCTTCTTCTCCCTGATTGCTCTCCTTCGTCTTCCGGCGTTGGTCGGAGATTTGCGGAGTGTTGAATTTAGGGTTTATTATGCGTTTTTGGCCCGGTTGAAGCAGGGAGGCAGGGGCTCTGAGATTTTCTAGGGTTTCTGTTGCATTGCTGATGGCCCCGACGCGTAAGAGAGGAGCGAACAACAAAGCGTGTTCGGGCACCGAGTTGAGATTAGGTGATCTCGTTCTCGCTAAGGTTAAGGGATTCCCGGCTTGGCCTGCTAAGGTAATTTTGGATTCTCTCTCTGCGATTTCCTTTCGTTATCGTCCTTTCTTTTGTTTGCTTTTCGTGAATTTCCAGACGAACACCGATTTGTGGAGTCCAAGGGGGTTTTTTTTTTGCGAGGACAGGGTTTGGAGGGTGTTCTTTGGGCGTGAAAGGTGGAATTAGGGTTACGAGAAATATCAGTAGGTGCTTTTGAGTAGTCTACTGAATGGTTGAGTTAGTACTGAACTATTTGTTCAAGTTTTTAGTTGGCTTTTTTTGGCTGAAGGTGTGGTAGCTGGAATTGGGGATCTTGCCTATGTTAATGGATGTTGGCTTGTTGGTTGACCGTTTAATGGGATTGTGATCACTTGTTGATCAATGAGGGCAGGGCGAAGTCGAATCAAATTAATTGCTTATTTGGATTTGTATAAATGCTTTGTTGGTTGAACAATTTGATTGCTTTCCGTTGTAGCTGCGCGATTTTAGGCTTTTCCTGTTGTCGGGTTGTTGCTGCGCGATTTTAGGCTTTTCCTGTTGTCGTGTTGTAGCTGCACGATTTTAGGCTTTTCCTGTTGTCGTGTTGTAGCTGCGCGATTTTAGTTTTTTCCTGTTGTCGTGTTGTAGCTGTGCGATTTGATTGCTCGAATTGTCAAAAGTTTATTGCCTATTTTAGGTTTTTCCTGTTGTCGTGTTGTAGCTGCGTGATTCTTCTAGCTATATGAGTTTAATGATTGCTTTCAGTTCATATATAGGTATTTATACTTAGTAACAGAAGTTATGATGGTAATAGTTCGGTTTAGTTCTCTCCTATGTTTGCAGTTTGTTGGTTAGAATAACTTCCTCTCTCTTTCTTTAGTATTTTAGAGGTTACCGACTTACTTCTACGCCGAAACTTTGGTACTATGGTGCAAAGATATTTTGCAAGAAATGCACATATTTTGTTGGATGTCAGTATCTTTACCTTCTTAGCACATTCTGAAGAAGATAATCAATGATTTCCCTTAAATAATGCTTTCTTGTTGCTGTACAATTTCCAGATAAGCAGGCCTGAAGAGTGGAAACGAACTCCTGATCCAAAGAAGTATTTTGTTCAGTTTTTTGGAACACAAGAAATGTAAGTATTTTGTTTTACATGCTACCGACAGTTAGAGCTCATTCTGTTTACCAGGAAAAAAGAACTCAATGAGTTGATATGTATCTTTTATCCTATCCCTGGGTCTTCTAATCTCAATTTTAGGTGCTATCAAACGGTATGTTACTGCTAGTTGATTTTTGACATGCTATATACACTTTTGATAAATTTTCACTGTCTTCTCGTGTTTTGTTTATCTATTGCCGTAGTTACTTGAGAGTGGTTGTATTTAATTATTGGATACTGCTGCATTATGTCTATAAGTTTCACTAGGGCTCAACTGCTGAGCTTTGGAATCTATTGTGCAAGGGGTTGTTTCCAATTCACTTTTTCTAATGCAATTGGTCAATTTCTGTACATGGTGTTGTTTTCCTTCTGTTTGTATTTCCAATTCACTTGTACATCCTAATCCTTCGTATAGCATCTTGGGAATGGGACATGAATCTTTTTTTCTAGTTGCTGAGAGTAGTTGCTGCTAAAGCTATTTGCATTAAGGGGTCTTAGAACATGCGGTTAATTGCTTTTTACCTCTCATGTCTGAGGTTGGATCATTGGCTTTCAAATGGCAATACTTGAACCAGTGTCGTATATCGTACACTTGTTTTTTTGCTGTGGAAATTGATCTGACATGTTGGTTTAACACATTAACACGTACCATTTATAATTTCAGTTGAATTCTTGTGGAGAGGCTTCTCACAGCAATGCCCACCTTTGAATGTTTGATTCAGTAACTTTGAACTTCTTGGAGATTAGGGACTATATGATATATACAATTGGATAAGATTACATCTTCGTTTTTATAAAAGAAGGCTTTTAATGTAAGATACTAACAGAATAAATGAGAGCAATTGGCTGTCATTTATTTTCGCTTCTAAATTCTGGGATTCGTTCCACCTTTCTGAAAGCCTCATGTTCTATTATATATTGCTCTTTGTGTCCCTTGTGCTGTAAGTGTGCTGAATACTTGGATTTCCCTTCAAATAGTTATTATTGCCTTATCTATACTCCTTTTTTTACGTATGTTCTTACTACTTATCTGAATCTCTATTTTTAATTTTCTAGCCACTTCTTGCTGACATATTATCTTATTTGCTTTCCAGAGCTTTTGTTGCTCCAGTTGATATCCAACCATTTACTACTGAGTTAAAGAAAAAGCTGCAAGCTAGGGCCAAAGGAAAAACAGTCAAATATTTTGCTCGAGCCTTGGAAGAAATATGTGAAGCTTTTGCAGAATCAGAAAGCAATCCTCACTTTTCTTCTGCTCTTGAGGGGATGGAATCAAGTGGGTTAGAAAATGATATTGGAGCTAGTAGAGAAGCAGCCGGCAATGTATCTAGTCGCAGATCTTCTTTGGAGCGCTGTTCCACGATGCAAGAAGGGGCAGCCAGAAAGAACATATTCTGTGCCAATGATCTTGGATTCGGCAAGAAGGGAGTAGAAAAGTGTAGTTTGGCTAGTTCTCTCCAGTCTGATGATGAAACAAATGACGCTAAAATAGATATGTCTGGGTGTAAGGATCACACGCAATCTGCAGGAACAAGTGTCAGTCCATACAGTGGTGTTGACCTTAGTGATGATCCGGTAAACCGTAAAAGAAATCTTTCTGACAAACAGAAAAGCTCAAATAATGTTAATAGATCAAAGAGATTGGATCACAGTGGTGATAGTGGATATCTGAAAGATGGGATCCTTCATCCAGTTTCTTCCATTAAGCCAGATAAGCATCCTAGTGAGTATAAAGTGAACAAAGGGATGAACGGTAACAAATCTCATGATATAATGAAGATTTCGCGTGAAGATACATTTTCCGGTTCCAAAGAGTACGGTGAGACCGTGCCTCTGAAACACAAGAATATTAGTCATATGCGCTCTGAAAAAAGTCCTGTTGGAATTAGTGTCCGATCAGATTCTTACAAGAAGAAGCCGATGGATCTGGTGAATGATGCTCAGAAGTGCTCTAGTCTTAAGAATGAAAAAAAGGATTCATTGACTTTGCATGCTTGTGATGGAGATTCGGAAAAAAGTTCTGAAATCAAAGGATCCATACATGTGAAGGCTGAAGATCATTCGCTTTCCAAGCCTCAGAAATGTTCTAATACATCTGATGTTCCTCTTGATGAAGCCGGTACATCTTCAGCGAAACGTCGTCATGGGAAAGTATTGAATTCTATGTCTGCTTCTATTGAACCTGCATCTGACGATAAGGGAAGCTCTTTCTCTTCATTTCGGAGAAGTGATGCCACAAAGAAACGTAGAGCTATTCGCTTGTGTGATGATGACGATGATGAAAATGAGGCTCCCAAAACTCCAATTCATGGCATTTCTGCCCGCAAATTGAATTCTTCTTCATCCATTCATGAATCTTTGCAGGCTAAGGTTCAAATTCAGGGAAATCGTCTCATTGGCCAGAGTGTGAAAGGTTCAAGTAGAAGTGGGGAAGCTCTTGTAAAGTTGAGTGTCCCTGCTAAATCACATGGTGATTCTAGTTCTGTTTCTATCTCAGAAGTTTTGAACAAATCTGAAAAGGTATCTCCACGTCCACTGGGATCAAACAAGCCAATGCATGGTAGTTCTATGGTGGAGTTTGTTTCTCCTAAGAAGTCGACTCCGTGTAGAACTTCTGCTGCTGACAAAAATTTGGAAGACCAAAGTACTACTAAACATCAAGTTAAGGGTTCTGGAACTATTTCTCATAGTAAAGGTCAGACCATGATTTCTAAGGGCTTGAATCTTGGCTCTGATGGCTCAAATCACTTGCAGACACATGTTACTCTTAAGAAAAGTAGGCAGCCTTCTTCAGTAGAGAAGACAAAAGTTGCTCCAAAGAGTCATGGGGAAGGTGATAATACTGTGAGTGGCAGGTGTGCATTTTTTATTTGATTTTTCTTTCTCCCTCTTTTGTTTATGTCTATTTTTGAATTTAGGTACTACAGATATCCTTCCACTAATTTAGATTCTTTAATCTGTTTTTATAGGCTTGAAAATTTGAGAATTGACATGGGTAGTTCGTTGGAGGATTCTAAAATGGATTCTGATTTGTCCATGAGGAATCTAATTGCAGCTGCTCAGGCCAAAAGAAAGCAGGCCCAACTGCAAAGTAATGGGGAGACAATAAGCCCTTCTTTTGAGCCCCGGTTTGTTTCTGGTGGTACTGGTAGTAAATTGATGCAATTGGATGCCCAAGATCCCGTTCGTACAAGCTTTGCTTCTCCTCCTGGCCATGTTTCTCAGCTTGTATCACAAAATCAAGGAATTGAAGAACATCCTGATAAGACACCTGATGTGGGACATCGTGGTGCTAGTGGTTCTCTTAGTGGGGGGACTGAGGCTGCTGTTGCCCGTGATGCTTTTGAAGGAATGATAGAGACATTGTCAAGGACAAAGGAAAGCATTGGCCGTGCAACCCGGCTTGCAGTGGACTGTGCAAAATATGGAATTGCCAATGAGGTTAGTAGAATATGTTCTTTACGTAATTCGAATCAATATTGCATTATGTTGTGATTAGATGTGGTTTCCTGAAGAGTTCCTGAGTATATTCAACATCCTTTTTTAATTCCAGCACAATTAAATTGTCTTAGCTATCTAATTTTTTATTTTATATAAACCCAACCTTTTGATTTCAAGATAATAAATAATTTAACGAACTAACAAATAGTAGTTATATTAAGGGAAAACTTTCCAACCTTCTTTAACTTATACTGCAGAGAGTGCACCCTCTTCAAAATTGTCAAGAAACATAACAAGCCAAAAAAAAGGATCTTTGAAGTTGCTTTGTTGAATACTAATCAGGGCAAGAGAAACATATAAGTTCTAGTTCCCACTTCAGTGGGTGCAAAAAATGATACAACAATGGCTGACGATGTGCATTGTAAGCATGGTTAGAAGTTAGAACTATGCCCTTAGTGTAGCTGAGATTAGAATAAACCCTTCCCCAAATGCCACACTGCTTGTCCTATTTTATTGCACTAGACATCCTTGTACTTAGGGCTAGAATAAACAGCACAAGCCTTTGCCTCTTTCCTAGTTGTTACACATTTTACAGAGTTTTATGGACTTTGGATATGTTACTGAATGCTTGACTGCTTGCAGGTTGTGGATCTGCTCATTCGGAAATTAGAAAGTGAACCAAGTTTTCATCGCAAAGTGGACATTTTCTTTCTCGTGGACTCAATAACACAGTGTTCGCATAACCAGAAAGGTAATTGTGGAAGAATTATTCATTTGGGTTGAATACTCTGCTTATCTTTAGGTATCACAAAAAAAGGTCCACAATTAGAGTTTTTTTTCTACTGTGATTATTTTGGAAATAGAAATGACAATAACTGCTAGAAAAACATACCGGTTGACATCTTTGGTTGGGTTTTTTTGAGTATCCGTCTCTTTGGGCAATTTGTAGGTGTGTATTTTCTTACATAACCTGTTTTAATAACAATCATTATAACTCGATTGGAAAAATAACAGTTTTTTTTATCTACTTGTTTAAAAAACTGTATGGAAATTCCCTCTTTTCTGCCTCTGATGTAGCTGTCATTTTCCTGCCCCTATTTGTTCTTTCATTTTCGTTTCCATGCGACATATGCTACACATATTACATATATTATTGATGAGACTGGAGTGATGTAAACAGCTTGACATTGTTCAGGTATTGCTGGGGCCTCTTATATTTCTGCAGTCCAAGCAGCACTGCCACGATTATTGGGGGCAGCGGCACCAGCTGGACCTAGTGCTAAAGAAAACCGTCGCCAATGTTTAAAGGTTTGTGGCTTTTCAAAGCTATTAAGTTGTATGTTCTTGTCATTGTTGATATGTACAAGTCAATATTTGTTTCTATGCATTTTTTAGGTCTTACGGCTGTGGCTCGAGAGGAAGATTCTACCCGAATCGCTTCTCAGGCGTTACATGGATGACATTGGAAAATCAAATGATGATATCAGCAGTGGGATCTCTTTTAGGCGCCCATCACGAGCAGAGAGATCTGTAGATGATCCAATTAGGGAAATGGAGGGGGACATGCTTGTTGATGAATATGGAAGGTTTGTGATTTGTCTTTGTTTGCTGCTTTATATTCACCTTACTGCCCACCGTTGTTTAGGTATAGTAAATTCTTCAATCTTTAGCAAAATATTAAAGGAGGTGAGCTGTTTGGAGTTGCAAGTTAACTAGCAAAGAGAAGCTTGCAATCTACAGCTGGAAATTTTGACTTGGCAAACGTCAGGTTGATCGTATAAGATCACGTAGAAGCATTAGCATTTGAAGATGTTTTTCAGCTTCAAACCTATGCTCTGAGTCAAAGCATGCTACCTAATAATTTGACCCAGCTAATGACCCAATTCCAACCTGCTGCCTAAATGCCTCGACTAGAGATTACCTGAATGTCTTTCACTAGTGGCTACCTCTATTCATATTTAATCCTGTACCTCACGAGCATATTATCTAAAATGATTCTATCTATGTTCTGATGAAGTCATTAAATCTTTCAGAATATATCAGCTACCAGAAAAAATGGCTTACATTTATTGTTTATATTTTTTTGCAGCAATGCAACCTTTCAGTTGCCTGGCTTTTTCTCTTCCCGAGCTTTTGTTGTTGATGATGAGGATGAAGAAGATATGCTGAGTACACCATGTGTGGAACTGGCAGAAATTGCAAAAGAGGTGGAAGCTGTGACTCCTAGTGAAAGACATCATCATATCTTAGAGGATGTTGATGTTGAGCTAGAAATGGAGGATGTTTCTGGACACGAGAAGGATGAAATTGCAGTATCCACAAGTTGGTCATCGGAAATAAATGAACATGTACAGAGCGTTGAGAGAGATGAAAATAATGCTAGATATATTGATTCTGGTTCCATGACGCCTGAAGGTTCTCCCCCATTGCCCCTTGAACCTCCTTCTCCAGTACCACCTTTACCTGCATCCCCACCTCCTCCACTCCCGCCATCATGTCCTCCGTCACCTCCACCTCCGCCTCCGCCTCCACCACCTCTACCTCCCACACAGCCAAATATGCCTTCTTTGCCAATTTCTGGCGTTTCAGCTCCTGTACATCCTCCATTACCACCTCAACTTTCGTTTCCTTCACAAGTGCCTGAAGAATTTCGTAGTATGCCAGTAAGTGCTCTCTATTTTATGTTTATGTTTTATAAGGAAAGTGATTAGGCCCTATAGCATATGAAATCACTAAGATATGCCTCCTGTTGGTGATGCTCCATTTTGTGCTCACATAAAAAAATTTGATGCAGGGAAACCAAATTATTCAAATGACTGGCAATACTCCTGAGAAATCTTCCTGTTTCATTCCTGCTGGTCATTCAGGCCTGCAAAATCCTTCTAGTTCCATGTATGTAGCTGCACGTCCTGCTCAACCTAATCAGCAATTTCAGCCCAGTCATTCAGCATTTTCTCAGGGGCCTTTCCATGTGGTACCACCCCATAATATCCAAACACCTGCCAATCATTTTGCTTACAATAAGCCTGCTGTTCAGCAACAATTGGACCATCCTCATCTACGATCATATCCATCACCATCCTTAGGAGATAATCGAATGAGAATTATTGCTGATGATCATAGGAGGACATCAGGTGAATATAAGGCTGATAATCAACGTGCTATATGGATGAATGGTGGGAGAAATCCGTCTTCGTCAACTACAAGCTATGGTAAAAAAGGTAAATATCTATATTTCTAGGGTTTTGGGGTCATTTGGCTTATTTGCAGATTGTTTGGATGGATTTATTATGCTTCTTGTGAAGGATTTTGATTGTATATGTACGGACCTGTCTTGCATCTCAGGAACTTGTTACTTGTGCTTGATTTTTTGTCCTGTTGTGTGAAGGTACTGGAAATAGATGTCAAATATGACCCCTGCTCCAAGGCCTCTAGCTTTATTTGATGTATCAGTTTCAAACTTATCTTTGTTCATACAGTTCCTTTCTACGGCCAAGAAATCTGGCCCAACTCCCAATTCCTTCAAAACAACGTTCAGTCTTATTATATAACATATCTTCCAGAATGTGGTGATAGTTTGTATCTCTTGTAATGTTTTCATTATTTCTGTATGTGCCAAACAATTTGCCGAATAGATTTTGTGTGGGCCAAAGTACAGCTTTGGCCGAAATATGATGCAAGCCAAGTTATCATATGTGTTGAACAACTCTATTTTCTGTGGGCGGGGGGCTTGAATGAGTTGTTAGCATGTTTTGTATAAAGCTTTCGTAGTGAGGAACCTAGCTGTACTGGCTTGTATTGTCTTTGCACCTGCAGCAGGTTTATTTGGTGGTGTATGTAATTGAGGATGAGTTTGGATTATGCACTCCAGCTGATATGTGTGGGATACTGGTGGTGGGCTAGTGTGATATTCTTTTAAACGTGTGACAGGCTATCTTCGACCGCCTTCTGAAAGGCCGCCCTCCAGTAACCCGGGATTCCAATACTCTGCTCCAAAGATAGTTGTGCAGGCTGGTGCTGCAATTCCTGGTAAAAATTATAGGTGAAGTATTTTTTGATATGGGCATTAAATGAGTATAACTATTGACAGAATAAATTGTTGCTTCCTCCAGGCCATGGAAACAGCCGTATGTTGCCATCAAGACCAGACATGTCAGCTCTCAACTCTTGGAGGCCTGCTTGATTTTTTTATTGGTAAGCGTAAAAGTGTCCCATTTAAATGTTTAGCTCAGAGAGATCCTCAGATAAAACAGATCAACAATATTTTTTGGTGAATGGAGGCAAACCTCATTGTAAATCAACTGCCAAGCACTTTGCACTCTTAAAGTGTATCTGAATGAAACCTGGTTCTGAACCCAACATTTCATTCACCAGTGTGAATACAGTGTTCATCTAATATGTTTTATATGCTTCTATGGAGTTCTTGATAAGACTGATTGTGTCTTAGACAAGCCATAAGGGCAGTTATATCTTTTCTTATCTGCCAATTGCATACCCAGTATAAGTTGGTTTTTGGCAGTCATGATTATTGTTTGATCTGGCTACAGATCACATTAGAGAAATTACAAATCATTAACTAATAGATCCTAGATCACATTTTGTTCTGGGTTTCGTTTTCGTAGTCCTGTCTTGGTTTATTTGTATCTGCATAACTGTCAATTTGCTGCATGTGTCAGTACTGGCAAAGTGGTGAAAGTGTGGGTACAATACAACGGGAACTTGTAAATTTACTTAAAACTTATAACGAACTGAAGAATACAAAGCCGCCAATGGGCGCGAGTACCACCGGATATTTGGGGAGATCCTGCTGAGTGCTGACTGTTACATTTTTGTTTCGAAGATGACAATGCAAACTGCAGAAATTTGTCTTAAAATGTAAGTCTGTGCACATTGCTTAATTTTTTTTGTCTCGCTTATGAAATTCTGTATTCATGACATGTGACTGTAAATTACGTTGATATTGCATACTGAGTTATACTGACATTTTGTGGCTTATGTTTTGACACTAATAAATAAAACTCCTTTTTCGACACTAAATAAAAGAAAAGAAAAGAAAAGAATATGTAAATGGTGGGAGCGGTTTCTGTTGGTGGTCTCACTTTCAGAGTTACCTAGCGACATATTGTTATTATATTATATAAACAATCAAACATCGATAATATCCCGATTTGATATGCTTGTATATTGTAGTTTATGTTATTATGGTTGTCTCTTGTTCGTTTAATTTGTTTTTTACTTTGGGTTGAGTTTTAGTGAAAACTTTCCTCTACATGCACTTCATAATTCATAAACAAAAGCACAATGTTGTCGAAAAATGTATGTGTTGTATATTTTGCTTCATTTAAAATTGTAGGCAATTTTTGACTGTTCATGTGTGAATGGATGGAGATGATTGAAAATAGAGAGAAAAAAATGTATGTGTTATTTATTTTTTAAATGCAAGTTTATAAATATATTAAAAAGTTTAATTTATCTTGAAAAATCGTCCACCCAAAAATGTAAACCCTAAACCTTTTTCCCCAAAGTTTTCGATTCTCTATTGAAGACACCTCAATCTTGAATCTCTATCGAAGACAATCTCTCTAGAATCTTCAAATCTCCCTTTAAGGCAACAAAATTATTTGTTTGGGTGAATACAACATGTGGGATCACACACATTCATTGAACATGTCAAATATTTGTTCAAGTGAATGTTGATCTCTCTTATACTCGTACTATAAGCAACAATGAACATCGATCTTTCAACGAAAAAGGCACATAAAGAAGGTAATCTCATAATATTAATTATTAAAATTTCAGGGTTAATGAAATTGAAATTTTGGTATTTTTGTTGAATTTTCTTTCTAATGTTTCGGAGTTATTTTCTGATGTTTGTTTGTCCTAATATCGATTTTGATTTTAGTTGGCTCAATAGATAGGACTAGGTTCATGTTCTATAGATCTACATAATTGATCTTGCCATAACCTATTAGCTCAAATGGAAGAGCAATGTGATGAAATATTGATGTGGGTTCGAATCCCTCATAGGTAACAAATTGTGCTTAGCAGTCTCTCAAATCTTATTTGGGTTCTCGTATAACATGTTTAAGTTCATATATACCGTATGCTTCATATCTATTTTGTTTAATATATGTATACATGTTTTTCTATTCCCTGTATAATATAGGTTCATTCATTATATGTGAACATTCATATATCGACTCATAAGGTTTATCATACTACTTTGAGCAGGCTCATGTTTATGATTATTATTCATAGGTTCATAAAGCATAAGAGCAATATGAGAGAATTACAAAAAATTATTCGTTATACAACTATTTATTGGAAGCACCCGGTAAATCTTCTTCTCTTTGCAATCGAACTATCACACGATTATTGTTTTCCTTAAAAACCCATCAAGTTTGTACATTCACCCATTTTCATTGATAAATTCCTAAAATTAGTTGGTTTGTCCTCCTTCTTCCTCCTTGAGTTCAACATTAGCACCCTATTCAAACCTCTTGTGTTAAAAGATTTTAGAGGAATGTGCAGAAAACCATATAAATACTCCATTTTGCATGGAAACCACCCCTTATACAAAACTTCGCATAGATTCACCATCTATTTTCATTTCATTCTCAATTGACCACCCGATCCCTATTTCGTCTGAATTTCCGTTAAATATTGGTCATATGCTATTTTGCCCTTAATGTTTAGCAGAAATTACACCCTTTTTGTTGGGTTAAGGTGCATCTGAGACAGGTATTGCTAAAAGAAGCCAATTTTCTTCATTTACCATTCAACTTTTGCCACATTTCCTCCATCTATTGCAATGTAAGTCAATCATATGGATTAAGGCTCACCCCATTTACCCCATTTCCTCCATCTCCTAGAATATCTACATCCAAATTTAAACCTCGTTGCCTCCATCTCTTGCAACCATAATATTTTTCTCATCCATGGAAAAAGTTAGAGATACATATATGTTCATGTATACATTCATAATGTTTTCTATGTATCCATCAACTAATACAAATTGTCTTCGTAAGCATTTACCCACATTCTAGAAGTACATAAGTTAATTCAACAACTACTATGATATTAAACGATTGACCCTATTAAACCCTAAAATACAAAATGTCAATCTTAAATACATTGTCTTCCAACACACAACACTACATAGAAATGATTAAGCGACCAACATGTTGGAAGCTAAAACGCAAAATTTGGACGCTAAAAGCATTTGGCGACGAAATGTTGGTTGCTAATTTTGGACGCTAAATGTCCGGCTGCTAAACTCATTAGCGACCAAGTCGTCGCTATATTTAGAATGAAGTCATTGAAATTGTAAGTGTATATGCTCCAAACATTAGAAATCAAAATCAAAAAAATAGAACTTTTATATACTTGTTATCATAAATCAAGGTTTTATTAATACATAATATTACATTTTTATAGATGAATAATTTTCAATATCATTTATACTAAATGCAATTCAAGATCTTTTGTTCAAATAGCATAACACAAGTTTATGTTGTAAAATTATATTATATGTCACATGCAATTTTTTTTTAATTGTACCTTGTATATATTGTTATTTATTATAATAAAAGTAAGACTTTTTATCTTTTTAAATCAATCTCTTCCTCTTTCATTATGATATTTATTACTATAAAGGGAGTATTTGAATAGACATTAAAATAAATCATAAACAACACAAAAGAAAAAAGCAAAAAAACAAAAAACAAATGGATGATCATTTAGTAGACCTTGACAAACAAATTTTAAAGTAATATAAATAGAAGATATAGATTTTTATATAAGTCTTAGATAGTTGTTTTGTTCATAATATATTTTGTTAGTAAGTAAAATGACACATTTAAAAGGTTAACATACAATTATAATTATAATTTCTCGCTCAACGTTATAATTGAATGAGAAATTACAACTGTTATCAACATATGAAGTTTTAAAGTATAGAGATTTGGAGAGATTCAGGGAGATGGAAACCAATATTGCAATAAAAATAATTTTCAAGTACTAAATGAATTAAATATCGACTTAAATCTAGGCCATTCACAACAAGAAGAGGAAAAAATGTCTAGATGTGTCTCTTATTTGGATGAACGTTCAAGTTGAGTTGAGTGTGACTTAGAGGAGCGTTATGACTTCTACTAGGACGCCTGTTGTAGACACCAATGATGCTTGGACACCTTTATCGGCAACCATCTCGACACAATCAACAAATAATTTTGTTTTGCAAACTTTTATATCAAGACCGTCTACATCTATCGGAGCAGATACCCCGACCTAACTCAAGACATAGAATAGAGGTTGTGGACCCTCAAGTATTCATGTGTGTTGTGGTGAGAGGGTTCGGGCACGACATGTAGGGGAGAAATTCAAGCCTCGTGATTGGTTAGTAGAAGCAAAGAATTTAATTTGAGCTTATTTTAGCTTGACGAATATTATATAATAGCAACTCAATTAAACATGTACCTTAAATTTCACATGTTAGATGTCGCGGTCATTGTATAGGCGTTCTTCGAGTCATTACGATGGTCTCATGGAGATTTACTTGTTGCCGCCTATCGATTCTTTCGAGTAGGGTTGGCTTAACATTGTTGGGCAGAGTGGTCGTCTATCCTTAGATGAGGTAAGTTGGGGGCGGATTGAGATGTTATTGGTTCAAGATTTCTTAGAGTGTTGCTATTCTGAGATGAACTCACTCCGCTTAGTAGGGGAGAGATGTCCATCATGCTTCATGATGTAGTAGATATTTTATCCCTTCATTTTGACAGTGTTCAAGTATCCAACATTATATGTTACTCTTCTCATTCGACCCTAATAGATCAGGTACTCTCTATTAGTGAATACCATGTGTACTTATTGAGGGCCAAATCCGAGTCTATGCTTACTTTTGATATTTGTGGATATTACTCTCAACTACCGGCCAGTAAAGTTACTACGTGAGTTCCATGTGATTTTGAGATGATGCTCGATCATGATATTGATCCACGTTGCATGGCCATTATCTTTGTCTTCATACTTACCAAAAACACATTGTTCTTTTAGATGTCGACAAACTATATAAGCCATTGGATTCTCCCCTATCTTGAGGACTCCGTCACAATCAGTAGCTTTTCTTGGTGGGATGCAGTTCTGACGTACTTGTATCGAGAGTTAGCTATGAATCCCAGAGTAGGGGATTTCAACCATGCCGGGTGCGATCGTACTTATACATGTATGTATTTTTTATAAGGTCACTTAATTGAGTTCATATTAGCTACGTAAAGTTAGAACTTATAGCATTTGTGTTTGTAGGACTAGATATGAAAGTACTTCCTGCCTTCCAAGACAATTCATCAGATGTGGCGCTGAGTCAGGCCAATCCGAGAGCCTCTAGGTATGTGAGGCGAGTTTGAGAGACCGTGACTCGAAGAACTTAAGGGAGGTTCAGCCAATGGTATATTGAGGCCCTGTTTTACAAATTAAGAGAGGCCCTAAAATAGCGTAAATAACCATTTGATTCAAGAATATCTTTCTTACAGCAAAAACAACTCATCCTATACAAAACACTCCAAAGCTTTTAAGCATCAAAAGAGCAAATTTATGTCATAGAAATAAGCATATCAAAGGTGGTAAGCTCTAAAGAGTCTTAACATTCACTTAAAGTGTATTATCCTTCTAACATTGTTGGAAATAAGTTGTTCAGTCACCTATCCATTATCAATTGTTTCCAAAAGATCCTTCTCAATTGATATCAAAGCTAATCCGTTTATTCTCTCTTGTGTCATTGTAGAGTGTAGGTAAGTTTTCACCAATTTCAGTTTTGAAAAACGTTTTCAGCATAAGCAACAGTAATAGGAATAGTCAACAAGATTCTTTACGCAATAGTGACATTAGGAAAGCAAGCATAACGTTTTAATAACTTCGAAATGTCAATAGGCTGCCTAATTTCCTTAGGCATAATTTCTTGTAGTAATTTCAATTCCCCACGTAACTCATTTCCATCAATATCTGAATGCGACTACAAGGAATGCAACTTGTGAGAGACAAATAAGAAACCAAAAATATTTTCATACTGTTCGTATTGTTCAAACCTTCTAGTAAGTGAACCAATAGTCTGATCAACAATAAACAAACAATAATTAAGCTTAAGTAATTCTTGTGCTGATTTTACTACAGGTTGGCTCAGGGTCTCATCACACTGTTTTTTCCTTCTAATTTCACGCCTTTTTGGAAATATAGGATCAACATTCATTTCAATAGCATCTCCTTAGTTGACTCTATAGTTATTTCATATCCACATTCTCTAAATGTTTTAATAAAGGAGATCAACTCCTTAATTTTTTCAATGGAAATATTAATAAGTGTATCCTTAGATTGTAAATCCTTACTAACCAAATTAACGACATACAATATCTCAAACCAAATGACAATGGACACTAAAAACTCAAAATAACCTAACTCATTTTCAACCTAACTCATATTTAAGAATCATTATCATTTTTAGTAACTTGAAGTAAAGCTTCTCTCACTTTTCAAATCTAAAACCTTATAGCTTTGACACTATCCACCCAAGTTTCCCCACGAGTACTAAACAATGAGTTAACCGTCAACCCTTTCATATTCTCTCTAAAGATGTGACACCTCTGTTGAATTAAACTTGTTTTGTTAATTAGATTTATAAATTAAGTTCGTTTGAGTGTGTATCATTTAAATGTTTAAGTGGATAGACGTGCAAGTGTGTTTCAATTGTGATAGTTAATTAATTGAAAATAATTGTAATGCCCGACAGTTTAAAACATTTGTATATATATACTGTGTGTTCGTGGGTGTGTAAGTGTGTAGTGTGTGGGGAAAGGCACACTCACGTGTACGGGATGAGGGTATTGTCTCGATCTGGACAAAGGTACCATTCCAGAGACGAAGGAGGGACAAAGAGCCCGAAATCGGTAAAGGATGTTGATCACTATGGAGAAGAAAAGACGTGAAATGGAAGATAGAAGAAGTGAACAAATCGAGAAGATCAGGAAGATAAAATTGGGCGCTCCGATCAAGCATCAGTTGATAATCGAACAACAAAACCAAGAGAAAATTCTCGGACGCCGAAGTAGGCATCACTGCCAATAATACAGATGACGCAGAGTCGTGCTATGGTGGTGCAGTGGCGGAGAAGGAAACGGGCTTGTGTTCGATAAACCAAGTTTAAGGGGGTGAATGTTGGATTAAACTTGTTTTGTTAATTAGATTTATAAATTAAGTTCGTTTGAGTGTGTGTCATTTAAATGTTTAAGTGGATAGACATGCAAGTGTGTTTCAATTGTCGTAGTTAATTAATTAAAAATAACTGTAATGCCCAGCAGTTTAAAACATTTGTATATATATACTGTGTGTTCGTGGGTTTGTAAGTGTGTAGTGTGTGGGGAAAGGCACACTCACTTGTACGGGATGAGGATATTGTCTCGATCTGGACAAAGGTACTGTTCCAGAGACGAAGGAGGGGCAAAGGTAACGTCCCCTATGTAAACGCACAAGAAGAGTAAATTTGTGGGTTGGTTTGTAAAAGGATCGTTAGTTGATGACACATGTATAAATGGAACTTATGTGTGTTTAAAGTAGTATTTCTTTATATAGTGTTCCTATCAACGTATTGATTGAATTTTGGGTTCGAGTTTTCTACAACCTCTTAGTAAAATTTGCAAATATTGTATAAATATGTTGAGCCATGCCAAAAGAAATCCCTAGCTTTGCCACAAGCATTAGGCATGTCACGTAATTATATTAAGACTATGAGATGCACATGATGTATGAAAAGCTCGAGGATTTACATTTAAATTCTTTTTTGCACTCCATGATGTTTACGTTTCATATTTGATCCATTATCATAGCTTTCTTGTGGAATATTATCAATAGCAAGACCAAGAAACTACAATTCACATTGTGAACAAGCCTTGTCCAGTTGTATCATTCACCTCTAAAAGTCCTAAAAATGATTCCTCAACTCTAGGAATAGTATTCCACATATCTTAAGATAAACAAATTTGTTCTTGATGACTTATATCAGGAGTACAATCAAGGATCGCCCAAGAATACTTTGCTTGCTCTATCTTTTTTATGATTTAATTATCGATGCAAGAAAAAAATTAACTCATTTTCAACTTTATAACTAAGATAGTGAAAGTGAATCTCATTTTTCTAATCCGTTGAACGTGCTCTTAAATAATGGGATCAAACTCGGCCAGCATTTCGATTAGATCTAAGAAATTTCCATTCTTATTTCCATAGATTTTTTCTTTACTACCTCAAAATGCCAAACTATGTTTTGCAAGAAATTTCACCACTAAAGTAATTCTCACCGAGACTTTTGTCCAATGTTCTTTTTCTTTCTCAAGTAGTTTTTGACTCACTTTATCTATAGTTTGATTTGTTTTGATTCTTAGACTTAGTTCATACCTTATAGTCATATTCTTAACTCAACACTTGTTTCATGCTCTTTAAGTCTAATGTCAAGATGTGTCCAATTCCAAACACCCTCATTTACTAGCTGACCTTTTACACCCCTTCTTTGAAAATTTTACATAAAAAACAAAATACTTTGTTAAGGTCTTTTGAATAAACAAGTCAATCTCTATTGCATTTTTCTCCATTTGACAAGACTCAAGTATATTATATTGCAAAATATGTCTAGGATATTTGTTCTTAGGGCCTTTTAGAATTGATAAATTTGTAATAGGACCCTTGGCTACTAAAATATATCAATCATTTTGGTATAAAGAGAATCCCAATTTCTTAGACAAACAAATCATATATGGGAGTAGACTTCGTATTGGCATCATAATCATCATGAATATCATCACAATCAATATCCTCAACATGATCAGTATCATCACCCTCAATAATAACATCGTTACCATCAACATCATGAATTTGGTTATGTAGAGAGATATTATCACCATTTTCACCATGATTGGCATCAATATTAGCATCCAAAGAAACATTAACATCATTATCATTACGATTTATCTTTCATAGGAATACTAAAAACATTATTATCCTGATTTTGTAAAGAAACATTAGAATTGTCAATGTTGATTTTCCAAAGAAACTTGATATTCTTTTATCACAAATTTATCAGGCGCACCCTTTTGAAACTAAATTAACTCTTCAATTATTTCCTTCTTCTTATATGCATACCCACAAAGATATTTCCGAATCCCACAACTAGAAGATATAGCTTAATTAACCATATAAAAAAAGTAGAGATATCACCTAAAAGATGATCTGTAATCTTTAAAATCCTTGCAGAGTCACGGTTGGCATTTGCAATATAATATCCAATGCTCCAAATCTGCAATGATTATAATATATATATAAGAAATTATTGATGGCTTGCATTTTGTGCATGCCTAGGATGCATATTAGATCATGTTTAATTATGTTTTGATTTGTTTTTTTCTATTTCAGGCTAGTTTTATAGTTGTTTTTAGTTTAGTCTCTTTGTTCGGACTCTACGCCTTGTTATGTGCGTTTTAAGTAAGAGTTGAGGAGAGTTGAGTGATGAGAGATCAAGAGGAGCTCAAGGAGCCATCATGAAGCTCGAAGACGGAGTCAAGGAGAAGCCCAAAGAGACGCAAAAAGAAGCAAACCAAAAGCCGAGCCAAGAGAGAGCAAGACGACGAAGCAAGGAAGCAACCCCGGGGCATCCAGGCCTTGACCCGGCTGGGTCACGGGCCGAGTCCCAGCCCGGGTCAGCTCCCCTGCCCAAGACGGAACAAGGCCAGTCATCTAGAGCCGGACCCGGCCGGGTCGCAGTACGGGTCAGCCTTGTTTTGTGCGTGTGTTCCGTGTGCGGTTTCCAGCCTCCTAATCGGTAGGGTCACGGGCCGGGTAGTGGCCTGGGTCACGCGGCAGCGCCCCTCTTTGCATCTTCTAAGTCTTTTCCTTAGGGTTGTGTAAATACCTCTTCTTCTTCTTTAGAGATAACCTCTTTGCCTCTTCTAAGTCTTTTCCTTAGGGTTGTTCTTTCCCTAAAAGTGCTCTTTGTTTTGTGAAGAATTGGAGAAGGTGTTAGAGATTCTTTCCTCTTTTCAATCAATTGAATGAAGTTTGGTATGGATTTCCTTCTCTTTTCTTCATTTCCCTGGTTTGCCATGCTTATCTAGATCCTCAAATCCTAGGGTTTGGGAAAAACTCAATGGATTCTAGGTTGGAATTGGTTTGCTTACATGAGTATAGATTAGATTGAGGTTTGTTACAGTCCTATGTGTTTAGTGCCAAATTTGATTATGAATTTGAGTCTTGTTGATTATTGAGACCGAGAGGTGAAGTTGTCGATAGGAAGCTAGGTGTAGGATTGGAGTTGAGAGACCCTCTCCCCACTAGAAAACTAGGATTGATGCTTGAGAGTTTCTTGAAACAAGATTGATTTGGAATCCTCTTGAGAGAAACAATTACCGATAGAGGCCTTGAGTTGGATTGATCACTCAAGCCACGATAGTTGATGAGCGTTTGACCCTAATCCCTATAGCACCTAAAGGGCTTAATCCCGGGTTTTCAAGCCACGAGGGTAGATGATTTACCGTATTCTAGGCACATTTGTTTGGTCCCATAAGGATTAGACAAAGAGATTAGGTAATTGTCTCCAAATCAAAGTTTGATAAAAAAGTCATGCTTGCTTGCAATCTGTTGCCTAGATTCATTATGTGAGTACCTTAGCTCTAGGATTGTCTTTCCTCATTGATTTTTGCATCAACTTGTTGCTTGTTCTTTCTTGTTTGCTAGTTGTTAGTTTAAATTTCATCTATCATCCCATATTTTCTCTCTTTGTGCCTAGCTACAATTTGTTGGTTCAATCATTGCTACATAAGTCCCAAAGTTCGACACCTTGGTAATACTACAACCGAACCGTACACTTGCGGTGTAGTTTTAGGACCGATCAGTTATCCACATATATTAAAACAAAAGATTGTAGAATACTAAAATTCAAATATTAAACATTACAACGCTTTAGTCTATTAATGAAAATTTGATCGATCAGGTTAATTGCATATCAACACAAATGAACATAAAAACATAAAGCATATTTACTTGTTCAAGTCCATCTTAACATAAGAAAAATTAAAATCTGCATAAAAACGTGTTTCGTGCATATCAACAAAATGCTTCTGCAGGCCAAAAAGCATATTTACTTGGTGATAAAAGGGTACCACTTCCATCCTACTAAAAAAACATCTTTCTTCACTAAACTTAAATGGCAAATGAATGAAATTATGGTTTCATTTATGGAGCACTGAACACACTTGCATATATCAGAGAAGTACTCAAGTATTGATACCGAATAAAAAGCAATTTCAAAGAGATGTAACCCATGCCCACTCATTCAATTAGAGAAGTACTGATGCTGAACAAAAATATTACAGGAATTTAGTAAACTTGCCAAGCAAGAAGTAGAGACATACCATACCACTAGTCTATTCAAGCTTCACCAAAAAATTGCAAACCCATTTTGCAATTGGATTCAAGAATTAATTTGAAAAATAACTAAATGAAAGGAACATCAATTTAATGGAAGGCACTTAGACATATACCTTCCACCGATCTAGAAATGTAATATGCCAAGCCATAAATATTATTTGCAAATCGCAAGTATTGATTGAATTTTGGGGGAAAAGGAGAAGATGAGACATGAAGATGTATCTGAAAATGAGCATGATTTTATTTTGAGGGTAATAGAAATGAACGTTGTAGAAGAAACTCAAAGATCGGAGGAGACGAGGAGTGACTATCAAAGCAATTTAATTTTGATCGAAAATTGGTAGAGTTGTAGATGCAGCGTGTTTTAATTGATGAGTTCCAAGAATAGGGTTCTAGAAACAGGTTTTACTTTTCATCAAAAGAAGACTAGGTAACTTTTTTTAAATTACTATGATATATGGGCTTGGGCCTCAAAAAATATTAGGCTCTATAAATTTTGGAGGCCCTAAGTTGAATAATTGAAGGTTGTTTTGATTTGAAATTATTTTATCTAACATATGGAATACATGGGAAAAGTCAAATCTCAATAACGAACAAAACATGACTCTGTTTAGGAGCCTTCTTGATTGCAACATCATTCAGGAGGGATACATGCTCAATCGTTTGCTCTGTAGCTCAAATTCATGTAAGACATCCCACTAGCTCATATCTCTCCACCGACTTGTCACTAGGGAAAGGGATATTTGGGATATAAGACTGAGTTTAGTGAAGCGATATAGAGGGCCTATAACTAGTATGATCAACAATCCTACTTTATCTCACTTCAGTGTTGCACACCAACAATCAATGAGTAGGATCTCACAAATGATTATATTGACTAGTTTCTTTCGCACACTCATCTTGTTTTGGATCCGAAGTTGGTCCTTTTTAAGATACTAGTTCCTAGAGTTATGTTAGTTGTTTACGAGTGTAGGGTATGTTTTACACATTATGTCAATTGGTTGTTTCATTGTTTATTGTATTTGACATGTTGACTCAGCCTTAGGACTTATGCCAAGATCAAAGATAAATAACTCTAACAGAAGCTTTAGTATAACGAGTAAGTCGGTTCGTACCCAAGAAAACTTACGGCCTCTAGTATTAATATTTGCACCAACTCAAGACTACAAGGGAATTCAAAGAGATTTTAATCTGAACTAAACAAGCAAACAATAATTAGAGAGCAAGTTTAATCAAAAGATCCACTTTGATAAAAACATTCGATCATTGATTCATCCACTAATTCTTTTTACTCCTATGGTTAATTCATATCCTAATCTTATTTCACCATCCATCCATGGTCCATGCAAATCTTAATATCGACAGAGAATGCTCAAATTAATATTAGCAATGCAAACAAGGATATGTACTTATGTAGGATATATGCTAGAACAATTAAGCTATGAGTAAATTGCAGAAACATATAATTAAATCTCTTCTTTAATTCCATAGTCCACGGTCATAGATAATCAAGTCGTTTTCAATGAATAGGTTTGTCCATGGTCTAAACCCATACCCAACAATAGAATATTAATCAATTTAACAAGTTAGTTGCTCAAGTAGAATCAATCAACATTCATGAATAATGAAGCACAAAAGAATTAATTAGGGTTGGGCACCGGTCCACACCCGGATTGGACCGGACCGGGATCGGTGACGTGGAAGCATATGGACCGGGGACCGGACTAGGAAAATCCGGTCCGGATTTTGCCCACCCTTAGAATTAATATTAACCAAATAATAGAAATCAATAACCAAAATCTCATGAAGACATAAATAAAAGTTTCACAATTGAACAACCCTAGAAAAATTCGTTCTCCATAGAGAAGAAATCTATGTCTAAATTAAAGTTTGAAAGAGATAGTGAAATAATTATTGGATACTAAAAACATAGGAAAGCCAAATCTTAAATAATGCTCGGAAGGAATGGTTTTTCGAGAATAAAAGATAATAAAAAAAGAAAGAAGATAAAATAAAGTCGTGTCGGATTTGGCATCCACCGCGCACGCGTAGGCAAACCTCACTTGAGGTCGCTCTATCGATCGAGATTTCTTCGCTCTTCGCTATGTCACCTTCTACCGCACACGCGGCCTGCAACTTGTGAAATCTACAACTTTGGAACGCCACCGCGCCCGCAGCCATGCAACCGCGCTTGCGGTATCTATGTAGTTTCATCTCTTCTCTACGAACTTGTCTTGAAAACTCTTTTAACTTGAATTATTGTGCCTTCGGTCTTGATATTATAATTAAACATAAAGTTCAACCTAGATCACTCATAAAGTCATAAAATACAAGAATTATCACAATCTAAATAAAGTGCATCACATGTCATCTTATCATCATTTTATATAGTATGCATACTTGATACATGTCAACTACCTCTTTTCTTCTGTTTTGCTCTAGAGACCCCACCTTAATCGATAGTTAGTTTGGCATATCCTCATTTGAGTTACCAATGAGTAAAATAATATTCAACGTAAGACCAATTTGCCTAGCCCACTTAATCATCTCTTCTTTTTTTTCATTCCACTCAAGTTCATCGGAAAAAATCAGATATGAAATCTCAATTATATGGCTATACACAAATAAAACTAGTCTAAAATTATGATTATAAACAAACTCATCAAAATCTAATTGTAAAATGGAAGTATAATTATTTAGAGTGCACTCTAAGCAACTTGATTCAATTGCATCATTTCTAAAATATTCTAAATAATAATTTTATGATTATAACAAAATCTTGACGATCATAATGAATTTAATACGAACCTAACAATTCAAAAAGATTATAACGATGTTGAAATTAAAAAGTTAAATTGTGCAAAGATATTCCTTATGATTGTATGAATTTTTAAACGACTTTATTATGTTCGAAATGACTAAGTAAAAAAATCAAAATACCTATATTCAATTGTAAACGAAATTACTAAATTCAAAGTGGTTCATAACTAGAAGAAATGTATCGGTAACCATTTACTTGGTTCAAACTGTTTTTTTTATATTCCTACTTTTCTTGTTCATCTTTTATTTCCCCTCCTTGACCTTCTTTCTTGTCTTCACTCTCATTATTGTATATGGTTAATCTCTCCACCAATAAAAGACATTATGCTGAATGATCAATGTGTTGATTCGGAATTGATAATTTGTAAGGTTAAAAAAAGTAAGGAGATGAGTATAAATGGAAGAAGAATCGAGAGATTATAGGAGAAGTAATATAATCGTTGGTCTATTATAGTCGTTGATCTAATGGTCGGATTTTCAAATTTCAACCAGTTATTGCAAGATGTCGTCTGAAGGTGCTCTTCGATGCCTCCTAGAGGATTCTGGTGGTGCCTTCTAAAGGCGTCTGAAACAACCCCCTTTTCTCGAGTTTGTTTAAATAGAAATTATTAATAAAATAACCTTACCTCATTGAAAGGTGACATCATTAGATTAGGAGGTGCAAAAAGTGTAAACACCTGAAAAAACAGGACAACAATAATTATATCTTCTAATGTGATTCATACTACATGTTCAGATGTTCCTAGGACAGTGAACCAAATGACTAACAAAATAGATGAGCTAAGCCACTCACTTGCATGTAGATATGGACATCATGAATGATCCAAAACTTCAGCTACTCATCTAATTGGATATTCTACTTTATAGAGTTTGAAGCACGCCTTATTCGAACCCCATAAGAAAATGTAGTACAGCACAAGCTGAGCACATAGTACACTCTTATATTAAAACAACCTATAGCATACTACACTACTAGTCAACAAAAGGAACAGACACAATAAACCCACCAAACCTTATTATAGAAGGGACTATTACTTTAACACACCTCCTATTTTTCATTCTAACACATTCTCTACTCATATATAAGAAAATCAAATTAAAATTACACCCTCACTCACATTTCCATCTCTCTCACACCCACTCTCTCTTCTTGCATGTACTCTCTTCATCCTTAATCTCTCTTCTCCCAATCTCTCTTCAAGATCCTAAAACTCCATCAAAGGGAATTACACTTCAAATTTATCTAAGGTATTCTTTCTTCACAAATTTTACTTTACTTTAGGTTTAAAATAGGTTAGTTTTGGGATTTATATTGTTGAAAATATAGAGTTTTAGGATTTTTGAATCAAACTTAAAACTCACATTAATATCACTCAAATCTAGTTAAATTCACTCCATATTAGTATAATTAAGTAGATTTGACGTTTTTTTATTGAAATTGTGGCAAAAAAGTTAGTTCATGCCAGATAGAGTTAACCATTATATATACTATTAGTATAATTAAAACACCTAATAATTTCATCAAAAAGTTCAACAAGTAATAGTAATTTTAGTCAAATAGTAATATAGATAATGGAAGGAAAAGATTAGCCCATTGCGATGCATGTGTATAGATTGTTCATCCAATCCATTGTAGTGTATAAAACCACCATTATTATCCATTGAAGAGGAGAAAAAATGTTGGAAATGGAATGGGAAGAGAGTGAAAAGGAAGATAGTAGAAGATGATGGAGGTGTTGGTAAAAATGGTGAAGATAGTAGAAGATGAGTGGCAATAGGTGATAATAGGTGGTAATGGATGGGTAATAGGTAGGAAATAGGGGGTAATAAATGGTAAAAAATGGTTGAGAATATAATAAATGTGAACGACTCATTTTAGACCCGTACAACTTCGGGCTAGCCCGTCTAGCCCATCCCGCAAAAAAAATCGGGTTTGGGCATAGGTATTTGCCCATATAGCCCGGCCCGACACGGCCCGTTAAAAATAGGGCCGAGCTTGGACAATGTAAAAAGTCCGCGAGCTTGGTCCTGCCCGGCCCGAATATTTATAATATTTTGTAAATACTAAAAATATATTAACGTATTATTGCATATTTTCTACACATATATTATATACCAAACCGTAATTGTATTTGTATCCCACATTTACCAGTACCGTCGATGTACTCATCTTATTTTTCTCTATCTAATTCTCCTTGGATTGATTTGTGATTAGTTGTCAAATGTCAACTTGACTCAACTTGTTTAGATGCTCTTTATATTCATTTGTTGCCTTAATAATATTATTTTTCTATGTTCGGAATAAGTTAGTTACAGAATTAGTATATGTTTACAGAATTTAGTTTTGTGTGTAATAGTCATTTTTCATCCAAAAAAAATATTTTTCATTTAAAACTTAAATACAAACGAATTTACTTTTTCTTGCAAAATGCTACAATTTGTAGACTATATTATATACATTTGTTTTTAGATTATATTTCAACAATCTTAATTTTTTGGGATTAATTTGGACCATTCTCAATTTAATAAATCATAAAAAATACTACTAAGCAAATTCACAAATCTCAAAACTCAATATATTTTTGGCCCATTCTCTATATATTTTTGATAACATGTATATGTGATATTAATGAATTACAAATCCCAAAACTCATTAGTTTTAAATATTCAAAGTTCACAAGTTAATTTTTTGATGGAAAATATTTTTATTTAAAATTTAAATATTCAAATATTTTCATTGCAAATTCGTTTTAGTTTAAATTGTAAATGAAAAATATTTTTTGTGGATGAAAAATAGGTTAAAATAGAGTTTTGACTATGAAAAGGAAAATGTATAAACCATATGGGTACCAAAAGGAATAATTTTTTTCCTAGGGCACCAAAAGGAATTGTCAAAACTACGAGGGTACCAAAAAGAATTTACCTTATTTTTTCTAAATATCATAAATCTAATTTAACGGATTACAAGTTGCCATTTATAACACTGTAATTAATTCTTTCTCGAAATATGTGCGCATCTTTTTAGAATGTGAACCCAATTTGATTTTTTTTTAAATAAAAACCCTTCATAACTTTTGTGTTGAATTAAGAAAGGTCATATTGTTTTTTGCTCAAAAAAAAAAAAGAAGAAAGGTCATATTGTCGCAAATTAAGAACATTGTTAAAGGGGTAAGAACCTATTATGCTAAGAAAAATTAGAAATACTTTAGTTTTAAATTTGAGACAAATAAGTCGAAGTGTCCTCTCTCACACTTGTATGTTGTACAACTACAAACGAGTTAGTTTGACATTTGTTTAGTGTGAGATGTTGCTTGTCATGTCTATAGTACGATGTAGAATCCTGCATATATCTTTATCAAACCAACTCGTCAATAGAGATGCCTGATGGAGTTAGATTGCCAACAATCTTGATAAGCAACGATATGATATAATTGTCGGAGCAACAAGTCGAAGAGGGATATCTTTCCCCAAGAGGGATATCTTTCCCCAATGAGATAAGCAACAATCTTTCCCCAATGAGATATCCCTCTTCGACTTGTTGCTCCGACAATTATATCATATCGTTGCTTATCAAGATTGTTGGCAATCTAACTCCATCAGGCATCTCTATTGACGAGTTGGTTTGATAAAGATATATGCAGGATTCTACATCGTACTATAGACATGACAAGCAACATCTCACACTAAACAAATGTCAAACTAACTCGTTTGTAGTTGTACAACATACAAGTGTGAGAGAGGACACTTCGACTTATTTGTCTCAAATTTAAAACTAAAGTATTTCTAATTTTTCTTAGCATAATAGGTTCTTACCCCTTTAACAATGTTCTTAATTTGCGACAATATGACCTTTCTTCTTTTTTTTTTTGAGCAAAAAACAATATGACCTTTCTTAATTCAACACAAAAGTTATGAAGGGTTTTTATTTAAAAAAAAATCAAATTGGGTTCACATTCTAAAAAGATGCGCACATATTTCGAGAAAGAATTAATTACAGTGTTATAAATGGCAACTTGTAATCCGTTAAATTAGATTTATGATATTTAGAAAAAATAAGGTAAATTCTTTTTGGTACCCTCGTAGTTTTGACAATTCCTTTTGGTGCCCTAGGAAAAAAATTATTCCTTTTGGTACCCATATGGTTTATACATTTTCCTTTTCATAGTCAAAACTCTATTTTAACCTATTTTTCATCCACAAAAAATATTTTTCATTTACAATTTAAACTAAAACGAATTTGCAATGAAAATATTTGAATATTTAAATTTTAAATAAAAATATTTTCCATCAAAAAATTAACTTGTGAACTTTGAATATTTAAAACTAATGAGTTTTGGGATTTGTAATTCATTAATATCACATATACATGTTATCAAAAATATATAGAGAATGGGCCAAAAATATATTGAGTTTTGAGATTTGTGAATTTGCTTAGTAGTATTTTTTATGATTTATTAAATTGAGAATGGTCCAAATTAATCCCAAAAAATTAAGATTGTTGAAATATAATCTAAAAACAAATGTATATAATATAGTCTACAAATTGTAGCATTTTGCAAGAAAAAGTAAATTCGTTTGTATTTAAGTTTTAAATGAAAAATATTTTTTTTGGATGAAAAATGACTATTACACACAAAACTAAATTCTGTAAACATATACTAATTCTGTAACTAACTTATTCCGAACATAGAAAAATAATATTATTAAGGCAACAAATGAATATAAAGAGCATCTAAACAAGTTGAGTCAAGTTGACATTTGACAACTAATCACAAATCAATCCAAGGAGAATTAGATAGAGAAAAATAAGATGAGTACATCGACGGTACTGGTAAATGTGGGATACAAATACAATTACGGTTTGGTATATAATATATGTGTAGAAAATATGCAATAATACGTTAATATATTTTTAGTATTTACAAAATATTATAAATATTCGGGCCGGGCAGGACCAAGCTCGCGGACTTTTTACATTGTCCAAGCTCGGCCCTATTTTTAACGGGCCGTGTCGGGCCGGGCTATATGGGCAAATACCTATGCCCAAACCCGATTTTTTTTGCGGGATGGGCTAGACGGGCTAGCCCGAAGTTGTACGGGTCTAAAATGAGTCGTTCACATTTATTATATTCTCAACCATTTTTTACCATTTATTACCCCCTATTTCCTACCTATTACCCATCCATTACCACCTATTATCACCTATTGCCACTCATCTTCTACTATCTTCACCATTTTTACCAACACCTCCATCATCTTCTACTATCTTCCTTTTCACTCTCTTCCCATTCCATTTCCAACATTTTTTCTCCTCTTCAATGGATAATAATGGTGGTTTTATACACTACAATGGATTGGATGAACAATCTATACACATGCATCGCAATGGGCTAATCTTTTCCTTCCATTATCTATATTACTATTTGACTAAAATTACTATTACTTGTTGAACTTTTTGATGAAATTATTAGGTGTTTTAATTATACTAATAGTATATATAATGGTTAACTCTATCTGGCATGAACTAACTTTTTTGCCACAATTTCAATAAAAAAACGTCAAATCTACTTAATTATACTAATATGGAGTGAATTTAACTAGATTTGAGTGATATTAATGTGAGTTTTAAGTTTGATTCAAAAATCCTAAAACTCTATATTTTCAACAATATAAATCCCAAAACTAACCTATTTTAAACCTAAAGTAAAGTAAAATTTGTGAAGAAAGAATACCTTAGATAAATTTGAAGTGTAATTCCCTTTGATGGAGTTTTAGGATCTTGAAGAGAGATTGGGAGAAGAGAGATTAAGGATGAAGAGAGTACATGCAAGAAGAGAGAGTGGGTGTGAGAGAGATGGAAATGTGAGTGAGGGTGTAATTTTAATTTGATTTTCTTATATATGAGTAGAGAATGTGTTAGAATGAAAAATAGGAGGTGTGTTAAAGTAATAGTCCCTTCTATAATAAGGTTTGGTGGGTTTATTGTGTCTGTTCCTTTTGTTGACTAGTAGTGTAGTATGCTATAGGTTGTTTTAATATAAGAGTGTACTATGTGCTCAGCTTGTGCTGTACTACATTTTCTTATGGGGTTCGAATAAGGCGTGCTTCAAACTCTATAAAGTAGAATATCCAATTAGATGAGTAGCTGAAGTTTTGGATCATTCATGATGTCCATATCTACATGCAAGTGAGTGGCTTAGCTCATCTATTTTGTTAGTCATTTGGTTCACTGTCCTAGGAACATCTGAACATGTAGTATGAATCACATTAGAAGATATAATTATTGTTGTCCTGTTTTTTCAGGTGTTTACACTTTTTGCACCTCCTAATCTAATGATGTCACCTTTCAATGAGGTAAGGTTATTTTATTAATAATTTCTATTTAAACAAACTCGAGAAAAGGGGGTTGTTTCAGACGCCTTTAGAAGGCACCACCAGAATCCTCTAGGAGGCATCGAAGAGCACCTTCAGACGACATCTTGCAATAACTGGTTGAAATTTGAAAATCCGACCATTAGATCAACGACTATAATAGACCAACGATTATATTACTTCTCCTATAATCTCTCGATTCTTCTTCCATTTATACTCATCTCCTTACTTTTTTTAACCTTACAAATTATCAATTCCGAATCAACACATTGATCATTCAGCATAATGTCTTTTATTGGTGGAGAGATTAACCATATACAATAATGAGAGTGAAGACAAGAAAGAAGGTCAAGGAGGGGAAATAAAAGATGAACAAGAAAAGTAGGAATATAAAAAAAACAGTTTGAACCAAGTAAATGGTTACCGATACATTTCTTCTAGTTATGAACCACTTTGAATTTAGTAATTTCGTTTACAATTGAATATAGGTATTTTGATTTTTTTACTTAGTCATTTCGAACATAATAAAGTCGTTTAAAAATTCATACAATCATAAGGAATATCTTTGCACAATTTAACTTTTTAATTTCAACATCGTTATAATCTTTTTGAATTGTTAGGTTCGTATTAAATTCATTATGATCGTCAAGATTTTGTTATAATCATAAAATTATTATTTAGAATATTTTAGAAATGATGCAATTGAATCAAGTTGCTTAGAGTGCACTCTAAATAATTATACTTCCATTTTACAATTAGATTTTGATGAGTTTGTTTATAATCATAATTTTAGACTAGTTTTATTTGTGTATAGCCATATAATTGAGATTTCATATCTGATTTTTTCCGATGAACTTGAGTGGAATGAAAAAAAAGAAGAGATGA
The DNA here is from genome assembly GCA_934048045.1 of Polygonum aviculare. Taxonomy (NCBI): domain Eukaryota; kingdom Viridiplantae; phylum Streptophyta; class Magnoliopsida; order Caryophyllales; family Polygonaceae; genus Polygonum; species Polygonum aviculare. The sequence goes on from OW204027.1 coordinate 7,234,000, forward strand.
TTAAGTGGGCTAGGCAAATTGGTCTTACGTTGAATATTATTTTACTCATTGGTAACTCAAATGAGGATATGCCAAACTAACTATCGATTAAGGTGGGGTCTCTAGAGCAAAACAGAAGAAAAGAGGTAGTTGACATGTATCAAGTATGCATACTATATAAAATGATGATAAGATGACATGTGATGCACTTTATTTAGATTGTGATAATTCTTGTATTTTATGACTTTATGAGTGATCTAGGTTGAACTTTATGTTTAATTATAATATCAAGACCGAAGGCACAATAATTCAAGTTAAAAGAGTTTTCAAGACAAGTTCGTAGAGAAGAGATGAAACTACATAGATACCGCAAGCGCGGTTGCATGGCTGCGGGCGCGGGTGGCGTTCCAAAGTTGTAGATTTCACAAGTTGCAGGCCGCGTGTGCGGTAGAAGGTGACATAGCGAAGAGCGAAGAAATCTCGATCGATAGAGCGACCTCAAGTGAGGTTTGCCTACGCGGTGCGCGGTGGATGCCAAATCCGACACGACTTTATTTTATCTTCTTTCTTTTTTTATTATCTTTTATTCTCGAAAAACCATTCCTTCCGAGCATTATTTAAGATTTGGCTTTCCTATGTTTTTAGTATCCAATAATTATTTCACTATCTCTTTCAAACTTTAATTTAGACATAGATTTCTTCTCTATGGAGAACGAATTTTTCTAGGGTTGTTCAATTGTGAAACTTTTATTTATGTCTTCATGAGATTTTGGTTATTGATTTCTATTATTTGGTTAATATTAATTCTAAGGGTGGGCAAAATCCGGACCGGATTTTCCTAGTCCGGTCCCCGGTCCATATGCTTCCACGTCACCGATCCCGGTCCGGTCCAATCCGGGTGTGGACCGGTGCCCAACCCTAATTAATTCTTTTGTGCTTCATTATTCATGAATGTTGATTGATTCTACTTGAGCAACTAACTTGTTAAATTGATTAATATTCTATTGTTGGGTATGGGTTTAGACCATGGACAAACCTATTCATTGAAAACGACTTGATTATCTATGACCGTCGGACTATGGGAATTAAAGAAGAGATTTAATTATATGTTTCTGCAATTTACTCATAGCTTAATTGTTCTAGCATATATCCTACATAAGTACATATCCTTGTTTGCATTGCTAATATTAATTTGAGCATTCTCTGTCGATATTAAGATTTGCATGGACCATGGATGGATGGTGAAATAAGATTAGGATATGAATTAACCATAGGAGTAAAAAGAATTAGTGGATGAATCAATGATCGAATGTTTTTATCAAAGTGGATCTTTTGATTAAACTTGCTCTCTAATTATTGTTTGCTTGTTTAGTTCAGATTAAAATCTCTTTGAATTCCCTTGTAGTCTTGAGTTGGTGCAAATATTAATACTAGAGGCCGTAAGTTTTCTTGGGTACGAACCGACTTACTCGTTATACTAAAGCTTCTGTTAGAGTTATTTATCTTTGATCTTGGCATAAGTCCTAAGGCTGAGTCAACATGTCAAATACAATAAACAATGAAACAACCAATTGACATAATGTGTAAAACATACCCTACACTCGTAAACAACTAACATAACTCTAGGAACTAGTATCTTAAAAAGGACCAACTTCGGATCCAAAACAAGATGAGTGTGCGAAAGAAACTAGTCAATATAATCATTTGTGAGATCCTACTCATTGATTGTTGGTGTGCAACACTGAAGTGAGATAAAGTAGGATTGTTGATCATACTAGTTATAGGCCCTCTATATCGCTTCACTAAACTCAGTCTTATATCCCAAATATCCCTTTCCCTAGTGACAAGTCGGTGGAGAGATATGAGCTAGTGGGATGTCTTACATGAATTTGAGCTACAGAGCAAACGATTGAGCATTGTATCCCTCCTGAATGATGTTGCAATCAAGAAGGCTCCTAAACAGAGTCATGTTTTGTTCGTTATTGAGATTTGACTTTTCCCATGTATTCCATATGTTAGATAAAATAATTTCAAATCAAAACAACCTTCAATTATTCAACTTAGGGCCTCCAAAATTTATAGAGCCTAATATTTTTTGAGGCCCAAGCCCATATATCATAGTAATTTAAAAAAAGTTACCTAGTCTTCTTTTGATGAAAAGTAAAACCTGTTTCTAGAACCCCTATTCTTGGAACTCATCAATTAAAACACGCTGCATCTACAACTCTACCAATTTTCGATCAAAATTAAATTGCTTTGATAGTCACTCCTCGTCTCCTCCGATCTTTGAGTTTCTTCTACAACGTTCATTTCTATTACCCTCAAAATAAAATCATGCTCATTTTCAGATACATCTTCATGTCTCATCTTCTCCTTTTCCCCCAAAAATTCAATCAATACTTGCGATTTGCAAATAATATTTATGGCTTGGCATATTACATTTCTAGATCGGTGGAAGGTATATGTCTAAGTGCCTTCCATTAAATTGATGTTCCTTTCATTTAGTTATTTTTCAAATTAATTCTTGAATCCAATTGCAAAATGGGTTTGCAATTTTTTGGTGAAGCTTGAATAGACTAGTGGTATGGTATGTCTCTACTTCTTGCTTGGCAAGGTTTACTAAATTCCTGTAATATTTTTGTTCAGCATCAGTACTTCTCTAATTGAATGAGTGGGCATGGGTTACATCTCTTTGAAATTGCTTTTTATTCGGTATCAATACTTGAGTACTTCTCTGATATATGCAAGTGTGTTCAGTGCTCCATAAATGAAACCATAATTTCATTCATTTGCCATTTAAGTTTAGTGAAGAAAGATGTTTTTTTTAGTAGGATGGAAGTGGTACCCTTTTATCACCAAGTAAATATGCTTTTTGGCCTGCAGAAGCATTTTGTTGATATGCACGAAACACGTTTTATGCAGATTTTAATTTTTCTTATGTTAAGATGGACTTGAACAAGTAAATATGCTTTATGTTTTTATGTTCATTTGTGTTGATATGCAATTAACCTGATCGATCAAATTTTCATTAATAGACTAAAGCGTTGTAATGTTTAATATTTGAATTTTAGTATTCTTACAATCTTTTGTTTTAATATATGTGGATAACTGATCGGTCCTAAAACTACACCGCAAGTGTACGGTTCGGTTGTAGTATTACCAAGGTGTCGAACTTTGGGACTTATGTAGCAATGATTGAACCAACAAATTGTAGCTAGGCACAAAGAGAGAAAATATGGGATGATAGATGAAATTTAAACTAACAACTAGCAAACAAGAAAGAACAAGCAACAAGTTGATGCAAAAATCAATGAGGAAAGACAATCCTAGAGCTAAGGTACTCACATAATGAATCTAGGGCAACAGATTGCAAGCAAGCATGACTTTTTATCAAACTTTGATTTGGAGACAATTACCTAATCTCTTTGTCTAATCCTTATGGGACCAACAAATGTGCCTAGAATACGGTAAATCATCTACCCTCGTGGCTTGAAAACCCGGATTAAGCCCTTTAGGTGCTATAGGGATTAAGGTCAAACACTCATCAACTATCGTGGCTTGAGTGATCAATCCAACTCAAGGCCTCTATCGGTAATTGTTTCTCTCAAGAGGATTCCAAATCAATCTTGTTTCAAGAAACTCTCAAGCATCAATCCTAGTTTTCTAGTGGGGAGAGGGTCTCTCAACTCCAATCCTACACCTAGCTTCCTATCGACAACTTCACCTCTCGGTCTCAATAATCAACAAGACTCAAATTCATAATCAAATTTGGCACTAAACACATAGGACTGTAACAAACCTCAATCTAATCTATACTCATGTAAGCAAACCAATTCCAACCTAGAATCCATTGAGTTTTTCCCAAACCCTAGGATTTGAGGATCTAGATAAGCATGGCAAACCAGGGAAATGAAGAAAAGAGAAGGAAATCTATACCAAACTTCATTCAATTGATTGAAAAGAGGAAAGAATCTCTAACACCTTCTCCAATTCTTCACAAAAACAAAGAGCACTTTTAGGGAAAGAACAACCCTAAGGAAAAGACTTAGAAGAGGCAAAGAGGTTATCTCTAAAGAAGAAGAAGAGGTATTTACACAACCCTAAGGAAAAGACTTAGAAGATGCAAAGAGGGCGCTGCCCGCGTGACCCAGGCCACTACCCGGCCCGTGACCCTACCGATTAGGAGGCTGGAAACCGCACACGGATACACACGCACAAAACAAGGCTGACCCGTACTGCGAACCCGGCCGGGTCGGCTCTAGATGACTGGCCTTGTTCCGTCTTGGGCAGGGGAGCTGACCCGGGCTGGGACTCGGCCCGTGACCCAGCCGGGTCAAGGCCTGGATGCCCCGGGGTTGCTTCCTTGCTTCGTCGTCTTGCTCTCTCTTGGCTCGGCTTTTGGTTTGGCTTCTTTTTGCGTCTCTTTGGGCTTCTCCTTGACTCCGTCTTCGAGCTTCATGATGGCTCCTTGAGCTCCTCTTGATCTCTCATCACTCAACTCTCCTCAACTCTTACTTAAAACGCACATAACAAGGCGTAGAGTCCGAACAAAGAGACTAAACTAAAAACAACTATAAAACTAGCCTGAAATAGAAAAAAAACAAATCAAAACATAATTAAACATGATCTAATATGGCATCCTAGGCATGCACAAAATGCAAGCCATCAATAATTTCTTATATATATATTATAATCATTGCAGATTTGGAGCATTGGATATTATATTGCAAATGCCAACCGTGACTCTGCAAGGATTTTAAAGATTACAGATCATCTTTTAGGTGATATCTCTACTTTTTTTATATGGTTAATTAAGCTATATCTTCTAGTTGTGGGATTCGGAAATATCTTTGTGGGTATGCATATAAGAAGAAGGAAATAATTGAAGAGTTAATTTAGTTTCAAAAGGGTGCGCCTGATAAATTTGTGATAAAAGAATATCAAGTTTCTTTGGAAAATCAACATGACAATTCTAATGTTTCTTTACAAAATCAGGATAATAATGTTTTTAGTATTCCTATGAAAGATAAATCGTAATGATAATGATGTTAATGTTTCTTTGGATGCTAATATTGATGCCAATCATGGTGAAAATGGTGATAATATCTCTCTACATAACCAAATTCATGATGTTGATGGGTAACGATGTTATTATTGAGGGTGATGATACTGATCATGTTGAGGATATTGATTGTGATGATATTCATGATGATTATGATGCCAATACGAAGTCTACTCCCATATATGATTTGTTTGTCTAAGAAATTGGGATTCTCTTTATACCAAAATGATTGATATATTTTAGTAGCCAAGGGTCCTATTACAAATTTATCAATTCTAAAAGGCCCTAAGAACAAATATCCTAGACATATTTTGCAATATAATATACTTGAGTCTTGTCAAAATGGAGAAAAATGCAATAGAGATTGACTTGTTTATTCAAAAGACCTTAACAAAGTATTTTGTTTTTTATGTAAAATTTTCAAAGAAGGGGTGTAAAAG